>CM041003.1:734681-752034 GCA_022985145.1 Pangasius djambal
GTACAGTAGCTCCTGGCTCCACAGCTTATCCTACCCGTACAGTAGCTCCTGGCTCCACAGCTTATCCTACCCGTACAGTAGCTCCTGGCTCCACAGCTGATCCTCGTCCTACAGCAGTTCATAAGCCCATATTTGATCCTGCACCTACAGTAGGTCCCCACAACTGATCCTTTGTCTGGTTAATTTCAGTTTTGTTATTTGGTTTGAGAATTTTGTTATCTGGTCCGGCCTGCGTTTTAGTTAGCATGCTAATGTTAGTTGGCTAGCCTGCTGCTGTCAGCACTGTGATGGAAGATAATGCATGCATCTGAAAAATCACACCAAATCTGACAGTGCAGATCTGACTGTGAATTACCATTACAGGCTTAACGGGGCATTTTTTTAATCTCTGAAACAATAATAGTATTTTTTAAAAACAATTTATAATAAAAGGTTTGGACAAACATTTGTACAAAAAATGGTGGAGAGGACATCACAAGAGAAACACATTACTAGCATTTTCTGGAATACTGAAAAGCTATGGACAACTTTTTAAAAGGTTTTTTTTTTATTGATTGATTGATTGATTTAGATTCAAGCTAAGAATGTTGTGGATGTATAACTTATTGTTGTGTTATCATGTTTTCTCTAAACCAGTGTTCTTGCTCTTCATGAAACAAACCTGAAATTATACAAATGATTTTTAATTTTCTCTAATTTGGGCTGGTTGTTCTTGATTGCACACACACACACACACACACACACACACACACACACACCTTGAAAACTGAACACACAGCAGCATCCTTCAATCACAGTTGTGTCACAGTTTCTTGTTTACAGATAAACTCAAAAAGTTGAACATTCTGTCAACAAGTGCTGTTTTCAGTGCACTATTTTCACTCTCCAGTTGGAGCTCTTGGGTCACAAACTGTAAAACTGATTCCTGTAGTTGTTTTTTCCCACTGAATCTGATTTTAGGGAGAAAAAATCTTTTTGAATATGGGGTCTGATGAAAAGCAGGCGGGAGGTGGAGGAATATGAGTGTGTGTGTGTGTGTGTGTGTGTGTGTTCAAGGCGGTCTTTTACTTGCAAAAAAGGGAAAGGGAAAGAAGGGGGGAAACTGTTAGGACGAAATGATCATGTCGTATCCGTTATAAAAGCATGTGTGTGTGTGTGTGTGTGTGTGAGAGAGAGATGTGAAAGTCAGAAACATTTCGCCCTGGTCGGTATGTATTAAAGCAACAAAAAAAGAAAGAAAAGAAAAAGAAAAAAGAAAAGCAATGCGTGTAATTTTAAGCAGATGTATATAGGTGGGTTCACCTAAAGAGAGAGAGAGACAGAGAGAGAGAGAGAGAGAGGGAGAGGGAGAGAGAGAGAGAGAGAGGGGGCGGGGGTGCATGGACCTCACTGCCTATGGGACCTACAGGCACCCCGATAGGGTTCTTGTTTATTTTAGAACAAAAGAAAAAGGGGGATTATATTAGAATAAAAGGCCCGGTGCGTGTGCGGGAGTGCGACGGGCCTCTCCGACACTTTGTCCGCCGCTGCTTCGGGAAAACGGTGAGGGAAAAGCGGCGTGGCTTTGAACTCGAGTCCGGGGATTTCACTGCGCTCCGGGCCTCCAGGTATGCGCTTCAACAACGCCGCTTTCACTCACACGAAACATTTACTGACTAAATTTGTTATCATTTTAAATACTTCAGAATATGACATTTATTTCTAAACCTATAATTTTATAACCCTAGAACAACTAATAAACACCAGAGCGATGACTGAACCTAGCTTAGCTGCATCAGCTTTATTTTTCATCATTACTCCCTCTCTCTGTTTCTCTCTTTCTCTTGTTGTTATAACATTATCCTGCAACAGATCATTAAAAAAACGATTTTTGGAGTTTTATTCGTTAATGAGGCGCTGTCTGTTAAAATGAACAACGCTGTGATGTATAAAAATAAATATATATATATATATATAAATATATATACACCGTCGATTCGGTTGAGTTGTAGCTGCATTGTATTTAGCGTCTGCACAATAAGCACTGAGATGCTAGCTAACCTGCTAATTAGCTAATGCTAACTTCTGAGGTACAGTGTTGGGGAAGGAAGGATGGAAGCAAGGAAGGGGCAATAATGTCAAAAAAAGCGGTGAAAATTTTAAATCGGAGGGTAATTTAAGAAAACGCGTTAGCATTGAGGAAAAGGGAAGGGGTATTACTGGGAATGGGGCAGTTTTAGCCAACTGTCAGGATTAGGAATGGGGCAATTAGTGTGACAGGACATTATTGAGAAAGGGGCAATACTGAGGAAATGGGTAATACTGAGAGAGTGTAAGAGGACAGTTTTGCAGTTTGGTTTAGTATTTGAAGAGTATTATTGGCATTACTAGGAAAGGTGGTATACGATTAAAGATATTTATGGAAAAGGGGTAATGTTACAAAGGGTTCTTGAGGGAAAGGGGGTAGTTTGGGTGCTTTAGTTAAGGGTAGGGGGCATTAGTGCTGTCTTAAAGGCTCGCCAAAACTAGTAAACCACCTCAACCCTGTGCGATTCCCACAGTCTTTTACGGTTAAATCTTATTCTATAACAGCCTGCAGTAATGCGTAAAGGTTGGCTGTTCTCGATAGACCTGCGATTAAAGAAAATTACTCTACGAAATCGTACTCTTCGTACGCCGTTGATCATCTCGATCTGGACGTGTACAGAAAAGGGGCTCACATAAACACAAACGAACTATCGGTATATAAAATTTAATTGTTTTAAAAGGCGAAATTAAGGTTAAAGAGGACAAATTGGATTGGTTGAACAGTAGCTTTGCAACTCGCTGTATGTGGGGCTAGGGATGTAATCTGGTAACGATATGTTAATTAATATGATAACTTTTTAAATTTTTTTCATTTCTGTTTGCATTCATAGCCGTCCCATGAGATTGGCTTCATCCCATGCTGTCCTCCTATCGGTGGCTTTTAGATGACCGTCGTAGCAGCGCTCGCAGTTAGATTTTACAACTTTGTCATCAGCCATCTTTCATCACATATAATTATTTCATCACATGTCACGTTGTTCAGTTTACGGCTGCCGATGTCAGCCCACCGAAGAATTGTTGTTACGATGTATGCGACATCAGAATCAGGCCAAAAAACATACATTGTAAAATACACTGCATTCAATTTTACAACTCTCAGTTCACTAATGCATTAGTATAGACACGTTAAACAGCTTAAATGTTTATGTTGTCAAATGTAAGCTCTTGTTTGCCCAGTGTGTGATCTCACATCACCTAAAGCATCACCTAAAATGATGTGATGGGCGAAATAATGGTAGTGAATTACACAAACGACAAACTAAGCAACCTACAAAACGTAACATAATGTGCTACTACTACTAATAATAATAATAATAATAATTATCAGTTAGTATCAGTTCTTTTATCATTAGTTCTCCAGCAAGATTTCCATCATTCTTTACTAATGTAAGTAAAAAAGTGGAGAAAGAAACTAGTAGTAATATAACAACACATAGAGGAGCATTTTAGTTAAGACAGCAATGATTGCTATCAACGATGGCAGCAATTAATGTTGTTACCATGTGAATGAAATGTTTTGGGTTGCAATTAGAAAACTGAGAAAGCCTTTGGGTCCTGTAGTGTAGAGAAGATTGACTTTCAGTGGAAAAGCTCATAGTTATTGTCATTCTGCTGCAGAATTACTGTAGCTGCAAGGCAGTGGCCATAAAGTAATCTGCATTGTATAAGAAACAATGGACACGTGTCACAGGACAGGTTCATGACTAATGACCCCATTAAAGTGCCAAAGCTGCTCATTAGGGCCTGTGCTAATTAAATACTCGTTCTCTCTCTCTCTCTCTCTCTCTCTCTCTCTTTTTCTTTCACTCCCCTCCCCTGTTATTCATGTTTTCGTGTACATTTCTACTGAAGTCATACTTGGTATTAATATCCAAATTGGTATTAATTCTCCAAACCTGCTTACTTAACTCTCCTTTATACCACACCACTTCACAAGAATACAATTAACTACATTGAAATCAGTGGCACAACAACACCACCACCACCACCAAATAAGGACTGGTGGGTATATGTGAAGCATATGAATAATTATTTTTATACAGCTGAGCTCGGGCAAACTTGTCAATTGTCAGTTAAGATTTTCTTAATTAGATAAAATGAATAACATGAACTTGTATTAATTGAAAGTTTTGTTAGAATCATAAACCAAACACGTCAAGTAATCTGCGCATGTATTAATCAGTGTTAATGAACTTACTAAATGCCTTTTATGGTTAAAAGATTCATACCTGATGTCTGCAATGCAAGTTCCAATATTTATACCTGAAAACCAAAGTTCATGTCTAAACAAATGTCAGCTAATACATATGTTAACTCTGTTGCTTTAATATTGCTTATGACTTATTAATTACTAAAATTGTTAACAGTAACATTATATGCAGTAAAGGGACCCTTAATGTACAATTTATAAGCTATCCACAAAATAAAAGTAAATTCTAGTTGCAGTACAGATACAGTACTAATTTTCTGTCTTTTGCTTTTTTTTTTTTTCAGATATCTTGCTTATAAAATCAAAAGATGGGGATAAAATGGACATAAGGACTTTACATTTGGCAAAGTTTGGAGAATGTGGTAGCAAAAGCAGGCCGAGCATAATGACCAGAACTCCAACGGACTACATAATGAAAAAACTCTAGTCCAAAACCGTTTTAAAGGAACAATGTCAAATATTTGTGCAAAGAAGACAACCAGGGACCAGTGATTTTCTTATTGTTCCCATGAAGCAGAGGAGATGAACAGTGTTAAGCAGAAGAGAAGTGCATACATAAAGTATTGATCCTAAAATAAAAATTAAGAACATTAGTGGAATCTCGCGCCATCCTGATGAGGAGTTTTGCTGATTGTTGTGTTTTGCTACATGAACTACATCGTTAGTTATACTGAGATAAAAATGCCTAAAATCACCCACGATTGACTTCTTCAGGACAATGAAGAAAAATTAAAACTGCACTTTTGGTTATGCGTTTTTTTTCTTCTTTTTTTTTCCAGCACTTAGCCCATTTCTTGGCTAAGCAATCTTTGCTACTCATGTCATGTCATGTCTATTTTTTGCACAAGGACACATCTAGTGCCAAGCTGGTATGACTACAAAGTGGAAATTATGACACCGGTTTATCTGAATGGATGTGACTGCTGCTAAGTTTGTCACCATCACATCCTTTGACTTTTACATCAAAAGTTTCTTTGCCCCCTTTTCTTTCAAAAACTGTTAGAATTTTATCTGTTGCTGCTACAACCGTGATTATTTTATCCATCAGCTACAACCTGCTGTGCAACGTTGAACATTTTTTACACAATTTCAGCATTCCTGTATGTTTTAGCTTTTCTTTCTTTCTTTCTTTTTTTTTTTTTTTTAAGTAGTCTTACTCTTAAGCAATCGCTTATCAAACACAAAAAAAAACAAAAAAAAAAAATGCAGAACTTTTCTAACAGTCCTGCAACTCTGCCTCCAGGATTTCCTAGCAGAGGTGGAAACTTGGTTGGTTCGCCATATCCACCCCACATATCAGATCCTCAGATATCTCCAAGGACTATTGAAGATTATGCTGCCATGCAGCAATCGCAATCTATCCTCCAAAGTCATGGGCAGCACCCACATCTACGTGGGCAGCAGCACCTTGGACAAGCATCCCATATCCATGGCTATGGATCCAGGCGAGGTGCTGGAGAGATACCACAGGCTGCTGGAAGCAGTAGCAGCTCTTACCGAAAGGAAAGTATAGATTATTATTTTCCAGTGGGTGGCCGAGACAGGAACAGGAGAGGAGGAGGGAGTTTTGGAGCAGGGTTTGGGTTCTCGAACATGGAATACCAGTACAGACATGTTTCTGGGTCTGGGCCATCCTCTGGCATGATGTCCCCTTACCCTATGGACTACAGCACCAGTGCTGCTACTGGTAGTGGCAGTGCTAATAGTAATAGCAGTGGTAGTGGTTCATTTTCACCCACACAGCAGTTTAGTATGGCCCAGAATGCATCAATGCAGCCAGTTTCAGGTGCTGAAATGCACCAGCGTCAACATAGCCAAAAATACCCCTCACACCAGGGGTTACATCAAGGTCATCGGGCCTATGCTCTGTCTGGACACAGAATATCGTCTCACTTTGGGCACTACCCTCCTCTTAATGTGCCTACAGCATCAGTTGGAATGTACAACTCTCCACCACAAAGGTATGAGATGAGCAGTGGAAACATGGACTCCAAAATCAACTCACCCCCTCACTCCAATCCAAACACCACTCCAGGTTCTGCAGCTTCAAACAACTCTGGGCACCAAGAGAATGCAGGTCAGAGCTACCCCTCTTCCAACCATCCACCTTACTCACCTCAATCTCATCCCGTTCCCAAACATGCCTCTCGCCGCACTCCTCAGCATAATCTTGGAGCAGCCTATGATACCCCAATGAAGATGCAGCATGCACCTCCTGGCCTCGCACACCCTAAAAACCATCAGTCCTCTGTGTCTTTAAGTCCTGCAGCACCACACCATGCCTCTCAGGACATTTCCAAATCTCCCATGCAGTCACAAAACCAGCAGACTCAAATGAATCAAAATTTCAGCCCAATTTCTAATCCATCTCCTGTTCCATCTGCTGTCCACTCTCCAAGCTGCAGCTCCTCCTCCTCCCCTCTGATGGGTGTTTCAGAAGGGCTGGGCAGTTCTGCATCATTGCACTCCTCACTTTTAAATCCCCGCAGCAGTCACAGCCATATTAGGGCCCAACATACCATGCCACAGCTTAGCCCAACTCCTAGTTCTAATAGCAGTATTAGTAGTTGTGGTAGCGTAGTGAGCTCTGCTGTTAATCAGAATCGAATTGGAGTGGGCCTACGAGGTGGACAACGGGAAGAAACCTCATCATCCCTGTACCCACAGGACAAGCTCTCGCAAGACCCTGGACTGAATAGTCTAAATGCCCTCACATCCCAAGTGGCTAATTTGCCCAACACAGTACAACATACAATACTAACAGACACTGTGCTCTCTCAGAAGAAAAGAAGAGATAGCACACATCAGCCTCACTTGCAGCAGACAGCTAGCAATCAGCAGAAACATAGAAATGCTAGTGCTGTTTGTCGAAGCACACCAAATGAAGAAAGTGGAGATGTTTTGGCTTCTGAACCAGAGGAGGCAAGTAAGAATCACCGTGACCATTCAGAACAGGAAAAAGTGAGACAACCAGATGGATTTAGCACGGACTCTAAACCTGCTAACTACTACTCAGCAACTCCGAATCAGACACAAACTCAGACAGGACAAAATCGTCCTGGTCTGCATCTACAAATGGATGACAGAGTCACAGAGGGATCAGTCAAACAATCGTTTAGTCAGGGTGCAAAACCTTTTTCACAGATTAAGGCACCAGAAACCCAAGCTCCGTCATCCTCGTCTCCACCCTGTGTTGCTCCAGAACCAAGCCCAAATGCGTCTTCTTGTGCACCTCCTCCCTCAGCCTCATCGTCTGCTGCATCTTCTCCTACTCATTCTGTACAATCAAATTGTGTAATTGAGCCTGATCTTAGTCACAATGATGAACAAACTGGACTGAAAGAGAAAAAGACTTCAGATATGAAAGATGAAAAAAACACAGTTAAACATGAAGAGCCTTCTCATCAAGAACTGGATAATGGAAAAAATACACAGGCTTTGGCCAGTGTAAAGGTGGAACAGTCAGGCCCAGCTGAACAAAACGAAAATGAGAAGGATGACAAGAAAAACAACTTGCAGCATTTTCTCAGTAGAAATTTAAACACTTCAGAACAGTCCAATTCCGGAGTTGGTGTTATTGTTTCTGCACGTTCTGAACAAAGTCCTGAGGGACTTAAGCAAACAGAGGTTACATCTCACCATGGCACTTCGTCGGACATAGGCAAGCTCAACTATCCTGAGGAGAAACATTCCATAAACATATTTAGGGATTCTGGGAGTCACAACGGAGATGGGGAAATGGAAACATTCACAGCACACTATGATGTCTCCCCTAAAACTGAGTTTGGGCAAAATGTGTCCTCAAATCACTGTCAATCTGGTTCTTACAAATATTGCAATCCTGAAATGCCGTACAATGCTTGCATGGGTGCAAAGATCAAGGTACGGGCTGGACCAGGGGGTGGAATAGGTGCAAATAGATACCAAGAATACCATCAATCACAGTCTAACTTTGGTTATGTGTCTAGAAAGGATGTTGGTGTTCTAGGAGTGATGGGAAAAAGTGGTGTAGGATCAAGAGGTCAGGATAGTAATTCGCAGTTGCAGCAACCATATCCCAGTCTTTTACAGGAAGTCCTGCAAGGCTATCATTTAGACCGGCGCTATTGCCGTCCTGAACAAACATCTGGTAGCCATCATCAACCTCAAAATATGTCTCAGCATCATTACCATACTAGACTCCCCTATCGTATGACTGAACACATGAGGCCTCATGGAATGGACCAATCAGCAATCGGTGGTGCCAGTATTCATCAACAAATGGCCACAGGAAAGCATCACTCTCTAAATCAGGGACCAGACCCTGAGATGGGCGTTGGTCTTCTTCATCCTTCTTGGGATTCTGAAGCCCAAAAGCCTAAGGGAGATCAAGGAATCTCATCAGAAAAGGGCACAATAACTTTGTCTCCCAGCCATTCCACCCATATACAGCAGTCCTCAGATCCTTCAATAGTAACGCCTCCTAAGCACATTAACTTGGCAGACTATTCCTTGCCCCACAGAAAAACCCCAAGCCTGGTTGCTCCACCTTCTGCTGTCCAGCAGTTGCTTTTACAAGAATCTGACCAAGAATTATCTCGTAATTCAGAATCCATAAATCAGACCCAATCTCAGATGTCCTTATCTTCAGAAAGGCGCTCCGTAATCTGTGATGTATCTCCATCACGACGGACCACTTCAGAGAAAGAAAGAAGTCACTGTGGGACGTCTGGATCCTCAGTCATTCAGCACCCCCTCTCATCCTCTGCATTAAGTGAGCAAGGGTGCACTAAGGAGGATGTAAAAGATAAAGGGCATGAATTGGAAAAAGCTTCTAAGATAACCCCCAAAGAACTTGGAAAACAACTTGGAGATGGACACACTGTGATTTTACCTAAGGAAGAGCCTAATAAATCCTTGCATGCACCTATGGAAGTTAATTCTGAGTTGCATAGACAGAGTAGTGGAAAAGGGATTATTGATCCCTCCAGCAATGCCTTATATCACTCTAAAATTTCCACTAATCCCCTTTCATCACCACCCAGATGCAAACCTTTCTCCCAGGCTGTTGATGGATCATCTGCAGGTTTTCCTGCTTATGGTTTTAGTGATGCAGCTGATGGCCCCAAAATGAATGCTCATCATCCCTCTCCCAATTCATTCCATTCATTATCATCTCCAAGTCATGTCCCACCTCCAGTAAACAAATTACAAGCATATTCTCACCATGTCCCTCTTCAGCACCCACATGGCATCAATGACAGATTTGAATGGTCAACCAGCAGTAATAGACATAAAGATGTTTCCAGCCATCACAACTCTACCCAAAACCCTGACCAGAAGTTATCAAGACAACACTCATACCCTGGCTCTCACTATGATATGAAAATGTGGGAGTCCTATGCTGAAAGAGAAGGAACTGGAAACCAGCAGCTACACTCTTTGGCTCCTTCTCACAAGTCTGTTGGCTCTGTACCAACCAGTGGTTCCAAGCCCCTGGATGCAGATGTCTCCCGAGGGATTACAGAAGATTCAGCAAAGTCATTCCATCCACCTGCAGCTGCTGGTTCAGGCGGATCAGGCAGCAGTATTATCACCCCAAGTGTTCCCCAAGGACATCGACAGAGCAAAACTGGAGGAGTAGCAGAAACTAACCCATTAATGATGAGGAGGAGAGTTCGGTCTTTCATTTCTCCCATTCCTGCCAAGAGGCAGCATCAGGATTTTTCTGGCAACAGGGGTGTGTCATCTCATCACTCTCCAGTAGCCCATGCTGAATCTAGACCCCTAAATGAGAGTGATTCAAGCAGTGTAGATTCTCGTCCTAAACTAGCTTCTCCCAGCACACCGTTTCAAACTCCAAGTGCTAACTCACCCCCACAGGTGAAAACAAAGTTTCTACCACCAAGAAAGGGGCGGGGATTGAAACTGGAAGCAATAGTTCAAAAAATCACTCCAAATAAAAAAGCCAGTTACAGTAATAGCCACACAGATGCTGATTATTCAGATGTATCACGTTACAGTTCTGATATACCTGACTCAGAAATTGGAGCACCCTTCTCTAATGCATCTCACAGAGAAAGTGGATGTCTACCTTACCTTGATGAAGCTCATTCTTTAGATGATCTTTTGCCTTACAGAGCAGAAGATGGATATTCTTGTGATTCTCAAGTTCTCAAACAGGGTGTGACTGGGTCTACTGGTTCTACCCTGAGAAATTTGCCAACAGACTTTGACTTTGGGTTAGGCACTGCTGGATCTTCAGCGCCTGGGACCGATGAAGGTGATAAGGATGAGTTTACACTATTAGGACCCCTTCCCCCACCACCTCCATTGCCTCGTCCTGTGCAAGGTTCCCCTCCTCCGTCCTCATCTGCATTGTCCGATATACAACAATTCACTAACACCTACCAGCAGCTGGAGACAAGACGAGGAGAGCAGTCTGCTGCTAACCTACTGAGGCAGAAACTTCAGGAGACTGGCATGGGTTTTGATGATTATCCTGGAGGGGATTTCTATGGAGCAACCCCACCCCATGGCCAAAGTCCAGGACACCACCTGCTCTCCAGACCTCCACAGCATGAGTTAGCCTCACCAAGAACAACTGGATCAGACTCCAAACTACAAGAGAATTTTGTTCCCAAAGGTTATTTCCCTTCAGGCAAAAAGAAGGGACGACCAGTAGGAAGTGTAAATAAACAAAAACGTGCACAAGTCCAAGTACAGAGTGCCACTTCCAATGTACCATCAGCTCCTCATACTCCTCCTGCTGGTTCTCTTGCTGCTACTCCTCAACCTGCATCAAATTCCAGCATGGCAGGGGAAGCAATCGTAATAGCAACCTTACCTGAACAGAAACCTTGTCCCTCTGAGGATCTTGCTACACCGAGCCAACCAGTAAAGGTGGAGATGGAGGGTGAAGACAACCAGCCTGAGGTGGATATGAAACCAATAAAACACAGGCAGAGAAAGGGAAAAGAGGGGAATGAAGGAACTGGCTCAAAAAGCAGACAGTGGAGGAAAAGTAGAGGAATGACTTCTAAAGAAGAGCTGGATCCTCAGACTGTTGGTGTGGGAAATGCAGGGACTTTGCAAGACACTAGGAAAAACATTTTCTCACCCTATGTACACGTTGAAAGGAAGATAACTGAAATTGGAGCTGTGTGTACAGTAGTCAATTCCGAAGATGAGAAATCAAAAGGAGGAGGCAAAAATGGTAGTTCTGGGGTTGATGGCATTGCAAATGTTTCTCTGATATCTCAGATGGTCAGAAAAGAAAAGGAAATTGAGAGGATGCAGGAAAAAGGGATTGATGAGCCAAATGATTCTGTCATGCAGTCAGGAAAGTCTCTTCCCACATCTGGATATGTTCTCCCAGGCCCTGTGATGTCTGAGTCTGGGCACGCTGGTCGTTTGTTGTGTTGCCTTTGCCAGAAATGGGCAAATTACAAGAATCTTGGGGATCTCTATGGTCCCTTCTACCCAGCTGATTATGCTGCCAAACTCCCGAAGAACCAACCCCAAATTCGACAGATCTTGTCAAACACTGGGGCGGCCAATGCAGGGTCAAATCCATCTTCTGTATCAACAGAATTAACTGTCCCAGACATTCAATCTGTATATCTTCCAGACATCAGCTCAGCAGACACCAGTTGTTCAGTAAGTCAAAATACAAACCCAGTGTCCCCTGCAGTGAGTGAAAACCTGCCATGTCTCAGTACCACCACCAAGGCACCAGAGCAAAACTGGAATCTGATGCCAGAAGGGGCACTCATTACCTTAGACCCACCTGAACTAGAGAATGAACTGAACCAGAGAAGAGAGCAGAAAGCAGATGAGGTGCAGCAACGACCACAGCATCGAAAGCTGACTTCCCATCCACGTTTCAAGAGGAGACACAAATCTAGTGAGGAGTTGCCTCGCACGATTCCAATTAACAGCAAAGCTTCACTGCCTTTCCAGCCTCCACCACCCAGCCTTGATTCCTTGGGGCCTTTGGCTCAGCTTGCTCAGCTCCCGGTCGTGCCCTTAGACCCAAAGGAGCTTTGGGTCCACGAGAGCTGCATCGTCTGGACTAGTGGTGTTTACCTGGTCAACGGGAGAGTGTATGGCCTCCAGGAGGCGCTAGATGGTGCCAGAGAAACAGTGAGTTGAAGTCATATATTTTGTATATCTATATGCCTTCCATGAATAGTTGAAGAAGTGCACCTGGCCATGTATGTCGCATTACCTTTTAATTAAAGCAGATCATCGAGTGTGTACTAATTTAATTTACAGAAATTTAGGTTAAAACATACAAACAGGAAAAAAAAAAGGCACAGGATCTGCTGTAATTAAAATGTTTCTAAACGTTAACTGTTTTACCATGTGAATGTTGCCTTTCCCTGTTGAGACCTAAATCACTCACTGTACTTCTATATTTAACAAAAAATTTCATCAGTTTGCCATATGAATATTGACGCTGTACATTTAAGAAATATCTTCTGTGTATCTGTGTTTCGTCAGAGCTGTTCTCATTGTGAAATGGCTGGTTCCACTCTGGGTTGCTATAGTAAAGGCTGCACACTGAGGTATCATTACCTGTGTGCTGTAGAGGCAGGTGAGGCATGTCTCTTTCTTTCTTTAATATATGAGGATTCAAGCCAAGATACATTATACGACATTTAGAATCCTAATATATTAAGAATAAAAGCAGGTATTGCACATTTTCTGGGCGTTATTTTGGGCATCATATTGCATAAGGCAGCAGAATTAATGTTTTTTTTTTTTGTAGTAGATATATTCTTGGCATTTTCCTGGCCATCGCATTACAAGCTGTAAATTAGGTGTGAATTCATTTATTCCTGTTAAAAATGCTCAGCCAAGTCACATTTGCATAATGGTATAGAATTAGATTACATGTAGATTTTATCTGTAGAAGTGGCTGACTAGTATAAACTGATAAGTGGGCTACTTGTGCTTGTTTTTGCGACTCCACCCATTTCAGCATTGGCATGTTTGGTCCTGGCGCTTGCACCTGCTTGCATTATATTTCTGCAGTGATAAATTGGAGAACAAATGCTAGCAACTAGGAATCACACATTACAGAGTGTTGCTGAGCCGAACTGAGCTAAACACCATGCCAACTTAAAAAATATTTTTATTTTTTTCTGATTAGTAGGCGATTGTGACTCAAATGTGCTGGATGTCCGCTGACTCGCTCTGACTCTTGATCTAGATCGAGAGGCAAAAAAAAATCACGAGTTGCACATTTTCTCCGCCGGTTGTAGACACGTCAGTAGACTAGCGCCGACCATCATGGTGATAATGTCACGTAACCCTGATGTTAAACCTCAACCTCAACACTGCTTTGAGATTTGTAATGCCTGTTGAAGGACATGCCCTTAAACAAACTCTGGACTCTGATTTAGTTTTTTCTTTTTTTTTTTTTTTTTCCTTTTAAGACTGCTGTCTAAATGAAGATAATTTCTCCTTGAGGTGTCCAAAGCACAAGGTAAGAAGAATAACTTGGATGCTTGGATGCTGATCAACCTTTCCATATTAAAATCTGATGTGTATATAGTAATATTTTGTTTATTTATTTTATTTTTTTTCAGTTTCCACAAAACAGCAGACCAGCCAAACCTGCAGCTGCACACCAGGAGCAGTCAGAAAGAGGCTGAAGACACACTAATCACACAGTCATCAAATGTTAGTACACCCCTTAATTATTCTTACTTTATTATTAGAATTATTTCATGAGTTGATGGTTTTTAATTAGCATTGTTTCATTTACCAGTTGGAGGATACAGATCCAAATTTACATGAATTTAACCTTTTTCAGATTTTATACAGATTTGATCTTCCTTTTGTAGGATTTGCCCGAGTTTTACTTTCATGCAAATTTGATCTTTTTTTAAATTAAACCTAGCTTTGCCTTTTCGAGTTTTTTCCCCACATTTTTAGATTTTCCCCAGGTGTCACTTTTTACTTTTTAATTCAGTTTTAATTCGTTTGAGCTTTACCTCTTCTACCCAAGCTTTACCTCTTCTATATGATACCTGAGATTTTCCTTTTCTAAAATGCGATCGTACCTGAGCTGAACCTTTTCCAAGGTTTCATTTTCTACGTCTGAAGTTTTAGGCTGATCTTTATGTTTTGAACCTAGTCTGTGTTTTTGCAGATAAATAATCTTTTTGTCGATACACAAACTTTATCTTTTTGTGGGTCTTAAATCTTTTTAAGGTTGTAGCTTATTTTTTTTGTAGCTAAGCTTTACTTTCTTTTACTCTTCTGCGCAACTTGAACTTAATTCATGATGAGCTTCACATTTCCTGCGTTTCACCTGGAATGTGATTTGCATATGGCATTTTCGGGGTGCTCTTGTGTTTAAGTGTGTGTACATCTGTAATCAAGCATCCAAATAGCATGAGTAATGAGCAGATAAATATGCACAAGTGTGTACTTAACAACCCTAGGCTAATTACCCCACAGGCTAGCTAAAGCAGTCGCTGGGAAAGTCATGCTAATCGTTCTGTTTAAGGTTATATTTTAGTGTTGTATTTTCCTTTTCCTGTATGAGGGTCTGATGTGGACGGTTTGTGCGTTTTCTCTCTCTCTCTCTCTCTCTCTCTCTCTCTCTCTCTCTCTCTCTCTCTCTCTCTCTCTCTCTCTGCAGATGCCGAGTGCGACCGAGCAGAAGGATTGAGACCAGCGCTTTTACAGACGTTATTGATTATGGATCAACTGACCGGAATGTAAAAAAAAAAAAAAAAAAAATGATAAACTTTCTCTACAAAGAACACAAAGAAAAAAAAACTGTCGTGACAAAGAAAAAAAAATTTTTGTTAATAATAATCTACCTGTATCATGGCGGAAAAGTCTGAAAGGAAAAAAAAAATCAACACTACAGTGGAAGGAGGGAAGGAAGGAAAGAAGACGAAGCTGGACGAAAAACTTTCATTTTTCATATCATTTGAGTTTTAATTCCATTTAAAGCTCATTACTTTGTTTTATTCAGCAGTGTTTTTGGGAACAAGAAGCCGACCTGTGTATTATTATTATTATTATTATTATTATTATTATTATTATTATTATTCAAGTAATTATTTTTACCCATTTTGATTTTAAAGCAGTATTTTACTCGTCATTTATGCCTCCGTTACGGCGTCATTCCTTCACACAGACGAAATCTTGTTGCCACGGAGACATTGTTGCCGTGGAGAACGGACATTATTGCCTTTGAAGGTGTGTGTGTGTGTGTGTGTGTGTGTGTGTGTGTGTGTGTGTGTGTGTGTGTGTGTGTGTGTGTGTGAGACTGAGCAAGCAGCCTATGATGTGTCTGTGTTGTTACATTTTGATCAAAACAAACAGCTATGTCTGAAATCACACCGTTCCCTACGTAGTGCACTATTATTATTACTATTATTATTATTATTTTTTTTTGGCCATTTTGTAGTCTGAATGCAAAGTGGAGAAAATGCAGTGCACACAGGAAATCCCACAATGCACTGCAGTAGGTTAGGGTACAAATGATGACTGCGGCATACCCAGAATTCCCTGCTGTGTTTGTAGGGAATAGGGAGTTAAGGCACCGTTACAGACATGAGGAAAAAAATATATAATGATGATGATAATTTCGGAATAAAAGCAAGTGTGTGTGTGTGTGTGTGTGTGTGTGTGTGTGTGTGTGAGTGAGACTGAGACTCTGCTCCATCAGAAACAAAATGTTTGTTGCCATAGAGATAAGGATGAAAAGGTACATTTCATTTCCACCTGCTCATTTTTTATTCTTGTAAAAATTGAAATCATGGGAAAAAAATGACTATGAAACATGTTGTACTACAAAACTGTTGATATGTATATGCTTCATCAATACAGGAAGTCCTGAACGCTCAACGCTTGTGTGTGTGTGTGTGTGTGTGTGTGTGTGTGTGTGTGTGTGTGTGTGTGTGTGTGTGTGTGAGAGAGAGAGAGAGAGAGAGAGAGAGAGAGAGAGAGACATTCTGGCGAGTTATGGACGCAAAGCATTTATCTAAAGCTAACGAATGGACTTCTGCTGCTACTAGAGGCTCAGTCTAAGTCCTGACTCGACACTGTGTTGAAACTACGTCACATGGTACAACTGTAAATGTTTTAGTAGTCTGTAAATCTTATAGCTTAGCTGCCATTTAAATTTAAACTAGACCTAGAGCTTGGTTTCAGCTGCTGCAGCTCCATCAGCAGCAGCTTGTAAGTTCAGCCTGGCACTGTGGTGTAAGAGGAATAAAGCACATGAGGATGTGCTGTTAGAGGAAAATAATCAACTTGGGGTGGTAACAGAAAGTCCACTTCGTCACACCACTCCATCATTCAGTATTTTAGTGTAACAGCAGCGTTACGTTATCGTTATCGTTATCCTTAGCAGGACGTGTCTCTTCTGTATGTGAAACTAGAAGAACGTGAGAAATCCACCAAGTTCTCAAGGATCCGTGTGTACAAAATGAAATTTTGTGTAAAATGTGTAATTTGTACATCATAAATGGACGTTATAAGTAAATGTTAATCGGATGTGGAATGTAGGTGGCACCAGGAGAAGGAAATGAAGCTCAGAAGATGGAGAGGTGAGCGTCGCTTAGTCCAGTTCCATGGCTTTCTTTATATTTTCAGGAAGAAGCGACAGAAGCCGTGTCATTTTATTTTCTCTTGGCTTCCAGCCTCACTGGGTTCAAGCTCGACTAGATAAACACAACGTAAAAGTAAACCGCTACCGAAAGCTACCTTTTCGTTCTCCCATTCGTGAACTGACTTTTTCACGGTTTTTATTGCTGATTTTTCTGACCACTACTGTTTGTGTTTTGGGGAATCTGACCAAATGAGTTGCATTCGCGTACAACAGAATGGATTAGAGCTGTAACCCTCCACATGATATGATCTAGATGATGTGATTTGGATTCTTGAGGCAACAATTCGATATTTGATAATACCACTGAATCTGATCTGATTTGATATGTGATCAACTTGGTTCAGGATCTAGGGTAGGCCCACTGCTCGTTTCGGACTGATGACAGAGAGAAGGACTATTTTAAAAGTATCAGAGTTACAGTCAAATTACCTTATTAAATTATTTACTCATCAGTT
>CM041003.1:752134-762878 GCA_022985145.1 Pangasius djambal
CGTTTCATTCTGTGCCGGAAAACTAATGTTTGGAATCTAAAATGTTTTTGTACTGAATCAATAATGTAGAAGTCAGAAAATAAACATCTATAACAAAGTCTGTACTAAATAATAGGGTGCCAAGACTTTTGCACAGTACTGTACATTTACAAACCACTTGAAAATAATCAAATTGCAATCAAATTTTTAAAAACTGATTTATTAATGTTGGAAAAAATATATTTATATATGTAAAATATAATATAAAAAAAATTAAATATGTACAGATTTTTTTAATATGCAAACTTTTGACATAAAATCAGCTGCTTCTGTGCAGTTGGTAATTAAATTTATTTTATAAAATGTATAAAATGTTATCACAATATCCAAGAAACTTGTGACAGTTTATCATGATAGCGATATTTTATATATTATGTATTACATATTGTCCAGCTGTAGTACAAACTGGACGACATGGAACGAGAGTAACAGAACCGTCTGTTCTGGTTTGTTCTTGGCTTCATCTGAAACTTCCTTCATGTTCTTTAATGAAGTTTCTCAGTGAATGAAGGGCTGAAACTGATCTCACCAGCATCTGAGAAGTTAATCTTCTTCTCTCTGGTCGTGCTGAGGTTTTGGGCTGCAGCTCATGTTTGTCCTGTTTTCAACAAGAAGAGATGATGAGATCTCAACCCAAAAAGGTTTTCAGAAATGTAGGAAAGTTTTGGTTGAAACATGTTGAAGCTTCCTAACGGTCACGACGCCTGCATGCTCCACGTTCTCCAGCTTGTTTCTGCAGTGGATTTACAGAAGTGGCTATAAAAGATGAAGATGAAGATGAAGAAGATGAACAACCAAATAACAGATTTTTGACAAATAAAAAAAAAAAAAATCACAGAAAGAGTTCACTCTTACTCATCCTTGCTCTATAAACTTTTAACTAACAATCACAATTAAATTAAATTACAGGTAATTCTACCTGTTTGTATTTGAGGAAAAAAATGATTTAAAATATAAATAAAACATTTTCACCACCTTCCGCCTCATTTAATGTGATTTTTTCTTACCTTTGATCATTCTAGCCGCTAGATGGCGCCCAAACAAAATACCGACTTTTTTTTTGTAATGTAAACAATAATAAAAAGTATTTGTGTATTTTGCATATGGTTCTGATTCAAATGTAGTGAATTAACAGGTGAAGTTGTGTATCAGTAGAAATTTGTAACTACAGTAAAAACATTAAATAAAATATTACTTTTACTGTATGTTTACTGTATGTGTTTTTCTGTGTGGTAGTAAATTTGCTTATTCCTTATTCACTCTGATGAATATTATATATATTTACGACAAGATGTGTAATGAAACAAGATTATTTTAAGACCCTGATGAAAATGACAACTGTGTTGGAAAACTGTATTGTATAAATACCATTTCATTAAAATGTTACATGTAGATGTAAATGATGTTATTTTAAATCCTGACTGTGATACACACTAATACACTAGTCACTGATGTAATTTTCACTAATGTACAGCGTACGTCTTATATGCAGACGACCTGCTTGAGTATAAAATTGCTGAACAAAGCGATTTAGCAGATGAAACCAGGGACCTCGGGCTGTGAGGTGGTAACTCTACTCACCATGACATTCTTTAAATTATATTCTAATTATATTCTATAAATCCTTTATAGCAGGTGTCCCCAGTGTGACCCTGGGCTCGGCTTACTCCCTGTGTGTGGTTTTACATGTTCTCCCTGTGTTGCTGTGGGTTTTCTCTGGGTTCTCTGGTTTCCTCCCACTCTCCAACGAACATGAATATGAGAAATATCACTCTGACTGTGAAGAAGTATTTTGAAACATTACTGCAAATCACACTGAAACAACCCATTTTTTAAATGTTACTCTGGTCTTTTTCACCACTGTGACCAAGCGGCAATAAAAAACGGATAAATTTCTCTGTTGTCTATCTCCGCTAGTTCCTCAACAACATCAAGTGACTCTGACTCAGTGGAACAGAGGTCTAGAACATGAAAAGGAAAAGGAAAATATGCTGAAATAGTTAAATATGAATTTATAAGTCCTAACCTATAAAAATGTAAAGTGGTCTGGGTTTGGGATTGCAGAAAATACATCAGGCCCACTTGAAGACCCAAACCCAGCCATGCAACAGTGCGCTCTCAGTACCGGTCCCAAGCCTGGATAAATTTGGGGAGGGTTGCGTCAGGAAGGGCGTCTGGCATTTAAAAAAATTAAATAAAATGTGCCAAATCAAATACGTGGACCAGTGATCCATGGTGGAGACCCCTAACAGGAGCAGCCAAAAGAACAAGAAGAACAACTTGAGGTCATTTGGCCTCCCCAAAGAAAGTATGGGACCTCCTGTACTAGTAGGTGGCTGTGTGTGTGTGAGAGATGCCCAGTTCTCCCAGTATAGACTCTGGATTGATGGATAGAGGAGATAGTGAAGATGAATGACTGAATGATGAATGATAAAAGGTGGTTCTGGTGGTGTTTAAACTCTGAACTGGAAGGCTTCAGGCGTTTAGCCAGTTCTCATTACCTGATGGAAACCATTAGAGAGTTGTGTAATACTGTAATTTGCACTGGACGGCACTGCACTGACAGTAAAGGACAGTACTGGTGCTGACCAGCGTGCACTTTATTTAGTCCTGTGTAGTAATGTGTAGGTCTTATTTAGTTCTGTGTTGTTCATGTAGCACCCTGGTCCTGGAGGAACGTTGTTTTATATCGCTGTGTACTGTATCAGCTGTGTGTGGTTAAAATGACAATAAAGCCACTTGAACTTGAACGTGAAATGTTTTCCAGCAGTGTTTCTTTCAGTGCTAGTGTAAAAATAGAGGACATGGCAACACAGACAGGTGTGACGTCCGCTCCTACACAGGAAGAGGAAGTCTCTCTCTCTCTCTCTCTCTCACACACACACACACACACACACGTAGTTAGATGTAGTGACTGAACATATAGCACATAAATAATATTTACAGACAGACCGAAGGCTTTTCTGGGGATTTGCTCTTGAATAAACCGACTCTGAATCTGAAACCGAAACTCCACCCTCTGGCTGATTGTGCGCATGCGCGCTGACATCCCTCGCTGTTTACTCTCTGCGCAGTTCTGTGTCTGATCTTCTGCTGTTTTGGGAGTGCGGTTCTTCTCTCAGCATCTTCATTTGATCACCAGATCATCATCAGAAATGAGGTGAGCAGCTTTTCTGACATCTCGGTGTGACTCTTTAGTAATAATAATAATAATAATAATAATAATAATAATAATAAGACTGGATGACAGTATGGATTCTCCTCTCTGCTCATGCAGTAAACAGGATAAAATTCTGAAGGACTTCCTTCTTCCTGATCTTAAAAAAGGTAAGGGTTTATAAACATGCCAGCGACCAGACTCTGATAAATAAGCGTCTGTGTGATGTTTCCGTTAACTCTAATCTTGTTTAGATGGGTCAAAGACTTATCTCCAGAAGATCAGAAGTGTTGCTTCAAAACACCGGCAGTCACAGATTAAACTAAAAAAGGTGGAAAAATACAGTTTCAAGGTCGGAACTTTGGCAGAAACCTCGTACAAAGATGAGCCTGAGATGTTAGAGGAGTGGGAGCAGTTCTACCTCCCAGATCACATGTTCATGGAGGTGATTGGTGTTCTTGAGAAGTTCCCCTGTAACTCGCCCAACGATGAGCTGGTGCTGATGGTGTGTGAGGACGAGAACGTGTATGCTTATGAAGGAAACAGGCTGCATCTCGCCAGTAACAGTCTGAAAGAGCTGTTTGAGCGTGGCCTCCAGTTTCCAGGAACCAAACAATACTACCGTGGTCAGAGCTTTGAGGACATGGTGAGCTGGACATCACTGTTTAATTAACGTTTTCATGTAAAGCATCTACACGCTGTTTTTAGGAAAATATAAGATGCAAATCACCTGAGACTGTTAGTGTAATTTCACATAAATCATAGACTGTCTGAGAAATCTTTACAAAACCGAAGATACAGTTGAGGCCAAATGTTTACATACACCTAGGCTAAATCTCAGATTTTCACAGTTTCATGTTTAGTCAATTCTGGTATCTACAGTATGTTCTGAAAGTCTCCATACACAGGGAACGCTGTACACCAGCAGCACGTCGGTCGTGTCTTCAGCAGCGGACGTCCACTTTTCGGTCGATCCACAACACTTTCTGTCTTTTTGGATTTGTCAATACCTTCTTCTTTGATAAAAGGTGTTCTTAAAGGCGATCTGAAAAAAATATATATATAAACTAAGAATGAAAAATTTTGGAAGACATTTTGCTAAAAGTGATAATTTCCCCTGTGTACGGAGACTTTCATGGTCATTTTATGGTAATTTCCTCTCAGTAAAGTTAAGAGAGTGATTTATTTCAGCTTTTATTCACTGTATCAGATTTTCAGAGGGTCAGAAGTTTACATACAGTTTGTTAGTCTTTGGCATCGTTGCCTTTTAACTGCTCGAGCTTTAATCAAACTCTTGTTGTAGCCTTCCACAAGCTTCTCACAATACTTTGGAAAAGTGAACATGAAAGTTTAAGCGTGTGAAGCATTGCTGATAGGAGTCGCTTGTTTGTCGTTTGTCTGTAGAAGGAAGAAGAATGGAAGAAGGTGAAGGAATCAAAAGAAGTGAAGGAGATGATGAAGGAGCACCAGCAAACGCTGGCGTGTATGAAGGGTTCCTATCTCGCCAACCTGGACGTCATTATGGGGAGACAGCGGGAAGAGGTGAGACGGCAATAAGTCTAGGCGACATACAACATGACTAAAAGCTTATGTACAGATCATTTGTACTATTAAACCATTTATCATCATTTTCTGCTATTTTATTATTTCATGTTGATCGTAATTTCTTTTTAATTTAGATTATTTTATTCTATATTTCATTTCTTATCTTCTTTTTTTCTTACACCGTACATCGATAAGCACTTTACGGTGTACAATATAAAGTTTTTTTTTTTTAGGAATCAGTGTGTTATTATTTGTCTTTTTAAGTGTCAGGGCCAAATTAGACTTTTAAAATTAAAATGATTAACAAAAAAAGCATTAAATAAATGGACAAATGAAATGAAATAAACGAGTCAAACTTCACTGATACACATATAAGGTATTTTAGCCTTTATATAGATATGTATATATTTAAGATAATAAGTAATGCTTCACATGACCTATAAATGATGTATATTAACTATAAATACAAGAAAAAAGTCAGAAGAATGAAAATATACAAGATAACCTTTAATGATGCAGTTTAACTGACTGATGATGTGCACTGTAACTATTTCTTATATATATATATATATAATTTGTCTGTGTTTCTCTACAGCAAAGCCCTGCTGGAGTGGGAGGAAAACGAATCCCGGTTCATTCTGTAAAATAAACACGAATGTCTCGGCTTTGTTCTTTTCTGTTCTTTCACTTTCTTGTTCTCTTCTTGCACAGGAACGTTAGTGTGTCACATGACAAATGCAGGATCATTAAAATCCTTTTTGACACTTGCAGTAAGATTAAAGTCATGTGTGTTTGGATCTGTATGTGCTTCACTACAGTATTTCCTGCATCTCTGTAGAGTTTAGCTGAAGCCCTGTACCTGATTATCAAAAGTCACTGATGTCACACGTGCTTCAAGTAAATAAAAAATATGTTTATTTGCCAGAGAACCTTGTTTTTGTTATTTTCTGTGTTTCAGTTGCAGTTTAGAAATGAGACGTTAAAAGGAGGTGTGTGTGTGTGTGTGTGTGTGTGTGTGTGTGTGTGTGTGTGTGTGTGTGTGTGTGTGTGTGTGTTTGTTTTTGGGGTCCTAATCGGACATAATTGCTCATAATAATAATAATAATTAATAATAATAATAATAACAATCTAATGAACCAATTATGTAATGACTTTATACACGGTATTGTTAAAGTGCTTAACGATGTACAACATGAGTAAATAGTTTTAGAAAAAGAATAAAAATGTGAATTCTATTTTTAAAAATGTCATATTTAGAGATGAGTTCAGTGCAAAGCTGTAGATTACAGTTTAAAAAGTGTTCCTGTACATCGCTGAGTGCTTTGAGTGCATTATAAAGTTTTTATTAGGCATCAGAACAGATTTATTGGTGCAAAGACTACATTTTTCAAGCATTTAAAAAATATCCTTAAATAAATGAACAAAGGAAAACTTTATCTTAAATTACACTCACCATAAAATAATCAAATACTATTGGATACACACACACACACACACACACACACACACACACACATTGCTATATATATATAAGTATATATATAAGTATATATATACGTTTATTGGTGTACGAGGTGTTACAGCTGCACAGCGCACGTTCAGGCGAGGCATCATGTACGTGAGGTGGAGTGGAATGAGTATATGGTGCCCTAAGAGTTAGCCAGGAGTGATATACACTCAAAAAGTGATATGTTAGGATATAATATGGAATATATACATTTTGTGAGTTGCTGTACACCACAAAGAAACCAGGGACAGCCTCAGAGTGGACCAAGGCCAAGACGACAAACAAAATCCAGTGTTTTTAGGAAGCTAAAAAAATCACTTCCCTAAAGTCCCTTACCAAACACAGAGACTAAAAAGCCACACCCAACAGAAACGGCAGTCGCACATCTACTACCAGTGAATACACACAAGATGTTCATATTTACAATATATATTAGTCTATGCTCTTCCTCATACAGCATTGGACTGTAAACTGCTCTGTCACTTTAAACAGTCTGATAAGCTCTTTGCACCACTCCCTTTACATCCGCACTGTTTGCACTCTATCTGTTGTGCCTTGTGGATCTATATTTATACTGTGTTTATATGTATTTATTTGTATTTTTACATCCCTTTTGTGTGTGTGTGTGTGTGTGTGTGTGTGTTATCTGTATGCACCTTGGGTCTGAGAGTAATGTAATTTCAATTCTCTGTATGTGCTGAACATGTGGCAGAATTGACAATAAAGCAGACTTTGACTTTGACTTTGACACAAACGTCCACACAACATGTGGTGTAACAAAGGAAACACAGTAACACACATACACACACACATACACACCCAACCACCCACACCCACACACACACACACACTGGACACAGTGTTGTTTCCTGTGTGACATGCTCAGCAGCTCAGACCCACACGGAACAGGCCACTCCTTTACTCTTTCACTTTCAGAATAAACAAAGCTGCATTGCAGAGCAGTCGCTTCTCTTCCTCCGAGATGGCCGAGGTAACACTGCTCTCATCTTCTCCTTTTTACTCTCTGTTACAGGGCATGCGATTGTGTAACGTGTGTTTTGTCGCAATTTCTTTTGATAGAGTGATAAAAAACCGAAGAAAAGCAAAGAAGAAAGGTGAGCTACTTTCATTTCCTTTAGCTGAAGAGTTTTGTTGAGATTAAAAATGAAAAGACTGTGAGCTCGAGTTGATTTTGTGTCTCAGTGACTTCTTCTAAACCTGCTTGTTTTGTTTTTGCATTGCTGTCATGTTTGAGTAAAAAACTGTCCTCTCATTTCTCTGTGCTTACAACAGGGCGAGGGACTACGTGCGTAACACTCATTTTGCACACAATGCAGTCTTCCTCTTCGACAAAGCTACTAAAATAGTTGCAGCTTCCACGCAGATGAAGCCGATCCTGGATCAGGTGAGGGGAACTGCTTTAACATACTGCTGTAATGGGGCTTTTAATCTCAGTCTCTAGTGTGATGAGAAAGTTCAAGCACTGTAAAGAAATTACAGAGCGATTAAAGTGAGAATTAACTGATGATATGAATACTCAGCTGTAATATTGACTACACTGTTTCATAATCACTTACACAGATTACACATATTCATTACGCCGTTTCATTTCCATCTCCAGCTGAAGCAGAGCTACTGCTACAACACAAAGTTTATTAGCATCACAACAATTTGGCAAATGATTACAATTTTATTTATTAAGAACGACACACCGTACGTTTTAATTAAATAGACTCCTCTGTCCTGAAGATGCTGCAAAACTTAGTTACAGCTTTACCCCTGACTGTGATAAAATGCTGACACTGGAGACTGCTTCCATAAAAGTTAAACATCTTACAGAAAATGTCACTATATTTTCAAAAAAAAATTAATCAACACCTACTCACCAATCAGAAACCACAATTAAACAGTAGCATTGGATAAAATGATAAGCTCCAGACTGTATTTTATAGATTTTATTAAAAACAAACAAATCAAAACAATACATCCATCACTCCATACCATGTTTATGTTATTTATTGTGGTGAATCTCTGCCTCTTAGATAGAAATCCATAATATACACTGTACGGACAAAAGTATGTGCGCCCCTGACCATCACACCCATATGTACTTGTTGAACGTATCATTCCAGATTTATTCCCCTGTGTGTGCTGTTATAATGAGCTCCACTCTTCTGGGAAGTCTTTCCACTAGATGTGGGAGCGTGGCTGTGGGGATTTGTGTTCATTCAGCTACAAGAGCATTAGTGAGGTCAGACGCTGATGTTGGGATGTCGAGGAGGTCTGGGGTGCAGTCGGTGTTCCAGTTCATCCCAAAGGTGTTCAGTGGGGTTGAGGTCAGGGCTCTGTGCAGGACACTCGAGTTCTTCCACTCCAACCTTCACACACCATGTCTTCATGGAGCTCGCTTTGTGCACAGGGGCATCGTCATGCTGGAACAGATTCCAGTGACAGGAAACTGTAATGCTACAGCACACAAAGACGTCCCATACAATTGTGTGCTTCAAACTTTGTGGCAACAGTTTTGGGAGAGAACCACATATGGGTGTGATGGTCGGGTGTCCACAAACCTTTGACCATATAGTGTATTCAGCCACAAAATCCATGCTTAGTTTAATTAATTCACTGTGACAAAGAACTATGTCTGTTAGCTCACACATACACAGCTCCCATCCAAACTGCTACTCATCACTGCTTTAACTGTCTTGTATAATATTCTTTAATCTTTCCTCAAGATGCTACACAGCATCCTGTTCTTAGGTAACATTCATTTCTCAAAGTACCTCCCAGAATACATCTTTGCTGATGTGGAAATGTTCCACAAGACTTCGAAAGCTTTCCCAGGACCATTCACGGATTACCAAACCCACGTGGCTCAACGGACACCTTTCTCCTACTTTCTGGAACTAGTTAGTGAAACATGAGTTCTAATGATAAAATTATACCTTTATTTCCCTCAGTTTTTCAGTGCAGTTTGCAATGTTTGCTCTTTTTCCCCAGGTCACAATACGCTACGGCCACGATGAAAACACAGTGAAGGATACGCTGTCTGAAATATTAAGTGATTGTAAAAAATCAGGTGATCAATACCCACTGATTTCCACCGTCATATGCATCTGTGAGAACGGTGCGTCCAGATACTACGGAGCGTCTCTGTCCTGTTTGAGTGACCGAGAGAGAGAGATCATGATTGCTGTGTCCTGTGTGCATGTTTGGCATCTCAAAGTTTCCTCTGCTGTGATGTCTGTGTTTCCTGATGACACTGGAGAACCACGTAGTATAAAACTCCCAGATACAGTGAGGTGTAGAGCGTATGCTCTGGAGGACATAGGGCAGCTGAAACCACCTTGTAAACGCTGCAATCAGCTTTATTCTCTTCCTGGTCACACAGACCATGAAAATCACCCTGGTAACTGTGCTGAGACAGAGGCGATCAGTAATCTCCTCAAAGCAGAAGTGGGTGTGTCTGATCGGACCACCATCAATGGAGGTGTTTATGATCCCCAGGATATTAAACAAAGAATGACAAACTTAATGCATATTAATTTCGATATAGTCTATCACCCTCAATGATCCAGAATCTCTAAGATCCTGAAACAGAATTATCCTGAAGCTCTGTGATTGTCTGTCTGAAATATCCTGAAGCTCTTTGTTCATATAACTGAATTACCCTGAAGCTCTATGATCATCTCAATGAATTACCCTGAAGCTCTTAGATTCTGCAGCGCTATGATTTTAAAGCTCTATGATCTTGAATCTGTATGATCCTGCTTGTTTGCTATCCTGAATAAGGAAGAAGCTCTGCTCTGACACCTCTGATATTTGCCAGTAAAAGATATGAAATAATGAATAAGATGATAAATGTGCATTTAGTCATCATTTTATACATGAAATAAAACACAAATGATTAATATTTGCTCTCCTGTCTGTGTTCTTTAAAAAGCAGTTATAAAATAGGAATTCTTCAAAAACAAACATATTTAAGGACATTTTGGAGATTAGGTCATAATTGTCACGATAAACATAACAAATATTAATATTTTATTAAACATAAACATTTAAAAATATTATTGTAAAATAATAGAAGTTTGAATATTATTTTCAAAACTTGGGTTTTCACCTGTGAAGACTGAATTTGTTGTTAAAAAGCATAAACCAACATGAAGACCAGAGAGCTGTCTATGGGAGAAAAGCGGGAAAAGCCAATACAACAACTATGTATGTCCTGAAAAAGAAAGAAACCACTGGTGTACTAACAACTAGACATGGACCAGGTCAGGAAGACAACAGCAGTAGCTGACAGAAACATTGTGAGAGCTGTGATGAAAAACCCCAAAACAACAGAACCAGTGCAACCAAGTCTGTAAACGATGGACTCTACACAATTTGTGTAGAAAGAAAAGAACACATTAAAGAAGAGAAGACTTTATCTGGAAGATCATCAGTGAGATGTGTGTTATAGCAGTGATGGCCGTGGATGTTGGGAAGGGTCGGTG
>CM041003.1:776224-787717 GCA_022985145.1 Pangasius djambal
GCACAGACTCACCAAACCAGACAGTGCAAGAGTAGAAAAAATCACCTGGCCTTTTTCCAGTCTGTGAGTCTGAGCCCGTGATAGCCTCAGATTCCTGTTCTTGACTGACAGTAGAGGAACCTGATGTGGTCTTCTGCTGTTGTAGCTTAACTTTCAGGATTTGTGTAATTTATATTTACACAACTTCAAGGGTTTCAATTCTTATTACCATCAAACTGAGCTGATGACATCAGAATAACAATATGTTCAATATGAGAGAGAGAGAATTATCTAAAGCAGATTGCAGCACAGCGATTTAATCCGTCCTGATGAATAAATGTGGAGTGTGTGTGTGTGTGTGTGTGAGTGTGTGTGAGTATGTGTTATCCAGATGATGCAGGAGCCGAGTTTTATCCCGATAGAATGTAACATATTTCTCTGATATACAGAGAAGGTGAGTGAATTATACAATACTAACAATAAGTAATATAACTTCACTGTTTTTGTGTTTATCTCGTATAAAGTTTTCAACATAGCTGTTTCCTTGTTCTGTTTCTGTTCTTAGCTTTCTATTCCAGTGTGCTGCGTTTTTAGTTCATTTAATTTCGGACTTTCTCTTGCTGCTGGGTTTTGAAGTTTTTGTGCTTGTTGGATTATGATTAAACATGTTACTGTGTAAACTAAATAATAATCCGTGTGTGCTGCTGTTCCTGTAAAATACTGAGTCACGAGGTGGTGTGATGAAGCAGAGTTACTGTTACCACCCAAAAAATTGATTATATATTATAACAGCACATCCCTACGTGTTTTATTTCTCTTATACCACACCTAGGTTTATGTAAATAACAGAAAAGTATATTTAATCTATTTTAAATTAAATCTATAACACAATAAAGTGAGCAAAAAAAGTGAAGGGGTCTGAAGTCACTTGTGGACTCAGTACAGATAGTGAGATAGATATAGTTCCTGTAGATCCAACCCTGTTTATCACACTGTCTAATAATGTACTATAGGGGCATAGAACAGGAGAGGGTGCCAAAACAAATGTCTGTTCACTGCTATAGAAATCTTCTTCAAATAACACCATTTAAAACATGGAAACGTGAGGATTTGTACTGGCTATAACTGTCTTTGAGCTAATCATTCAACTGCACAGGTCTAAGAAAGACAAGCAGGATTACTGTTTTACACGTCCCATGAAAATGGCTGAAAACGGATGAAATGGTAAATGCTGTGGCCTTTAGCATCTACATTTTAGAGAAACTGTAAATTCCATCATTTAATGAGTATCACAGCTATTTAAATATTCTCTGAATGAGCATAGACCAACTTACAAGAAACAGCTTCTGCCTGTGAAACTGCAGAAACCTCTCCAGACTTAATTGATCAGACTTCCCGTGGCTTTATCACAGACAGTAGATACTGTACTTAAGCCTGCAGTTATCTCATCAGTGGAGAGAGAGAGAGAGAGAGAGAGAGAGAGATAAACACAGACATTCCTGATCTGGACAGAAATAACCGAGCAGCACCTCTAAAGGAAAGAATTTCCTCATCAGCCCATGTGGACCATTCAGTCCCACCAAGCCAGAGTCTGATACAGTAGTAATACGAACTGACTTTAAAAGAAAAAACACCAAATATCACTTGGTCTGTTGTTTCATGTTAAAATGATGGCTAATGCAGAGCTCTTTGTCAACTTGTAAGAGGCTGCGCTACGCCTCCGGCGAACAGCAGAGGGCAGCAGCAGCAGTGCACGATGAGAGCAGCTGCTCAGGAGAACTCAGTTTCCCAGAATCCTCCAGGCTGATTAACCCGAACTGCCTGCACCTGCCAGGCAGGATATTTAAGGCCAGCCTATGAGCCCTATGCCACCTATGACCTTTGTAGAGAGGTGAATGGTCTGGTATATCAGGGCTTTGCTTGAGGCAAACTTATGAGAAAAATGGAAAGGAGAAATAAGAACTGAAAAGAGAAAGAAAGTGAAAAGAAAAACAAAGAAATAGGGGATCAGAGAGAATTAAGGTGTGATGAAGAAGGAGAGAGAATCTAAGACAAGGATATAAAACAGAACTGAAAAGAGGAGAAAGACTAAAAGGGAATAAAATATATGATAATATATATGTGAAAACCTCTCCCTGAAGAGTTCTACGTTTTAGTGTCTATTTCCCTTTTTGTTATTTTTTCTCTTCCCTGTTTAATAAAGAAGCTTCCTTTGTTTGAGTACGCCATTTTAGCATAGTGCAATAAGTAAAGTTTTAGGTGTACATCAGGTGAACACCTGGATATCCTGGTAGTTTTAGTAAAGATGTGAAAGAGGTCTTCTGTCGGCTCAGTCAACACAAACGGAGCACAGGTAAGAAAACTCAGTGGTCACAGTGAGATTTATAACCTGTGAAATCTCGTCCCCTTCGGAGCTTCAGGCCCCACACACTGATACAGCAGTGTAAGAAGAGTCCATCTCAAATTAACCATTAAGACGGTTTTTCTGACTGGGTGATGGTGCATGCTGGTTTGTTGAGCTTTACGTGAAAGTTAATATTGTATTAATAGAGCAGATTAATTTAGATATTTCAGTCGACGAGATTAGATATTTCACAAAAGTAGACGTTCCTCATGACCTAATGATAGTATAATCCCAGCTGTATTGTCTTTTTTATTGTCAGAACTCACCAACAATCCTGAGCAGAAGTCTATTACAGATACAGATGGTTATACTATACATTCAGTCACTAAGTGAGGAGCAGTATTAAGTCCAGCACCACTGTCTGATAGTTTGATGTAACCACAGTATGTAATGCTGAAATGTACGCTTTATGGTAAAAAGTTTGTGGACACCTGACCATCACACCCATATGTGTTTCTTCCCAAAACTGTTGCCGCAAAGTTTGAAGCACACAATTGTATGGGACGTCTTTGTATGCTGTAGCTTTACAATTTCCTTTCACTGGAACTAAGAGGTCCAAATCTGTTCCAGGATGACGATGCCCCTGTGCACAAAGCGAGCTCCATGAAGACATGGTGTGTGAAGGTTGGAGTGGAAGAACTCGAGTGTCCTGCACAGAGCCCTGACCTCAACCCCACTGAACACCTTTGGGATGAACTGGAACACCGACTGCACACCAACATCAGCGCCTGACCTCACTAATGCTCTTGTAGCTGAATGAACACAAATCCCCACAGCCACGCTCCAACATGTAGTGGAAAGCTTCCCAGAAGAGTGGAGCTCATTATAACAGCAAACACAGGGGGAATAAATCTGGAATGAGATGTTCAACAAACACATATGGCTGTGATGGTCAGGTGTCCACAAAATAACAGCTCATACAGGGACTTGTATGGCCGACACTCCACATAATCTGAGACTAATAATAAACAAATTTTAAAAAACACATTGTTGTTTAACAAAATAAAACATATAATAGATGATGTTGATGACATTTTTAGGAGACATTTATTTAACATTTATCGAAGAAGTTTCGGTTGTATCAGCTTTGTAATAGTCAAAGTTTCCAGTTTCTGGTTTCTCAGTAAAAGCTGAGTGACAAGCTGCATTTTTAGAGAGAGAGAGAGAGAGAGAGAGAGAGAGAGAGAGAGAAGAGGAACTAAATTGTCTCTCGGATGTTCCACTACAATAAGTCTAACTATAAACCGTTAAAATTTGTGATGTGTCATTTATTAATAGAATAAACATTGTAATCATTGACAAATCGCTGTGGGATAAGAGGAATAACACACTCCAGACCATGGTTTTATACGGAAATGTACATTTTTACATCATCATACAACATCCACTCAACTCTGTTACCTGAACACACTCACCCTCACTGTAACAGCCCAGTCTGGGGCTGCGTCTTCAACCACCAGAGGGAGGCACAGGACCGCTGAAGTGATCAGGAGCAACGAGCTACAGCTGGCCTCCTGGCTACTTAAACAGAGCATGCAGGATCTCATCTGCTCAGCCTTTGTTTCAGGGTCCTGGTAAATGACTTGGCTAGTAATGTCTGGTTTAAAAAAAAAAAAAAAGTAGAGCTATACTGTAGTCCTTCCTCTGCACTAGTTTGACCTCGCCTTGTGAACCTAGCCACTCTCTCAGGTTCCTTCCCTTGACAAAAAAATCGTTTTCTGGTTAGCTCCCTGTAGCAAGTGGTCAGAGTTTTCTCTCTTGGCATTCCTCAAGTTATAATTAATTAAGTTTGAAGTTTTTAGTTCCACTTTTAGTTTTCATCTTCTCAAAGTCCATGTTTTAATATTAATGTTTATTACATGTAAAAGCCTTTAACAAAATGGAAAATGGAAGCATGTGTTAAACATTACAGACCAGGAGAACCGCTTTAACTCAACACTTTTTGAGGTGGCTTCTGTTTTCTGGGAATTTTTCCTCAGAGTCTTCTGGGTTAGGATTTGTGGATGTGCTGACAAAGAGAGGAGAAGCAGTAGTTTCTGCTGTGCAGTCCTCTCTTTAAAAAAAGCAGCACCTAGTGTTGTTGAGTACACACTTCTGAGTTGGGAGGTTTTATTTCTGATCTAATGCATTTCTAGCAGCTGATGATATACACACCATGAAACAGTGGTTCTGAGCTGGTGGCTTGTGAGCAGGCTCAGGGTGGATGTTCAGTATGTTCTTCTCATTTATGGTCATTTTTATTAGTGTAGTAATACTGGTGCAGTATTGCTGTTTCTGGGAAAGATTAAGATAGCAGTATTTTAACTGTAGAGGGTCTATATGTAACTCACACCAGCTTGTAGTTGATTATATTCCTGTAACAGCACACCAAGTGTTTTTCTGTCTCAGCAAATTGCTGTAAGTCAGTGGAAAGCTGTCCATTATAATTTTTTAATGCTTATAAAGCAGATGATGGCTGAGTTTGTATGTTTCATGCTGTGAATATTGGACTGGATTATTTGTACTGTACAGTGGCTTAGAAATGGCCCAGACAGAATGAACTGAATATACTACTGCTGTTGCTGATTAAAAAACCCACAAAAACCAACAGTAATATTGAGGAGATCATCTTTTAGATCAAGCAGGTTCATGGTTCAGCACTATCGTAATTGCAGAAGTCCTTCTGACAGCAGTAGGCCCTGTAGTTAGGATTTCCACTTAGACGGTTGTACCGTGCCTTACTGACGCATCGCTTCATCACAGGGCTAATGCCATCTAAGGAGATAAAGAACATTTAGCAGTCAGTGCAAGTCCCTATGCACAACCTGATATAATTAACATGCTTTAAGTAAACATTGTCACAAAGCAGCTTTTAAGAAATCCAGATATAGAATTTAATTTTTTTCAAAAATGTGTTCGTAACGAGCAAGCCCCAAGTGATCGGAGGTTAGGGTGAAAGTCTATTGATACTCAGTTGATGTACAGAGCCTCTGCTCCCACAATGGTAATTTATGGAGTTTGGTGAGTTTTATCACCAAATGCAAATCAGCTGTGGCATGCACGTGCCTGGTAATTCAGGGGTGATTGCCATTTATCTTAATAAATTTTTAGGTCCTGATGAGTGAGGACCAGTGTATGTAAAACAAAGGTGAAAGTCATTTTAAACATTGGTTAGGTGTCCTTCACAACAAGACCAGGAAAAGTACTTTGGCTTAACAAATTTTGGCTCCCAAGAGGCACAACAGAAATGTGTTTATCCAAAATTGCCCATGCTCACAGGGTGGGATGGATGACATACTTTTTCTCAGAAAGACACTAGAAAGACACATTTTAGCATCATGCATGCAGAATAAGGCAGATAGTGCTTTCCTCTTAGTGTGTTACCCTGCTCTGTGATGCTGCATGAGAAGCAGCTTGAAAAGATATGGAGGTAGATATCATGGGTTAGAGGAGAGTTAGCTAGTGGATGCGAATTGGAGACAATATGGAACTCCACCCATTCATCCATTTTCTGTACTGCTTATCGTACACAGGGAGCCTGGAGCTATCCCAGGTAACGTGGGGCACAAGGCGGGGGACACCCTGGATGGAGTGCCAGTCCATCACAGGGCACAATCGCACACACATTCACCTTGGAAAAGCCAATCAGCCTACAACGCATGTCTTTGGACTGGGGGAGGAAAACGGAGTACCTGGAGGAAACCCCCAAAGCACAGGGAGAACCTGCAAACTCTGAGCACACAGGGCAGAGGCGGGAGTCAAACCCCAACCCCAGCGGTGTGACGCAAATGTGCTAACCTCTAAGCCACCGTACCTCCCAATATGGAACTCCCCCACTAAAAAAAACAAATATTTATTGACTGCTGTACTGTGTATTTTTATTTTTCAAAATAATTTTTACAAACGAATTTGAAAGTATATAAATCGAGAATTTGTTACTGATTGCTACATTACAGCATTGTACTTTTATTTAATAGTGTCCTTCTAATAACATACTAAATAATTAACTAGTAGTTCTTAGTATTTTATAGGAATATGAAAGGTGTTAACGAAAAGAACTACTAATTTGTTCCTGATTAGTTCCTGCATAGTTACCTATGAGTTGCTGAACAGTACTGTAAAGTGTTACCCTAAAAAATTCTGGACAGATGTTTGAACTTTCTGTGTAAATTCTGTATACATGATTTCTAGAGCTTCTTGATAAGTTTTAAATTTATGAATTAGTAAGAAAAAACCCTGTAGCTCTAAAAACTGCTGTGGCACACACTCAATGGCTATCTGGGTAATATAGTAGAATTATCTGATGGTTAATCATGCTCCTACTGCTGACTGGTATCCATACATGGGCATGTCACACATCAGTATAATTGTACATATCATCTGGTGATTTTATTTAGCATATTTCCTCATCTACTTCATCTAATTCTTGGCTATGCCACTGCCACAGTGCTGGCACAATTCATTCATAAGCCCAAGTGCAGAATTAAACATAATAACATATTACTACATACTATAGTAAAGATCATTCTTTAAAGACAAAAACATGGGTCTATCATAAAGGTAGACTTGTTTGGATTTATTCCTTGCAAATCCATTGATTTATATAATCGAAATCTATCTGTCTTGGATACTTATTGCTTTGAAGCACACCAGCAGATGTTCCTAGGTGGTCAGGATTGTAGAGACTATGGGCAGGATCAGTAGAGCTGCTGGGGTCAGCATTGTCACCATGATTTGTGCTGATTTCTGGATAACTGCTGTCGTGGAAATCTAGAAATAGAGGTAAATAAATTCCGCAGACAAGGTTGAGCAGAAGAAGCAAGAGTATAAAATTTATTGCTGCAGCAAGATGTCTTCAATATGTATTACAAAAATCATGCACCCAGAAGAGATGCTTCTCCTTTCTGGTGCTCCCTTTTATACACTGTCTTTCATCTCTTTAGAGCATTTATTACCTTTTATGAACATAATTACACAAGGTTCTAATTCTGCCTGTCGCGGTTAGGTGTTTCTGCTCTAATTTTACTGGTTATGCTTACGTGCGTCATTCTTTTACTCTCATTTACTAGGCATTGGCATGTTCTTCTGTTTTAGCTGACATTTGGAACACTTTGTGCTAACGATGACAGGAACTGGGCTTAATTCACTTCTTGTTTTCCTCCTTGAGCAGCAGCAACTGTTTTCACAGAAAATCTTTTCCCTCGTAACCTGTCGAAGCATAAAAACTAATGATACATGCAAATAAAATTTTCCACTACACTGCTGATGGCACTCGACAGTGCAGGTACAGGTGAACCAGGTACTGTGCAGTCTTTCAGCAGTTTCTGCCATCTTTGGTATCTGCTATCTGCTTTTTGTATCTGTTCCTATTTATGTTTCTGCTGGGTTTAGGACTAGAGTGACGTGATATTTGTTATCCAATAGCAGATAAAACAAGAGTGTGATCAGCCAATTAAAATGGTCAGATCATTTTCAAAGTAAAAGTTATTTCTCCTGGAGGAAAGCCCCTCCCCTGACATTCATACTTATATTTTTTGTTTTAATCACACAAGCTTTTACATTTATTTCACAAATTGTCTTCATAAAAAATATATTTTAATTCAGCAACAGGCCCCCTTATTGTCTGGGCCTATTATTGAACCCCCTGTTGCCCTGTTGCTCACTCACACCATATACTTATATACCATACCATACTTATATACCATATATGTTTCATAATATTGTACAAGTGTTCTCATTCTAATAGCCCTGCTCAGGTTATAATATATTGCTTTTCTTTGTGAAGTTTATGCACCTAAACTGAACAGCTAACTACATGCTGTTCCTTATGGTCCACACATTGTGTATATCACAGTCATGTGCGTTTTTATTAATACTTTACAACAGATTGTTTACAGTGTAATTTATGATAAATGAGAAGTTAAACTTAGAAAACAGGATAAGATTGCTGTGTAATTTTAATAAAAGTAACCAGACATTTAAAAGAATGGGGAAAATAAGAATTAGAATAAGAAACAACATGCAGACTAGGGCTGAAACGATTTCTCGAGTAACTCGAATACAAAAAATCATCGAGGCAAATTATTTGCCTCGAGGCTTCATTTAGTCCATTTACTGTAACTGCACACGGAACACTGTGTTTCCCCACGGACCATTATTACTGACGCACAACCCGATAAACGACATGCAAATTATGCCTTAATGAAGAATTAAAAATGTGTTGATGTTGATCAGTGTGGAAAGTTTGACGTTTCTCAGACTGGTCCTCCTTCACGCCTCAGTGAGAACCATCATCTCCAAAAGGAGAACAGCTGAGACACATCAATCAAACCAAAGCACCCTAAACCATAACACCTTATACATTAGAGCTCTTGTACCCAGCAGGAATAAGCTCCCTGAGATGTTCTTGGATTATGGTGCCTCCTTGGTTAACATCATTAGAGAATGGAGTAGCACAAACAGTCATGGGAAAAAGAAAGCACAACCTCTTTTAATTCCCCCTTTTTAAAAATTAATCAGGGCCTAAATAAATATTGTTTTGCCGCATTTGACTGAATCTGAGCCGAAAGTATAGCTTTATACACTTCAGAATTCATCCTGCTACTTCTATCAGCAGTCACATCATCAATTAAATGATTAAACTTTTCAAATATGGACCTGAATGTATGTTTGTATGATGTATGTATGTAATCATTAACAGTTCTGCTGATACCCCTCATTGATTGTCACTGTCTCTGACATTTACACTTAGAAGTAAAATAAATAAGTGAAAACTCCAGGTTCTGTTTGCTTGATGTGCAAAAAGAAAAGTGTTGCATGTCAAGTCACTTTTGATGTGAAATGGGCTTGAGGTGGCAGCATGAGACAAACACTGCATGAATTCTGCAAGAATAACTTTGAGAATTATTTTATGTAGATATTTTTGTGTTAATTATATTATTGCATTGTCTGATTATCCCCTTTGTTGCATTTATTTAAAAAAATCGTTGGCAGTGATTTCATTGTAACTGCAGTATATCAAGCATATATATAGTAATCTTTAGACACATCATGCAATCATTGTAAGAATTTCGCAGGAAAGAGAATGCTAGAAGTGGCGTCAAATAAAATGACCTCTTTGTCATGTTTTAACACTGTGGTTGTGAATAACCAGAAAGGCTCTAGAGGTGCTAACACACAATGATTCAATATTTCCACTCAGTTGAAAGAACTACTTATATTTTTTTCTACATCATTCTTATAATTATTTTTTACTCATAATGAAAGGCACAAAATTGTTATCCATCCATCCATCCATCCATCCATCCATCCATCCATCTAGGGTCTCCTTCACAAACATTCAAAGTAGCTTGGAAAGCTTAGCCAATCACTCATTGTTAATCATACTCCACCAACAGAGCATAAAAGGGCACAGCTGTCTATTCAGATAGGTAATGTACAGTTTTAAGTGTAAATGTTGAGTGCTGTACATATTTAGTTGGTTCATTACATTAGCCGCTTATACTTTTATTACAGTACTTTGATTAACCTGATGGATTAGCCATTATAACCCAGTTAGCAAATAGTAGCTTAATCAGTCATGACTCAAAGCTCTAATATCTATACACTTGTGGAATATGCTTGAATATAATCAATATGCTTGTGGAAATACAATATAATATCCAATAGCATTTTACATATTTTTAACTTAACGACACTGTATGTACCACTTTGAGGTAGATTTATTTAGCGAATTTAAGCTCAAGTTACACTTCAGGTAAGAGCTGTCACTGTGCACGCTACTCGGATAAAGGAAGGGAGTGTCCATGACCAATATGTTAGGGCAAAAGGTGGACCTGCTGTCTGACCGGCCATATCTGCTACAAGTGATTTGGCTTGAAAGTCTGTACTAAGCAGTATCTAGCACCAATTTTACTGTGCAAACTCATTTAAAGATGGCAACTTTCAATTTGACCAAAAAAGGTTACAAAGCTGCACAATGGGAGTAAATGGTGCCAGTCATATGTCAATGGCCCACACCCAGGACAGTAAAAGATATACAAAGATTTATATCTTTAGGCTGTCCATATGGGGCCATTTCCAGCAGCATCAAGTGGTTTCCAATTGATGAGAACTCCAACCAAAAGTAGGGCAGCAGGATGGATCATCCTGGATTATCAGAAGGGGTCAAGATTACTGGTATAGAGAATGAAAGGGAGAGAGAGAGAGAGAGAGAAAAACACAGATTATTAGGAATGCATACTGTCACGTAATGGTTAAGGACCGTGTAAATTGTGGGCAGAGTGCAAGCACACAAGCATAACTAAAAGGGAGAGCCAGAAGGCAACATAGACATGACCATCAATACACCTGAGTGAACGTGTGAGAGTGGGGGGGCGACAGCATCCAAACATCCCAGTTCACCACAACACTCTATGACTGTGAACCCTCCAGACCTGCCCCTGTACCTAAGAAAAAACTTTCAAAAAAACTCTCAAAAAAAACTTTTGAGGAGTCAGATGATGATCCATTCAAAGTTGATAACTCTGAGAGATTATTAATCAAACTATGTGCAGTAGCCGACGTGAATGTACTTTTAACACGGCAGTGTGTCTGAAGTGCATATATTATGACTAAGGCACATTTCAAATTAGATGAGGTAATGAGCTGAAATAGCTTCAGACTGGAGCTTATAGAATATTTTCACCACACTATGTTAACCACAAAATGCGTACGCATATTTGATAATGTTTAATCCTCAATGTTATAGATGTATGGAACCAGTATCTCAGTAAAAAGCTTGCTGACTAGAACTATGTACCCTAAAATAGCTTGCTTAACATCGCCTAAACCAGTGTAACAAAATAGCACACACTGCTGGAATTAGGAAACTTCCATAAATGGGTCATCAGCCTATGTCTAAACCCAAATACCTCAGACAAATGGGTCTTCATCACAATTTCTATCCCTCAAATTTTTCTTACCAAATATTTCTGCTTGTCCTAATCCTGTCAGACAGTGCTGTGACTGTCAGGTATACTAATCACCAGGATAGCATTCAATAAGGCTTATTTGTATGTGAGCCCATTTGAGTAATTTTGTACAAACCACCAAAATGGGCTCATATACAAATAAGCTTTACTGAGTAAGAC
>CM041003.1:804996-818407 GCA_022985145.1 Pangasius djambal
CATCTGTTGCACCCAGATGAGGATGGGTTCCCTTTTGAGCCTGGTTCCTCTCAAGGTTTCTTCCTCATATCATCTCAGGGAGTTTTTCCTTGCCACCGTCGCCACCGTTGCCACTGGCTTGCTCATTAGGGATAAATTCACAGTGATAAATTCAAATATTTGTAATATATTTTTTGTTAATCCATTTATTTCTGTAAAGCTGCTTTGTGACAATGTCCATTGTTAAAAGCGCTATACAAATAAAACTGAATTTGAATTTGAATTTGAATCTTTGGTTAACCCTGTCTGATATAAAAGAGAAGGACAGGGTCTTCCTTATGGACGCCCCGCTTGCGCCTTCTGGCCTGTTCGGCGACGCCGTTAGTTCCGTCGTCGACAGGTACCAGGAGGCCCGTATTCAGGCGGCGGGGTTTCAGCAGTTTCTCCCTCATCGCTCTCCGGCCCTTGGGGCTGCTGGTCGGGAGCAGCCCCCGCCGTGTGCCGCCCCCTCTCATCGGGAGGCACAGAAGGAGCGTCGCCTCCCGTGTTCCCCCACGTCGGGACCGGGAGTCTCAGCGATGTTCCGTGCCAGGGCCCTCTAAGATGAAGCCGGATCTGCGGACCGCTCTTCTATCGAAGAGGGCCTCGGCTAAGAAATCCTGACACCTTCGGCCCGGGATTTTCGAGGGCGGACCCCTCTGGGGCGGAATGGCGTACACCTCATTTTACGGTGCCCGCTTCACCTCAGTGCCCTCGGGAGGTCGATCTGCCAACCCTGCCACCTATGGTGCTTCAGGGCGCAGCGATCTCCAGAGCAGCTAGTTCGGCCGTTCCCTGCTGGTTCGCCGCTTCAGGGCACAGAGCTAGCCACTCTCGCTGCACCAGAGGTCAGTCTCGAGAGGCTGACTCCCTTTGTAGGCTACTTGGCAGTGTGGAAATGTGCCAAATGTGTCTCAATGGGTCCTGCACACTGTAGAGAGAGGCTACCGAATCCAATTCGGTTCTCCTCCGCCTCGTTTTTGCGGGATTCTTCCCACTCTGGTGGGTCCCGAGCAGGCTCTGGTAATGGAACAGGAAGTGCACACTCTCCTGAGGAAGGAGGCCATCGAGGTGGTCCCTCCTCACGACAGAGAGTCTGGGTTCTACAGCCGGTACTTCATTGTTCCCAAGAAGGGTGGAGGGCTGCGTCCCATTTTGGATCTGCGGCATTTGAACTGCTCAGTAGCACGACTGAAGTTCAAGATGCTCACGATCAAACAGGTCGTGTCTCAGATCAGCTCCGAGGACTGGTTTGTCACGATCGACCTAAAAGACGCGTATTTCCATATCTCCATCCTTCCCCAACACAGGAAGTTCCTGAGGTTTGCTTTCGGGGGCGAAGCTTACCAATATCAGTAATATATTAACCAATTACCGTTCAGCCTGGCACTCTCACCCCGCACTTTCACGAAGTGTGTGGATGCTGCTCTGGCTCCAGTGTGACTCCAGGGCATCCGCATACTGAACTATATCGACGATTGGTTGATATTAGCTCGGTCGGAGCAGATGGCGGTTCGGCATCGAGATGTCGTTCTCGCCCACATGAAAGAGCTGGGGTTACGACTGAACGCAGAGAAAAGTGTGCTTTCTCCAGCACAGAGAATCACCTATCTGGGCGTGGTGTGGGATTCGACCACGATGCAGGCACGTTTGTCTCCTGCTCGGATCGAGTCGATCCTCACAGCAGTCACGAGAGTGAAAGAAGGCCGGTCACTCACTGTAAAGCAGTTCCAGAAACTGCTGGGTCTGATGGCAGCTGCGTCCAACGTGATACCTTTTGGCCTGCTGTACATGAGACCCCTACAGTGGAGGCTCAAGACCAGGGGGTTCTCCCTGAGGGGAAACCCGCTCCGCACGGTCAAGGTCACGCGGCGATGCCTACGTGCCTTAGACATGTGGAGGGAACCTTGGTTCTTGTCCCAGGGCCCGGTGCTGGGAGCTCCTTGTCGCCGTGTAACGCTAGCAACGGATGCATCCCTCACCGGATGGGGAGCGGTCATGAGTGGCCGCTCAGCCCACGGTCTGTGGAGCGGCCGCCATCTCACTTGGCACATCAACTGCCTGGAGATGCTGGCTGTGTTTCTAGCATTGAAACACTTTCTCCCGGACCTAAGAGATCGCCACGTGTTGGTGCGCACCGACAACACAGCAGTGGCCTATTATATCAACCACCAGGGAGGTCTACATTCGCGCCCCCTTTACAGGCTGGCGCTCCAGATCCTTGTGTGGTCCCAGGGGAAACTCCTCTCTTTGAGAGCAGTGTACATCCCTGGCCGTCTCAATATGGGAGCAGACGCCCTGTCAAGGCAGGGGCCGATGCCCAGGGAATGGAGGGTCCACCCCGAGGTGGTGGAGCAGATATGGAGAGTTTTCGGCCCAGCTCAGGTGGATCTGTTTGCGACTCAGGAGACATCGCACTGTCCCCTCTGGTTCTCTCTGACTCATCCAGCTCCCCTGGGACTGGATGCTATGGTGCAGACGTGGCCGAGGCCGCGTCTGTACGCCTTTCCGGTACAGTTCTGGAGAGAGTGCGCCGGGACGGGGTCTGTCTGTTGCTAGTAGCCCCGTTCTGGCCGGGCCGAGTATGGTTCTCGGACCTGATTTCCCTTCTCGGCGGCTCTCCATGGGAGATTCCCGTCAGAAGGGCCCTCCTCTCACAGACGGGGGGCACCATCTTTCACCCCCGCCCCGAGTTGTGGAAGCTGTGGGTGTGGCCTCTGAGGGGGCACAACTCAGAGCTTCCGGTCTCTCATCCGAGGTTGTTGAGACCATTCTCCAATCCAGAGCTCCCTCAACGAGGAAACTGTATGCCTTGAAGTGGAATCTTTTCACTTCCTGGTGCAGAGACCGCCGGCTCCACCCAGTTAACTGCCCAGTTGGTACAGTGCTGGAGTTCCTGCAAGCCCGTCTCTCCGCAGGGTTGAGCCACTCCACCCTGAAGGTTTACATGGCAGCCATTGCGGCCTACCACGCCCCTCTCGGTGGTCAGTCCGTGGGCAGACACCCCCTGGTTACACGTTTCCTCCGCGGTGCGCTGAGGCTCAGGCCTCCGGTGCGATCCCGTGTCCCTCCTTGGGACCTGTCCGTGGTGTTACAGGCTCTCTGTAACCCCCCCTTTGAGCCTATAGATGAGATTTCTGACCGCCTTTCTTTTGGCTATTTCCTCTCTTAAGAGAGTTGGGGATCTCCAGGCCCTCTCAGTGGCCCCTTCTTATTTGGACTTTGCTCCCAGTCTGGCCAAAGCGTTTCTATACCCTCGAGCGGGCTATATACCGAAAGTTCCCTCCTCGACACCGCAGCCGGTCGTACTGCAGGCCTTTTGCCCTCCTCCCTTTCGGGAGCCCGACCATCGGAGGCTTAATTGTATGTGCCCAGTGTGAGCACTGGATGCATACATCCACAGAGCTGCCCTGTGGAGAAGGGCGGACCAATTGTTCGTGTGCTTTGGTCCCCCTAGAAGGGGTCTTCCTGCTACTAAGCAGACCCTCAGTCGGTGGATAGTAGATGCCATCTGTTTGGCCTATGAGTCCTTTGGTCTCCCCTCGCCCCTGGGGGTCAAGGCTCACTCTACTAGAAGTGTGGTGGCCTCTAAGGCCATTCTGGCAGGTGTGCCCATGCAGGACATCTGCAATGCTGCGGGTTGGTCCATGCCCCTGATGTTCGCCAGGTTTTATGGCCTGGATATGCGAGCCACTCCCGGCTCTTCTGTTCTCGTGCCCTAGCTGTGCCCATCCACACTGGGCAGGGATTTGTAAGTCTGGCGGCGTGGGCATACTCGTTCCCATAGCGTTTCGACGCAGCTCGAGTTCATGAAGGGGAACGTCTGTAGGTTACGTATGTAACCATGGTTCCCCGAGGGAATGAGACGCTGCATCTCAGTGCCACATTTCTGGCATCCCTGTGAACGCTTGCTTCATTTTTCAGAAGCTGGCGCAGCGCCCGCTGCTTGCCCCTTTTATAGCTTCCGGGTCGTTACGTCACCCCGCCCGTGACGTCCCGCCAATCCTTCGGACTGATTATATACACCTGATTCAGGGCGCGGTCACGCGAATGGCATTCCTATAGCGTTTCGACGCAGCGTCTCGTTCCCTCGGGGAACCATGGTTACATACGTAACCTAGCGACGTTTTCCGACATCTTCAGGACAGAGGAGTTTACGCTTCTTTGCGGTTTCTCTGTAACATCTCAAGCTGCGTTTTTTTTTTGTCTTATTAACTTGAAGAGAGAATAAATAGAGGCTGGTGCTGGAACCACTGTTTATAGCTACTATAATGTAAGTGACAACAAGAACTAGTTTCACTTTATGTATTTTACTGTAACAGCATCACATGGTGTTTATTTCTCACGTGGGCTGTGTGTGTGTTTGTGTGTGTTTCGGTAGATGGCGTGTTGTTCTCGTCTTCGATCTCCTCGTCTGTCCTTCCTGCAGACGCTGTTCTCTCTCCTCCTGTCGTTTATCTCTCTGTTTGCGTCTAATTGGTGCTCGGGGGTCCAGAAGGTTCCGAAGCCGCTGTGTTCTCCTCTGCGTCAGCGCACCTGCACGCCGTCTGACCTGCTGACCAACGGCTCCGCCCAGTTTACCTGGGAAACCGGCGACGACCGCTTCATCTTCCCCGCCTTCCACGCCGGGATCTGGAGCTGCTGTGAAGAAAACATACACAAGGATGAATGGGGTCAGAGGGCATGGGGGAGGTCACAAAGGGTCAGGGGTTATGGGGGGTCAGAAGGGGTCAAGTTCAAACTTTAAAAAATTATGCTGAATCACTGTTCTGAGAACTGTCTTAGTGGGTGTGGCCTAATATTCTAATAAGCTTGAATGACAGCATGTATGTCTGATTAGATTTATTAGTATATAATATTTACTTAATACACTTAGTACTTAATACCTCACTCTGTGTGTGTGTGTGTGTGTGTGTGTGTGTAAAGAGGATTATAGCGTGTAACAGCTGTGGTGAAATTTTCTTGGAAAATATTAAACCTTGATTAAAAGTAGAGGTTTAAAATGTTAATACCTTACTCTGTGTGTGTGTGTGCGTGATTGTGTGTGTGTGTGTGTGTGTGTGTGTGCGCGATTGTGTGTGTGACTTTCCTCACTGTTATCTTTTTATTTTTGTTTTAGAAGAGAAGTGTCGCAGTTTCATGGCTCTGACACCTCCATCAGAGAAAGGTGATAACACACACACACACACACACACATGGAATGATGACGATGAGCTCAGATCCATTTCCCAGGATTGTTCAAGTTATTTCTCTCTCTCTGTCTGTCTCTCTCTCTCTCTCTGTCTGTCTGTCTCTCTCTCTCTCTCTCTCTCTCTCTCTCTCTCTCTCGGTAGGGATTTTCTGGCTGTGTGTGCTGATGGAGTTGATGTATATCAGTTTGTTGTGTATCAGTTGTGTGTTGCTGATGGTTCAGTTGGGTTTCTCTATGTGGAAGCCCTTGCTTCATCACTGGGGAGAATTACTGAACGCTTATGCTGCTGTGTTCACCGTACTGGGAGGTATACACACACACACACACACACACACACACACACACACACACACACATACACACGCACACACCCACCCACACACACACACACACATTGAACACATGTTCTGTTAGTATTTTCTTAGTATTATTGACAAGCACATACTAAACAGCAGTGTGTGTGTGTGTTTGTGTGTGTGTGTGTCAGGTCTAGTTGGAATGGTAGGTCACATGATGTTCATGCAGGTGTTCCAGGTGACGGCATCCAGCGGGCCAGAGGACTTTAAACCGCACCGTTATGGATACTCCTGGGCCTTTTAGTGAGTTTCACACTGAACCGGCGTTACGTTTATCCTGGCTGTGTTCTATTTCTAATCATCACCACTACACCCTGTTCACTCCAAATCTACTCGTTTATCCCGGCTGCGTTTTTCTGTTTCTCCCAGTCTGTCTGTCTCTCTCTCTCTTTCTCTCTCTCTCCCTCTCTCTCTCTCTCTCTCTTTCTCACACTCATAACGACTCATATGGACTGAAAGACTCATACAGGCTCTCACTGATTAATAATGACTCACAGTGACTCATAATGACTTAAACGGAGCACTAATGTTTTACAGTGACTCGTAGTGAACTCAGTGACTCATATGGAGCAATTATCTGCTTCATAGTGTTTTAATTTACACATATAGAAGAGTACCTTTGTTTATTTTTTCTTCTATTTCCTCTCTCTCTCACTCTCTGTATGTGTGTGTGTGTGTGTGTGTGTGTGTGTGTGTGTGTGTGTCAGCGTGGCCTGGGTGGCCTTCACCTGCTGTATGAGCGCCGGAGTTTCCACTCTGAATAATTACACCAAGAAAGTGCTGATGATTGGGACAAAGCCAAAGCCCGACTTCTACCCCTTGACGCCATTCTATTACCCCCCGGCTCCACCTCCTCCTCCTTCCATTCCCCCTCCATGCCCTCCTCCGCCTCCCCCTCTCTCCCCGCTCTCTCCATACTTCTGCCCTCCGTCTCCTCCTCCCCCCTCGTTCCCTCCTGCGCCTCCATCTCCACACAACCTCACTCATCCCTCTCTCTCTCCCCTCCATTCACCTCTCTCTCCTTCTCCTCCCCTCTCTCCTACTCCTTCCATTACTCCCTCCATCTCTCCCTCCATCCCTGCTCTTGCGTTCTCTCCTCCTCAGCCATTAGCTGAAGAATACAGCTCCCTGTAATGCTTTTGATTTTTTTTTTTTTACCTGTAATCGTGTACGTGTGATTAAAACCCATCATGATTCACCTGTAATAACTCACACACTGCTGCTGCTGCTGCTGCTGCTGGCAAAATTTCCACAGAGCTCCTAAAAAAACTACTATTTATTATTTAAATTCCTTTTAAACTCACCTAATTCTAATTATTCATCTGATAATAATGTGTATAATGTGTTAATGTGTAATACTGAGTAAAATAAACATGCTTTAATTTAATTTAAACTGAATGGAACTGTGTTGGTTATCAGGCAGCAGTTCTACAGGGTCTCTATTAGACAAACATCTACAGCTTTATCTTTCATTATCAGCTTTTAATGTCGCTTATGGAAATTTATATCGCATCACTAGGAATTTTAAATGAAGTCGTGAAATATTCCACGGTAAAGTTAGGATTATGTTAGCTGGTTCACTGGCTAGCATGTGCTCGACGTTAACGGTATATTTTTAAACGATGCAGAGCGAACCGTTACCTCACACAGTTCCAGCTGCTTATTCCTAGCTGTTTAACATAAAACACACTGATTATATACACTTCAGATAACGTTGTTTGTGCTGTGTTTAAAAAGGCCAAATGATCATTATCTGTATAAGTGCGTCACATGGTTTATTTAATCACATTTTTTATTTTGATTTTTGCCAAATGCCATGAATGTAAATGTAAATGCTATGGTGTAACAGGATCAAACAATCCGTGCTATTCATTTTTCCTTTCCTGTTTGAAAGCTATTAGCCAGCTAGCTACACTGAATCTTAAAACACAATATGTCATATTAAATGTAGTAAAAAATAATTCTACCCAATCATCCACCTCAAAATTCTCTGCATTCTCGCAGCACTCCCCCAATCCACCGCTCATGTGGAGAGACGTTTAAATATCTATTTTCTTTGTCATTATGGATTACTAGGTTTAGGTTAATGACAGAAAAGTATATTTAATCTATTTTAAATTAAATTTATAACACAATAAAGTGAGCAAAAAAAGTGAAGGAGTCTGAATCCTTTCTGAAGTCACTTGTGGACTCAGTACAGATAGAGAGATATAGATATAGCATTCCTGTAGATCCAACCCTCTTTATCACACTGTATAATAATGTACCATAGGGGCATAGAACAGGAGAGGGTGCCAAAACAAACGCTGGATTTGAAACGTGAGGATTTGTACTGGCTATAACTGTCTTTGAGCTAATCATTCAACTGCACAGGTCTAAGAAAGACAAGCAGGATTACTGTTTTACACGTCCCATGAAAATGGCTGAAAACAGATGAAATGGTAAATGCTGTGGCCTTTAGCATCTGTATTTTAGAGAAACTGTAAATTCCATCATTTAATGAGTATCACAGCTATTTAAATATTCTCTGAATGAGCATAGACCAACTTACAAGAAACAGCTTCTGCCTGTGAAACTGCAGAAACCTCTCCAGACTTAAATGATCAGACTTCCTGTGGCTTTATCACAGACAGTAGATACTGTACATAAGCCTGCAGTTATCTCATCAGTGGAGAGAGAGAGAGAGAGAGAGAGAGAGAGAGATAAACACAGACATTCCTGATCTGGACAGAAATAACCGAGCAGCACCTCTAAAGGAAAGAATTTCCTCATCAGCCCATGTGGACCATTCAGTCCCACCAAGCCAGAGTCTGATACAGTAGTAATATGAACTGACTTGAAAAGAAAAAACACCAAATATCACTTGGTCTGTTGTTACATGTTAAAATGATGGCTAATGCAGAGCTCTTTGTCAACTTGTAAGAGGCTGCGCTACGCCTCCGGCGGCCAGCAGAGGGCAGCAGCAGCAGTGCACGATGAGAGCAGCTGCTCAGGAGAACTCAGTTTCCCAGAATCCTCCAAGCTGATTAACCCGAACTGCCTGCACCTGCCAGGCAGGATATTTAAGGCCAGCCTATGAGCCCTATGCCACCTATGACCTTTGTAGAGAGGTGAATGGTCTGGTATATCAGGGCTTTGCTTGAGGCAAACTTATGAGAAAACTGGAAAGGCGAAATAAGAATTGAAAAGAGAAAGAAAGTGAAAAGAAAAACAAAGAAATAGGGGATCAGAGAGAATTAAGGTGTGATGAAGGAGAGAGAATCTAAGACAAGGATATAAAACAGAACTGAAAAGAGGAGAAAGACTAAAAGGGAATAAAATATGATAATATATATGTGAAAACCTCTCCCTGAAGAGTTCTACGTTTTGGGAGCCTTTTCCCCTTTTTGAAATTTTCTCTCTTCCCTGTTTAATAAAGAAGCTTCTTTTGTTTGAGTACTCCATTTTAGCATCTCCTTTGTTTTAGTTTTGCCCGCTTTTTCAGTCAGGTGCACTAATCGCACCCACACCCTTAACTTTAACTTTATTACTCTCTTCTATAAACCCTGCTGTTCACTCTTCTGTGAATAATAGCTGCTTTATTCTTTTTGCTTTACTTGGAAAATAATCATGATGGTTTTGGGACCAGTCCTTCACAAGCAACAATCAAATTTAGACTGATGATATTTAACGGTTATAAATATTCTGCCAGTGATACTTCAATGAGATGGATAAAATGTGTACTTGCTAGTGCAGTAAGTAAAGCTGTAGGTGTACATCAGTATCTCTACCCGGATATCCTGGTAGTTCATCTCAGGCTCGGCAGGTTTTCTGTGACTGGGTGATGGAGATGAGCTTTACGTGAAAGTTAATATTGTATTAATAGAGCAGATTAATTTAGATATATCAGTTGACGTGAAATATCTTTCTCATGACCTAATGGTAGTATAATGCCATGCGTATTGTCTTTTTTTGTTTTTTACAGAAGGTTATCCTGTACAGTCACTGAGTGAGGAGCAGTACTCGGTCCCTGTCCGATAGTTTGATGTAACCACAGAATGTAATGCTGAAATGTATGTTGTGGTTGTAAATACACTCAAAACACTATGCTGTGTCATTCAAGACCAATATTAAATACATAAATATGGCATTATTAATTCATTAATAATATCCTTTTTAAAGTTTGAATGACTGAGTATCACTTTAATGACTAAATCCTGCTTGGCATTCTTTCTATTAATATTTTAGCATCATTTACTGGTAAACATCAGAGGCATCTAAGAAGAGCTTCATCCCTATTCAGGATCATTAAGATTCATTTTTTATACAAATAGCAGTAAAATAGAAAAGGAAGGAAGGATACAGCAAAAATAAACACACGTGATAAATTCACTCACGCAAAGGTCACGTGGTAGTGATTTCTGATGAACCTCTGAGGGACTGTGTCTCCCCCTGCTGGCCATTCACATGCATTAAGTAAAAGTCATTACATTAAATACTTATATATTAATGTGCTCTTCTGACGCATTATTGTTTCTATAGTAACAGCTCATTCACAGGGACGCTCCAAATAATCTGAGACTAATAATAATAATAAAAAAAAAACAATAAAGTAAAATGTATGCTCATTTATGTGGTGACGTTTTCGTTAGGAGACATTTATTTAACATTCGTGGAAGGAGTCTCCAGTGTCAGTGCTCTGTAAAGCTGCAGAGTTTCCCAGCACAGGAACGTCTTCAGGACAGAGGAGTTTACTTTCCGGTTTCTCAGTAAAATGACAACTATAAATCATTAAAATTATGTTCAATAATAAATGAAACACTCCTGAGTGTGCTGGTGTATGAAAACAGTCCAGAGTTAGAAATACATAACGTTAATGTTAGTATAATTACACAAAATACTCAGATTATACCTGTTGATTTCATGACTTTTATTTTGCCATTTTCTTTCTCTTGTTCCCCTCTGCTTTGGACGGAAGAAGTGTTGAAGCAGCCATTATAATTATAATAACTGTAATTGAAATACTTTTCTTTATTTCACCAGTAAATGGGGAAGAGATTTTGAGGGTTGGGTCTTAGTTCCTTTTTTTTTTTTCTTTTTCTTTTTTTTTTTTTTCTGGACTCCCATCACAACACAATGCAGAGATGAAACCATCAGTCGGTTACAGTCTTCGCACATCAGCTTAGAAATATAACTTGCAGGTCAAAAATTATAAAACATTTTTCATTTACTTTCATACACTGTAAAAAAAAATTCATTCATTCATTAAAAAAAACATCTTAGCGAGTAAAATTATACACACCTGAGCAAAAAAAATGGGCCAAAATGGCAAATATTAAGATTTTAATGGTCTTAACGACAAATTAGCTTATAGTAATCTAATAATGAGAAATTTTAGAAGGATATTAAATACATTTGCTAAATTGTGATATTTAGACAAAACACACACACACACACAACTTTGGGATCAAACTTTAATACACACTGCATAAAAAAAGATCATGTAACAAAAATAAAACTAAAGATGAATCATTCTTAGTGTGCTTTTTTCACAATCGTTACACACCGTTGACTCCGGGGACTTTTACAGTTAAAGTCAGAGAAAATTACTGTATTATTTTATTATGAGTGTTATGAAAAATACAGAATGTGAAACAAGTGCGTAGGAATTAGAGGAACTCTGTAACTGTGTGTAACGATTAGGACAATGAGCGAGCTTTTTCTCGTAACTCCAAGGACCAATCAGAATCCAGCGTTACACGGAGCTGTGTAGTGTGTGTGTGTGGTGTGTGTGTGTGTGTGTGTGTGTGTGTGTGTGTGTAAACAAAATGGAAGCACACAAGAAATTAAAACTAAACAACACCATATTTACACATGAAGAGAGAATTATGCAAATAAATGGTATGCAAAACTTGATTATTTGTATTAAAATATTAACTAGTACACAGTTACATTTCATTCCAGTTATTTGTAATTCATTAAAACATATTCATATTCATATTCATATTCACCCAGAATATAAAAAATATTTCTAACATTATAAAAGTGGTACATTACGGTATAGAATAAAATGTAAAAATCTAAGAATTTCCCCCACAAACGTAACAGCGTAATTTTTAATTTACTTTAAAAGAACTATTCCATTATTTATTCAGCTTTTGCCATAAACACACACACACACACACACTTTGTCACTCTTTTCTGATTTTCTTTTTTTTTTTCCATTTTCTTACTTCATCATTTTCCAGTTGATGGATTAATTATGCGCATAATTAATGCATGCAAATTATTCTTATGCATAAAAACATAAACAATCCTCTCCTTCTACAATACAGTGATGTGTACCTGATCAAGCTCTGTGTGTGTGTGTGTGTGTGTGTGTGTGTGAGAGAGAGAGAGACAGAGAGAGTGTGTGTGTGTGTGTGTGTAGGAGTGTGTGAGCTCCTCAGGTTGTTTTCTTGCGCAGGATGAAGTAGATGATGCAGGAGATGAAGGTGAAAGCGAAGGCGATCCAGGCGATGATGAAACTCGGACCGTACCATCCACTCTCATTCTTGTGGAAAATATCAGTGTAGATGGAGGCAGCGATCATAATACACAGACCTGAGAGTGAGAGAGAAAGAGAGAAAAATGGACAGAGAGAAAGGGAGAGAGACATTATTATTATTATTATTATTATTAGAAAGATAGTGCTACTGCTCTCCTCACCACATCTGGCACACAGCCAGCACCTCACACCTGAGTGTTCCTCTATCAGATCCTTTTTAAGAAACTAAAACTTCTGGTCTAGTCAAAGAACCCTTGAATGGTTGTTTTTTGAAGAGTGCAAGAGAGAAAAAAGTAAGATACAAAAGAAAATGCACTCTTGGAAAATAAATGTCAAATCTAGAACTCTTCAAGGATCCTCAGTTCTGCTCTGCGGGAACCTTTAAAGTTTCTCCGTAGAACTTTTATCCAGCCACAGAGCCTTTGGAGAGTTTACCAAATTTTCCTGTTAGGAAAAAGTCGGCTCTAGACCCCTTCAGCGTTCACTGGTTGTCCCTCTGGTTTAACCCTTAAAGTTCTCCTTATCAGGAAACGCTGCAGAAAGCTAGAAATCCTTCATCTGTCCATTGAACCCGTGAAGGCTTATTTTTTCTGAGTGTACTGAGAAAAAAATGGCAAATTTAGAAAAAAGGAATTCTTATGGGGAAAAAGACCTCGGTTCCTCGGCTGTTCCTGTGGAGGAACTCTTAAAGTTTCTATGATGAATCCTACAACAAAATCTTTTTTCTATAAATAAACTTTGTACAAATAAAATTTGACTTTGTGCTCCTCAGCACCAGAGGGCGCTGTGGCTTCCAGCATGTGAGACACAGCCTTGACATACGTGATAGTCTAGTGATTTGGGACAGAGCCAAGTGTTGCGTTCTCAGGGCCTGCGTCCTAATCAAACCCACACACACTTCATATACTTTTAATTTGAAGATCCGGACAGAGGGGGCGGGGCTTTCCTGGTTCCAATGCCAATTGGACGTCCCCTTTTCAGGCCTACATACCAACAGTTTCCAAACAAGGGTCAGGATTGAGATCAGTCAAGTAAGTAATGAGAAGGGCAGCAGAACCTAAAGAGTGTGTGTGTGTGTGTGTGTGTGTGTGTGTGTGTGTGTGTGTGTGTGTGTGTGTGTGTGTGTGTGTGTGTGTCCTTACAGGACAGCAACTGGAACACTCCAGTTAAGATGAAGCGTTTTCCCTTGGGCAGTGTGAAGAGTTGAGCGAGGAACACGAACAAACCAATACCCGAAAACACACACGCTAATATGGAGCACGCCTGCACTGCCTGGAGATAATCTACACACACACACACACACACACACACACACACACA
>CM041003.1:824950-837009 GCA_022985145.1 Pangasius djambal
CTTGACTAGCTAAGAGAACACAGAAATTCAGTGGGTGGGGCTTACAGAAGACGTGGAGACAGGAATTCCCAGAAAGGATGTCTGCTGTGGACAGATGTTGGTAGCACCCATGAGCGTCTGCATAGCTCCTCCCAGGCCACAGCAGTCAAACTGTAGACACACATATGCAGAGTCAGGCTTTCGGCTATTAAACACACTTGTACATACATGTTAGTGTGTGTGTGTGTGTGTGTGTGTGTGTGTGTGGGGCACATACAGCTTTGTGGAACAGTTTGAGGATGAAGGCTCGGATCACGTCTCCTGTAACAATGTACTGGGCAAAGATGGTGGCGTAAAACTCTGCAACATGGGCTGAGAACTGAATTAAAAAAAAAAAAATGACACGCAAACTCCAGCTAAACAGAAGCCGTTTTAATGATATTACAGTGATGGACACTTACCTCTGAAATCTTAACAAAGGCCAGGCCCCCTCCGATGGCAGCTGCGGCAGCGAGCAAAAACAGCAGACAGCAGTACTGCAGAGACGGAGAAAGTAACATGAACGCATCACACGCCGTTCTGGTGAATATTCTTAAGAAGAGTGACACGATGATGTCATCAAAACAGTGCCGGCCAAAAAGTTCCTCTTCTAAAGTGTTCAGCCGGAAATTCACAATTAATTATAGCAGAAGCTAATATTAGTCGAATGTTAGACTTCATTACCAACCAGCTACACGCTAGATTATCTAACCTTTTCTATTATCGTTTTAATGTCCTATTTAGACGGAACTAGTTTTAAATGGAGGTTGGGTAATGTAAGGTATTGTGGACTTCTGGCAGGATTAATGCAACATTTTGCCGTCTATAAATGAGCCGTAGAAATAACCCTGATTTATTTTTCAGTTTGGGGGCGGGGCTAATTTCAGGGCTGGGGAAATTACATGTCTAAAGGCACTATTAAAAACTACAAACTAGTATGTTAAGGAAAAAGTTTTAACTAGCTAGAATGAATATTCAAATAAATCTTTTCATCCTCTTTTTTCATCTTCTCTTTCTTTTAGAGGATGTTTGAGTTTTTGCTTCCACTCAGTCAAGTCAAATCAGTGGGCTTTTTTTTGCTATTCCTCTATATAGATGTATACATTCGAACGAAATGTCGTTTTTTTCAGGACCATGGTGCAACACAGAACAGTACACAGGACTACATAAAGTGCAAATACACAACAGTTTGAGACGAGTGCAAGACAATAGATACACAGGACAGTAGATACACAGGGCATGGGCTGTAAACTGTAAACTATTGTGTGATGTATAAGTATAGCAGCAGTAGTCATACTGGGTTAGGGGTTGGACTAGCGCAGGTGAGCGTTGGGAGGCAGCAGGCTGGTGAGTAATTTGATTGTCTCAGGGAAGAAACTGTTGCGGAGTCTGCTGGTGGTTGTAGCACTTCTGCCAGAAGTGGGAGGGTGAAGCAACCATGAGAGGGGCGAGCGGGGTCGTCTGCAATGCTGGTGGCTTTGTGGATGCAGCGGTTGTTGTATGAGGTGTCAATGGTGGGTAAAGAGACCACGATGATCTTTGCAGCTGTTCTGTAGGGTCTTGCTGTCAGAAGCTGTGCAGTTCCTGTACCACACGTTGAGACAGCCAGACAGGAAGTGAGGATGGAGGGGGGAGGTTTGGCTCTCTTCAGCCTCCTCAGGAAGAGTAGACAATGTTGGGTCTTCTTGTCTAGGCAGGTGGTGTTGAGAATCCAGGAGAGGTCCTCCATCATGAGCACACCAAGAAGCCTGGAGCTTTTGACTCTCTCCACAGTTGTTCCGTTGAGGTGCAGTGGTGAGTCGTCTACTCGAATCCTCATGAAGTCAGCAATCATCTCTTTAGTCTTTAGTCAACATTAAGGGATAGATTATTGTGTCTACACCATTCTGCAAGCTGGTTCACCGCCCCTCTGTGTGCTGATTCATCATTTTTGCTAATGATGTCATCAGCAAACTTGATGATGTGATTAGAACTGAACTTTGCAGCATAGTCATGAGTCAGCAGTGTGAACAGCAGTGGACTGAGCACACAGCCTGGGGTGCACCGGTGCTCAGTGTGGTGGTGCTGGAGGTGGAGATGCCGATTCTGACGGACTGGGGTCTCCCAGCAGAAAGCTCCGAATCCAGTTGCAGAGGGAGGTTCAGACCCAGCAGGCTCAGCTTTGTTATCAGTTATTGTGGGATTTAATAATTAACACATTCACATCAATCCATGCATGTGATAATACCTCAGCTTACTGTTTACAATTAGAGTGAAGGAGTACACACTGCCATAGGGGTGTGTGTGTGTGTGTGTGTATGTGTGTGTGTGTGTGTGTGTGTGTCTCACCACACCAATCGAAGCTTTATTCTCACTACAGGAACCGTAATCTCCAAACGCAGCAGTGATGAGAATCAAAACACCAATAGCTATGGACAGTCCAACCACTGAGAGACAGAGAGACAGAGAGAGAGAGAGAGAGAGAGAGAGAGAGAGAGAGAAAGAAATGACAAAAACACAAGGTTGGATAAATAGACGGATGGTACAAAGGATGGTGGATGGATTACTGGATGGATGGGTGGATGGATGGATTAATGCAACCATGTCTGTGCTGTTGCACAACAAGATTCATGAACAGCCTTTTCCCTTCAGCTGTACTAATCCTGAACTCAGCTTCTAAGCATTAACTGCCAGCCTCCACCTAATAACTAAACATTAGCATGAGATGCCATACTATACTGTATCATTACTGCTGTTATCTATAATTAATGCACTTTACTGCAATTATGTCATTACTACAATTATTTATAATAGATTGCTATTTGCACCTCTGCATTTTATCCACTGTATCATATTGCATGCATCATGCTGTTTACCTTTACCTGTACACTGTTATCTTTACTTACCGCACTATCATTCTTATTTATTTCATTCAACTTATTTGCTATTTGCACTACTGTTTGGATGCTAACTGCATTTCATTGTCTCTGTACTCGTACTCTGACAATGACAATACAGTTCAATGTAACTTAAACTAACCTATTTCTTTAAACTAGCCAACAATTTACCTGTCTATTTAAATTATTTTACAAACAATTAGCATGTAATTACATAAATCATGAATATGTAGTATGTGATAAAATTGAAACGAATCACGACTACGTACTGAACATGAAATGGTTGGTTTTCATATCCTGAGGCACGTCAGCACTGAAGCGCAGATACATTCCACCTGCCAATAAACCCATACCCACCAACTGAGAGGGAGAGAGAGAGAGAGAGAGAGAGAGATCATCTATATTGAATCTGAGCTCTTTACACTGTTGAACACTGTGAAACCTCATTCGTTATTCATTATTGTGAATATGAATATTAATGAGCTTCTTACGATGAAGAGTATGTTGAACAGGATGACGATCCATTTGCAGAACTGTCCACAGCCGCCTACTGCCATGATGATTCCAGCTGCCTAGACACACTCGACCAACTACAGAGACACAGTCAGAGGGGAAAAAGAATATCATAATATTAATAATTAATTTGTGGGGAAAAATCCACTTAAACATAATTGATCTGATGATACACCACAGTGTTGTTGTTGTTGTTGTTCTTTTAGCTGCTCCCATTAGGGGTCGCCACAGGCCACCAGGAACCCCTGATGATACACCGCAATATTCAATTTTAATCAGCGCTGAATTAGTTCTATACAGACAGCATTCTTACAAGCTGAGAGAAAAGACTTCCTGTACATTGCCTGATCTCACGCTATATAAGGTGTCCTCATATGTTCTCCGGTTACTGAACTATTCTGATGGAGAACTCACCAGTTCCTGGACCAGTTCCTGTTCTGCACTGCAGAACTGTGGCATCATTTCAGTAGTGTACAGTACGATAAAGTCATACACCAAGGCACTTGCCATATGTATAAAAAAATAATCGTAAAATAATCATAATTGTGAATGCATGTTTATGATACTTACTAGTGATTAACTTTTACATATTTAAAAAAAAGGAACATGTGGTGAGATGTGGTGTGATGCAAGCTAAATATCAGACTTTTACACATACAGTATAAACAAAATCTGGAGCTGTTTAGGGTTCTTCTGTCACCCTTAAGGGTTCCTACAACTGAATGTTTCCTGTCCGAAAGCTTCCGATTAGAACTCTTTTATGAAAGTTTACTAAGCTAGCAACTTTATGTTAGCAGAACATTATGGTTGTAGAAACACTTGACGTTAAGAATGTTCAATCTGTCATGTTTTTTGGGTGTCATGGCAACCTTTTCACATTGCAACAACATTTATAGTTCAGCAACATTAACATTAATGGGTACCACTGTTGCAGCAAGTTTTTTAAAACATTGCAAAAATTTTTATTTTGGTGACATTTCAACGAAACCTGTCAAACACTTTACTGAACATCCTGTAGCTCCCTTTTCTAAACGTTTGAAGAGTACATCTTATGTTCCTTTTATTATTTCAATTTTGACTGGAAAAGTGAATGTGCACCTTCAAAACTTATACGGTAAAATTCCATCTTTAAATAAATTATATACTTTGAAAAAAGGCTTTAAAGATAGATATTCAAAGTACAAAAGGCATATATGTGACAAGGACAGGTACAGTCTGGTGTTCTGGCACTTTTCCGTGTGTTTTAGTTCCTGGGCTGCAATTAAACCAACAAATGCTACAAACTAACCCTTCACCCTGAACCTGCACTTCAAACTTCAAGTGATTTAAGAGAGGATGTTGGATCAGAGCTGAGTGAACCTGCAGGTTTTAGCCTGCCTTCTTCACACATTTAAACACAACATGCACAAACAGGCTGGTGGACATGACGCAAACACTTTACACTTTAACACTGCGTTACACCAAAGGGGCGGAGACCTCCGTTTTTGTCTGTTTTTTTTGTCTGCCTTTCAGAAGTTGTCATCTATGTATGTAAAGAGCAGAAAGGTTCGAGGCGAGACGCTTCCTCGCTCACAGGGACGATATTCCTTCCTCTACATATTATTTAGGAAATATTAAGAGCATGTTCAGTCATTTGTGTACCTGTGAAATTTTAGTTTATGTATTAATTCATTAAGTGTGTTTTAAGTAAGGAATAAAACACTCCACGTCGTGCTATTATAGGAAAATAACCAACAATGCAAAGAGTTCCAGTAACAACACTGAAGTTGATTATTTTCTTATAAGAGCACGTTGTGAATGATTTTATTCCTCTTATACCACAGCAATTTGACAACCATTACAATTGTTTTTATTTAGTAAAGAACTACGTCATACTTTTTATCCATTTATAGTTACAGTTAATGTTGTTAGCATCTATATAATAAGTTGTTACTTGTTATCGCAGCTGTTAAACAGCTGTTCCCTCACCAGACTCTCTTTTTTCTCTCACTTGAAGCTGACAAAATAAACGCAGCTTCTCAAGTTACCAAGAAACTCCTCTGTCCTGAAGATGTCGGAAAACTTAAAGTTACAGCTTCACCTCTGACTGCTACAAAGTGCTGGCACTGGAGACTCCTTCCATACATGTTAAATAAAGGCCTCCTTACAGAAAACTCTACAATATCAACAATTACAGATTTTTTTATCCGTTTATGTGGAGCGTCCGCTGTACACGTCCCCGAGAACGAGCTGTTACTATAGTAACGATAACGTATTAGAACGAGCGCGTTAATATAAACCTGCGCTACTGTCAGAGCTGCTGTTATAGAGAATTAATAATTAAATAATAAATAATTAATAATAAATTCTATGTCAGCCTGATTCCTCTACATTAACACCACATTTATTACATGCTGAGTAATTTTTATTATGAAATAAACATTTTTGTTTTAATAAAAGCCTAAAAGTGCTTTTGTTTATTTAATTAAGTGTCTTTAGTCGTCTTGTAATAATTCTAAGCTATTACTAAGCTACATCAGACTATCCGATCTACTGTTCTTTATATCTGTGGTCAGCAGTGACACACAGTTTCTCTTGCCAAATTCGGTTGTGTTTTTGCCAAGCAAGTGCTGTTCTTCCTTCCTCTCTGCGGTTTCTATTACAGTAGAAATCTTTTCAGAGAAAAAAATACTCCTTCAGACTTATTCACTATTTCCGAAATGGAATTGCCATATTTACAACAGCAACAAAAAAAAAAATTACAGCAATTCTTTCGGTCTTGGTCTGAACCAAAACCAGAATTCAGGACACTTTAGACTATAAAAAAAAAAGAAAAGAAAAGAAAAAGCAAGTGCATGGTTATGAAATACAGCTTTTATTATCAGTTTTCTTAGCCTGAGATCCCTGCAAAGCTGATGATCAACAGTGAGTTTGCTATTTCATGTTGTTCAGTTCTGAGTGAGTAAAACAGACCGAGCCTCACTAGCTGGCAAGTGGCCTTGTTATACTGTACGCAAGATAACAGGCACCAAAAGTAACCCACTTGGCAGTAAATAAAGGATGAAGAAATGTCTGTTCCCTGTCCATTATTACGTAAGATTTCTGTTTCATCATCTGCTCTTTACTCCCCAGCTAACAATTTGGTTATAAGCACATTCAATCTGTCAGGTTTTCGGGTGTTCGGAGAGTCTCTTTCCTCACGTTAATAAACATGAGGATTTATTAAATTAAATTATTCCTACAACACTGATGTAACATTTTCAGGTGCAGGAATGTTAACACTAATGTACCTTTAATGGCAGATTATTCCGTATGAATGCTGTCAATTTAAACAGCACGTGCTGTAACACTGCCAGAACATTATTTGTGCAGAAAACATTACTGAACATTCTGATGATATTCTGCTACAGTAGACTGGTGACATCAGGACATCTCTCTGTCATCAATCATTTTTCATCCTCTTGGATTTTCTATTGTGAAATTACAAAGAAATAAGACCTGCCACTTTGTGTGTGAATTCGCAGAAACGAAAGGCAACAAGAGAGATTAAAGAGTCTCTAGTGATGAGTAGATCAGTCTGTACTGAGTCCTTCCTCCAGTGAGTCCCAGTCATCACATTCAGGTCCAGTGTTGCCAACTCTCTGACTTTAAAAAAATTATTATTTAAAAAAAAACTAGCGACAAATCTATCAAATTTTGGAGCAGACCTTAGCGACTGTCCTGCACTGAATACGACTTTCCAGCTCACATCACAGCTGCTGGTTACATGCGTCGAGAGCGCAGGCTCACTCAACACCAGTGTGTAAAGTCAACAACCAATCACTGATCACCACTGTTCCCAACAACCAATCACTGATCACCACTGTTCCCAACAACCAATCACTGATCACCATTGTTCCCGACAACCAATCACTGATCACCATTGTTCCTAACAGCCAATCACTGATCACCACTGTTCCCAACAACCAATCACTGATCACCACTGTTCCCAACAACCAATCACCGATCACCATTGTTCCCAACAACCAATCACCGATCACCATTGTTCCCGACAACCAATCACTGATCACCATTGTTCCTAACAGCCAATCACTGATCACCATTGTTCCCAAAGACCAATCACTGATCACTAATGTTCCCAACAACCAATCACTGATCAACATTGTTCCAAATGATTAATCACTGCTCAACATTGTCCCCAACAACCAATCACTGATCACCACTGTTCCCAACAACCAATCACTGATCCCCCTCCCACTTCTTTGTTCTTGGATTGATACTCAGTTATTTGGTTACAGTTCGTCTCTACTTCCTGACTCCTCAGCACCACTGCGTCATCCTGTCTGCGTTCTCGATAGAAACGATAGAATTTAGTCAACAGAAAGAAAGACTTCTAATGTCTATAGGAAATAAAATTATAATCTATTGGTTTCTACTCTGATCACAGTGTGCTTTTCTGTTCTGTTCTTCACGTTTCCATATGCAAATCATACTGTCGGTTATGCTCATCAGTCCATGACGTCACCTGGCGATTTGACTGTTGTGTTAATGTTCTTCTATCGCGGATGAGAGAGGACGTTAGCACCTCGCATGGCTGCTTTAAGGACCTCTTCTCTCCTTATAGGGGGAAGATGTGACCCGTCATTCCATTCATCTCGTTGTAGAAATACAATGACAATAAATGCTATCTATCTATCTATAGCACCGATTGAGCAAGCATGAGCAACTTTCCCCTTAACAGATGGTCCAGATGTTGTAAGGGTGCTGAATAAAGACGGCTCGTTTTGTTTTATGTGCATCTGCAGAATCCCTCTCTCTCTCTCTCTCTGGGCCGCGTCCCAAACTGCGTTTGTCTCCACAGCCCTGTTTTACATGCAGTGCAGCTACAAAGCTCGTGCGCCATCACGGGTTTATTTCTCGTGCAGAAGCCTGTGAGACAGCGATAGTGTCCTCACCATCAGTTACACACGCGCTGTACACACACACACACACACACACACACCGCGGTTTCCACACATCTTCAGTGTGCGGGTTTCTGGACTCAGCTCATTGTTTTAGATTTTACCCTAATTATCCGCAAGAATAAGGTCTGAAAACAGCGCGCGCGCACGCAAGTATATACACACACACACACACACACAAAATCCTGCTGCGTTTGGTGTAACTGAATACTACGCAATAACCAAACTACAATTAATCAGACGAGTACACACTCTGAAAAGTGACACACACACACAGAGAGAGAGAGAGAGACAAGTCGCCTTTTCACATAAACCGGGATAACGCGCGTGCGCTCGGTTACTTACCGACCTGATGGTTTTGGACTCACTTTTCTCTGATGATCCTTGTGTGTGTGTGTGTGTGTGAGACAGAGACTCTGTGTGTGTGTGTGTGTGTGTGTGTGTGCTCTTTACTGCAGCTGTAGCCTGTCGTCTGTTCTGCGGAAACACACGCACGCTCTCTCACTCTTTCCTATGATTGGTTCAATATTATCCAACCCTGTGTGTGTGCGTGTGTGTGTGTGTGTGTGTTGATTTCAGAGGAAACCGAAAGTTAGTGCTGAAGCGAAAGCTTGCGTGCGTTTGTTGTTTATTGAAGAAAGGAAAGAAAGAACAGTGAGGGGTTGTGGGTTTGTCTCACGCGCAGCTGGTACACGTTCAGCTTAATGATATAAACTGACTAAAGATGAAGCTGTTCTCTCATATACATCTACTGCAGTTTATCTCAAGGTCCCAAATATCAGCCTCCACATACCTGTGTGTGTGTGTGTGTGTGTGTGTGTGTGTGTGTCCTGTGCAAGCATGATTAATACGATGATTTCATTCTTTAATAATGTTGTAGGCTCGTGGGTTTTTTCCCCTTATTTTTCCAGTAATTGCTCATTTCTTGTCTGGTCACAAAACAGCAATAATAATAATAATAATAATAATAATAATAATAATAATAATAATGAATATAGCCGGAAGCAGCGATCATCGGGGTCCAAGCATCGTGGAAAAGTGGAGAAAATGTCTAGAACATTCGAATTTGAAAGAATTGTTTGTGTTGTGTATAGGGCATGAAATTAGTTGTTGGGAAAAACTTGGCATATAGAATAGGCTTCAATGAATAAGTTTAAAAGGATATGCCTGTGGCTTTGTTTTGTTTTGTATTGTATTGTTTTGATTGTAAAAAATCAGAATCATTATATTAACGTCTGTGCTGGAAATGTATTACTGTTTTTAGTCTGTACTTTTAAATGAATAAGAAATTGGCAGAAGAAGAAGAAGAAGAAGAAGAAGAAGAATCATAATAAATATAAAAATTAAGATACCATTTAATCATCTTTCAACATTTCACACATTTGCTTGCAAACTAATTTTATAAAACTCAGGAGATATCGTTCGAGTACCGTAGTTCTGTGCATTTAATCTAATTTCTAATAGAATTATTCAGCCATTCAAACTGATGGAACGTCCTGTTGTCTATGTGAATCAAGCTTTGTTAAGTTCAGACATTTCGTTCAGCAGATATAGGTCAATTCATAAAAATGAGAGTTGTCTGACCAATTAATTTGCTAATATCTTTGCAATGCTTCGATAAATCAAAATTCATTTCACAAGGTTTTGTCATGAGGGTCTGTGGATCATGCCTGCCAAGTTCCATGCATATCAGATGAATGACCTGCGAGAACTTCGAAAAAGTAGATTTTTCAAAAAATTCAAAATTCTGGAAAAACGTGCCTGAGTAGTGGATGGGATTTCTGGCCACCCACCAAGTTTGGTGTCTCCACAATTTACAGTCTCTGACGCCCAAATACTTTTAGGGGAGAAAAAGAACAATAATAATAATAATAATAATAATAATAATAATTAAGGCTGCAAGCAGCATTTTCGGGGGCCAAGCACCCAGACTCGGTGAGCCATGCATTCAGAGCCACGCTCTAATTGTTGCCGAAGCAATCACAGGAAAGCAGAGCCATAACTTTAGGCAAAAGGATTCCAGAGTGATAAACTCATGATGTTTATGTTTTGACCACAGACAGGTCTCTGACAGTAGGAGGAAAGGCCTAGATGAACAAATGAGCAGCAGGGTGGTGCTGTGTTTGTTTGGTTTTTTATTGAGAATTGCTCAATAAAAATGCTGTGTGATATTAAACCCTGTCAGTCATGTGTTGTCTGTATAATAGCATACTGAATGGCCAGAATGGCAGTAGGCAGTTGTTTAGACAGGTGTCAAGATGATGTGAGCCAAATGTGGTGAAAATTGGACAAAATTTGGTGGTGGAGTAGCAAAAAAAATGGCAGTTAGATGTAAGCCTTTTGACACAACACTGTCCCTGTTGGGATTTGGTGGCTTTGTGGTAAAACGCTTGCTTCAGAACTTGGAGCTTGTTGGTTCAAATCCTGCTTGTCCCTGTGCTTTGTTTGTTGGGTGGAGAACTGTAGAAGGTGAAGTTAAAAGGGCAGTTTTTTGTGCAGGTTACTTAGCTATATGACGGTGACTTATATGAAGCTGAAAAGGTCTATAAAAGAGGTTACTTGCATCAGGTCCTGTAGCTCATTTGGATGAGCGTCACCTCTGGGTTGAGAGGTTGCTGGTTCGAATCTCAGCCAGGACTCCAGGATGTGAACATTGTGGGTTCAGTAATCAATGGCAGTGTGAGTGAAGCGGAAGGTGTGTACTGGTGAGGGGGGGTAATATCCGGGCAGCTGCCCCCTCTGGGTCAGGACTGGAGAAGAAAGGGGTTATGATGGTTGGCAAGAGAGTGTCGACTTAGTTTTGCATAATAGAGGGGCCACTGTGGAAAAACTAAGTCGACACGCTCTTGCCAACCATCAAAACCCCTCTCTTCACCCGCCGTGACCCAGGGGGGGCAGCTGCTCAGATATTACCCCCCCTCACCAGTACACACCTTGCGCATCACTCACACTGCCATTGATTACTGAACCCACTATGTTCACATCCTGGAGTCCTGGCTGGGGCTCGAACCAGCAACCTCTCAAGCCAGAAGTGACACTCATCCATATGAGCTACAGGACCTCATGCAAGCAACCTCTTTTATAGACCTTTTCAGCTTCATATAAGTCACCGTCATATAGCTAAGTAACCTGCACTGACTTGAACCAGCGACATCATGGACCATCATGGTTTAATTTTTTACATCACAAAAGCCCATAATTAGATTAGATTAGATAACATATCAAGTACAGGCACAAGCTGGATTGAAACCTGCACCTGTCGAGTACAGCAGCAAGGCTTTTACCCCAAAGCCACCAGACCCCACCACAGACACCCTCCTGTTATAGCGCCTTTGTGTTTAATATCTAATCTATCTATCTATCCATCCTTCTATCTCTCTCTCTACATATATATATATAGTCCCTTGCTTTAATAACATCCTTAATTTTATGTTCTCCTCGAGCCTCATGTGCAGCAGGTCGGCAGCCAGGATGCGCACACTAACGTACAGGTGAAGCTTTTTCGCAGAATCCCCGCCAGGTGGCGCAAAGAAATGCGCCGCTTGTAAAGATGTAGTTTTTATTAACGCACAGTTCGAGCTGTAGGTCAGTGGATGTGTATCAGCATTTGTTTGCATTTCTGTTCTGTGCTTTCAGCGAGAAGTGCAGCACGCGAGCTGTGCGGAAATCGGTGACCCGGCGAAATCTCTGACTAGACGGCGCTGTTCAGTAA
>CM041003.1:837109-847243 GCA_022985145.1 Pangasius djambal
CCGCCAGGTGGCGCAAAGAAATGCGCCGCTTGTAAAGATGTAGTTTTTATTAACGCACAGTTCGAGCTGTAGGTCAGTGGATGTGTATCAGCATTTGTTTGCATTTCTGTTCTGTGCTTTCAGCGAGAAGTGCAGCACGCGAGCTGTGCGGAAATCGGTGACCCGGCGAAATCTCTGACTAGACGGCGCTGTTCAGTAAATGTTCACGCGGGAGCGCGCTGGCGGCGCGTGCACGTGATCGGGAGCGCGGAGAGAGTCTGGTCATGTTCTTATAGACAAGCTTTCCGCGTGCACGTGTCTGCTCTGTCATCAGCACTGCAGCTTCCGTCTTTCCTGTCTGTGTTTCCTGATCGTTAATTAAAGGATGTGTTCTCCAGCACGTGCTCCTGTGTGTTTACTGCCGCTGAGGATTTTTATTCTTTTCTGTCTTTTATCATTGTGGCTGTTATTTATGTATAAAATATTTTATTACAAAATATTAACTATTATTATTATTGTTGATCTTAGTAATATTTTTATCTGAAATAATAGTTATATATATAATATAATATATATATAAAGTATATATGATATGTAATAATAATAATAGAAGTAATAACAATATAATTTTATAATTAGTATAATAATAATAATCCACTCTAGTTTTGTCTAAACACATGTCTTATAGAAAGCATGTTGATCTGATGTAAAGTCCATTTACATTTAATATATTATAAAATGATTAAAAGTAATCATACATCATAAATTAATTGTGTTCATCATAAAAATAATGACAGCAGGCAAACACGTGTGTGGAGTGGTATTAGTTTATTTTAAAATAAGTTTTTTCTTCTTTTCCGTTTGTTGCTTTCTGTTATGTAAAGCAGGCAAAGGCAGATGCAAGTGCAGACTTTTATTGTGCACGGTGTAAAATAAGCAACACAGCAGTGAGTAAACTCAAAACGACAAAACATACGGACTATGAGCAAGACGATGGCAGGCAAAGTAACAACGGACACATCAACAGCAACAGAAGCTTCACAAACACAGAGAAAAACAACTTGACCTTACATAGTGGTGCTCATTGGGGTGAAACGAGAAACAGGTGTGTATGAACAGTGGAACATGTGGTGTGGTCATGACATGCAGTGGCTGATGGGTACTGTAGTTCAGCGCCCTTTACACACTAACCTGACACTTCTCTCTTAAAACTAATCATTTATTTAAAAGTAGTCTTTTCACATGATGCCAATCAACCCCACATCTTAGCCATAAATAAACAAAGGATCTGGCATTATTCTATACAGACATAAGTGATGCCTGGGCTGGGAACGTGTACATGTACTACTGTCTAGGACTGGTTCCTATAAAATATTTTATTGGGACATTGGACAGACAGGCCCACACCAACAACTGGAGAGTGAGGTAAGAACTGTTCTGTGCAGGTAATCTCTGACATTTTTTTCACAGACCTTTTTTCATACACAGACTTTTATTTTCTTTATTCTCTTTTTACTGCAAGATTGCCATTTATTGTAACTGGTGAGGAAGTATAACAAGCTCCATCAGGAAAAGGCCCTTTTTTGTTGATTCGTATGAAATTACACGGATCTGGAATTGTGGGAAGTCCAAATGAATGGTATGTGAACAGATGTATAAGATTGCGTTTAATAGAAGATACTCCAAGATATAATATTAGAACATTATGGTAACTAATAGTGCAGCTTAATTATTGTTTACTGTTTTATATTTCAGCATGATCCTGAAAAGTCTCCTGGTGAGACCTGAAAACTGGTATAGGAATATATTTATAGCAGCAGCCTTGAATGTGATGGTGTAACCAAGAAAGTGCTTTAAAGTGTTTAGATACTCAGTCTTCAGTTGGAAGATGGACCTCTGAGACGCTCCCCCACCTAGTACAAACAGATGGCCGTGTGGTGTAATAGCTGCTGAACATTGATTGGCTGATTGCAGCCATGTTTTTCAAGAACTATCCTCATAAACACTGATGGGACCCTGGACAAAGACACTTCCTGCAAGATTTCAAGTCTATTGGACCAATGGGTCAATATTTAGCACCAATTTCATGTTTTGTCCTGTTATACCACCACCATGTGGCCAAGTGCTGCCATTTTGTGCATGTGACCTCAGATTGACCCCTAAGTTTGCCAAGTTCGGTGAAAATATCTCATTCCAGAATGAGGAGCTCCATCAGATGGTTTACTTGCGTTTGTGTGAAACACTGCGGTATATAAAACCATGTATGTGCATAAAAACTTAATAGTGCCCCCCTGTGGCTGATTAGTTTCAAATTTCTCACACACCTCTGGGGCCAAGAGTCAAACCAGTCCACTAAGTTTCGTTCCAATCAGCCTTTGTTAACCTTTTCTAATAGCTGCTGAACATTGATTGGCTGATTGCAGCCATGCTTTCGAGATACGTGGCTGTCCTCATAAATACTGATTGGACCTTTGACAAAGACACTGCATGCAAAATTTTCAAGTCAGTTGGACCAGTGTTTCCGTAGTTAGAGTCAAATTCATGTTTTTTCCTGTTACAGCGCCACCAACTGGTAATTATTTATATACTGTGGTGTGAGACCATTCAGTGCTTTATAGGTCAATAGTAGTATTTTATAATCAATGCGAAATGTGATTGGGAGCCAATGCAGTGTGGATAAGATAGGGGTGATGTGGGCATTTAGATCATAATAATAATAATAATAATAATAATAATAATAATAAGTAGACAAAGAGGTGAGTGTGAGGTGATTTTTGGAGTCCTTGATGAACAGGGTATTGATGGCAGGTGTGTATGGTCAGTAGTCCAGAGAGACGGACATGTGGGGAAGCTGAAGGTCTGGTGGAAGCGTGACAAGAATTCCATGGGTTATATGAAAATGGTGTCTCTGTATGAACATTTTTATGCTTATACCTCAGCACATAAGTGTTCATTTTATTATTGCTATTGTCACAATAAATAAATGTGTCTACACAAATATTAATCTATATATTATATTAAAGAGACAGTAATATTGTCTTGTCAATGTTGTCTTGATGCCTACATTTATTTAATCATGTCTGCTAACTTGACAGATATGTTTTCAAAATTAGAACATCTAAAAATTAAGATACCATTTAATCATCTTTCAGCATTTCACTCATTTGTTTGCAAACTAATTTTATAAAACTCAGGAGATATTGTTTGAGTACCATGGTTCTATGCATTTAAACTAATTTCTATGCATTTTTCTATTGTATGTAGAATTATTCAGCCATTCAAACTGATGGAAACGGATGGAAAAAGATTGGACTTAAAAAGATGTATTATTCTGTGGCTCCCTCTTGTGGGCAGTATTAGTATTACAGCCCACATCTGTTACTCACATTGAGATAAATGGCTGATCATTTAGAATTTGCTGTTTGCCCCAGAATATCAGAAATTCATGGTCAGTTTCTCAGACTGACCTGCTGTCCATGTGTACCAAGTCTCATGAAGTTTGGACATTGCTTTCACAACTTGGTGTGCTTCCTCAGAATGTCCTGTTGTCTATGTGAATCAAGCTTCATTAAGTGTGGACATTTCATTAGGCACATATAGGTCAGTTCATAAAAATGGGAGTTGTCTGACCAATTAATTCTCTAATATCTTTGCAGCACTTTGATGAATCAAAAGTCTTTTGATAAGTTTTTATCAAGATGGTCTGTGGATCATGCCTGCCTAGTTTCATGCAAATCGGACGCACGACCTGGGAGAATTTCAAAAAAGTAAATTTTTAAAAAAATTCAAAATGGTGAAAAGATGGTCATGACAGAAATGAAATCAGAGATGTGTCAAAGCGCCTGAGTAGTGGGTGGTGTCTCTACAACTTACGGCCAGGCACTTTTAGATGAGAAAAAGAACAATAATAATAATAATAATAATAATAATAATAATAATAATAATTAAAGTTGCAAGCAGCATTTTTGGGGGCCAAGCACCCAGACTTGGTGAGCCATGCTGCAGTTGTTGCCTGAGTAATCACAGAAAAGCAGCACCATAACTTTAGGCAAAAGGATTCCAGAGTGATTTATAGTTTCACTCATGATGTGTATGTTTTGACCACAGACAGTGGTGGAATTCTCTGACTGTAGGAGGAAAGGCCTAGATTAACAAATGGGCAGCAGTATAGCATTGCTGCAGCATTGTTTAGACAGGTGTCAAGATGATGTGAGCCAAATGTTGTGAAGATCGGACAAAATCTGGAGGAGGAGTAGCAAAAATGGCAGTTAGATGTAAGCATTTTTTAGCATGTTATTGTTACTTTTGACCAGTAGGTGGTCATGAACTTTGTGGGATAGCCTCAATTCATGGTCCTGAAGCTGCCTACCAATTTTTGTGTCAGTGTGTAAAGTTGTTGCTGAGATACATCCTCACTTCCTGTTTGGTGGCTTCACAGTCAGATTCGTTGGCCCATTATAGACAAAGTGTTTGGACTGTTTAAAATTCTCTTGAAAGCTTTTGTGAGGCTTACTCTGAAGATGACGTTTGCCAAATTTGGCAATGATTGGAGAAAATTTGTAGGAGGAGTAGGGAAAAAAACAGATTTTAACAAAATCCAAGACGGTCGACAGGAAGTGCAGTTGAATTTCAGATGTTGGTGTGCATTCACTTCTGCATACTCCAGGGAAGTACAGGAAAAATGAACTACGAATTTATCAAAAACTTCTCAAATGGTATAAGGGACAAAATTAAAGTTGTTACAGCTCTTGGTCACAAGGTGGTGCAGTCACAAAACTTCTTGAGTACATTCAGGGCATGGTCCTGAAGATACTTACCAGAGTTCATGATGATAGGTAGATGCGTTGCTGAGATACACCCTTACATCCTGTTTTTTGCATTTGCCAGGGCATTACAGGAGAACAGGTTTGAATATCAAAATTCCTTTAATAACTTTTGTTCAGACAGGTCTCAAGATGATGTGAGCCAATTGTGTTGAAGATTTGGAGAAGGAGCAGCAAAAATGGAAGTTAGATGTAAGCTTTTTTGGCATGTTATTGTTACTTTTGACCAGTACATGACGCTATCACGAACTTTGTAGCATAGCCTCAGAGCATGGTCCTGAAGATGCCTACCAGGTTTTGTGTCAGTGCACAAAGTCATTGCTGAGACACAGTCTCACTTCCTGTTTGGCGGCTTCGCCATCAGATTCGTTGGCCCATTATGGGAAAACTCTTTGGACTATTCAAAATTCTTTTCACAATTTTTGGGAGGCTTACTCTGAAGATGACATGTGACAAAATTGGTCATGATTGGAAAAAAATTTATAAGTAGCGAAGAGACAAAATCCAAGATGGCGGAACATCTAATTAAATTAGATTGACATCAATCGGAAATTGATGTCATAGGGTGTACTGAACTCGTCTCGACCCACGGACCCCAGTGGTGTCTGGCTTTTAAACATGATTCAAAAGTTATGACAATAAATGTATTTCCAAATTAGGCCCAAATTTGACCCGATGGTGGCGCTAAAGCGTTGGCAGCACTTGGCCCAAATTTTGTCAGAATATTCCTTAGACCCTCCCCAATCAGTGTGCCAAATTTCACAACTTTTTATCAGATGGTTCTATAGTCTGCCATAAACACCCCAGTGAGGAGAAGAAGAAGAAGAAGAAGAAGAAGAAAACATAGAATAACAATAGGGTGCTTATGCACCTTCAGTGCTTGGCCCCCTAATAATAATAATAAATATCAACAATACGGATTAAACTTCAAAATAAACACAAAAATAATAATAAATAAATAAATAAATGCATGAAAAATAATAGGCATTGAAAATAATAATAATAATAATAATAATAATAATAATAATAATGAAACAGACAATTTTATTGAAGATACAAACTTTACCAATTTCTACCCCAGATAATTCCAAACAGAGGTTCACATTTATTCTGCATCAGTGAAGAAACAGTGGAGATTCGCGGAGAACAGAATATTTAACTACGTTATTTATATTGTAACGCGTCCACATGCAGGATGAGAGCGCTACTAACTATTAACATTCATTTATTATTACGGTGATGTTAGGAGGGCAGGTGGGCGTGGTGGGTGGGGCACAGGGGCAGAGTGGGAAGGATAACAGACATCATAACCGAGAATATAAAATATAATAATAATAATAATCCAATACAAATTCTACTATATACTATATCAGTCTCTTTTATCAGAGAGGGGGCGTGGTGTCTGTTAGGAAGGGGTGGAGACAAAGGCAAAGAGAAGATGAGAGGCGGGATTTAAATAATGCCGTATTTGGCAAGGTCGCTGAGCTCCATGTCGCCGAAGGCCTCCCAGGGACACACAACCGTGAAATCTGAGTGAGGGGCGGAGCACAGAGAAAGAGGAGGGGCAGACAGAGAGTGGGCGGGGTGAATGGGGTGGGGCCAAGACAGAAAGGAGAAGAAGAATTGGATAAAGATGGATAAAGTGAAAAAGAAGGAAAGATAAACAGAGGGAATAAAAGAGAAGGGAGTAAATAGAAAAAGAGAAGACAGTTAAAACCATCTTATACACAGATAACAGTGTATAAAAAGTGTGTGTTGTTAAAGTGTGTGTGTGTGTGTGTATGTGTGTGTATGTGTGTGTGTGTGTGTGTGTGTGTGAGACATAACTGACAATACACACCTGTGCCGAGGCCCTCCATTCCTGGAATGTCATCGCCAAACCTAAAAAAAAATCAGAAGGCAGTGAATAAACACACACCAAACTACAGCACTAATTTCAGTTGTGTGTGTGTGTGTGTGTGTGTGTGTGTAAAACTCACCCTTTCTGGCCGGGTTTAGGCGCCTTGCTCTTAAATGTGCGTGTTTGTCTCTGTTTGAATTTGGGTGGGCCCTTTTTGGGCGTAGTTGGGCCGACTCCGCCCGCTGGAGCTGATAAAGCACTTCCTGCTGGGGGGGCTGAGTTCATCCTGATAAAGAGAGAGAGAGAGAGAGAGAGAGAGAGTTGTTTCTGTCTTTGCTGCTCCCTGACCTTCAGACACTAATCTGGATTACGCACTAATCTAAGAATTAAGATTTGTGTGTGTGTGTGTGTGTGTGTGTGTGTGTGTGTGTGTGTGTGTGTGTGTGTGTAGGCTGATCGTAGGAGGCAGCAGATGTCATTTACTGGATTACTGAAGATTACACAGGACCGGCTCTAGATTTTACTGTGGAGCTTCACATCCCAGTGTTTTTACTCTAAACCACATTTCTATCTGCTCCAGTAAAATACTGAGTGACGGAGTGTTGTGATAAAACAGACTTACTGTTACCACCCTGAAGCTGATTATTTTCCTATAACAGCATGTCCTCCAGTGTTTTATTCCTCTCATTCCACAGCAATTTATGACAAATTGCAATTTTCATAATTTAATTTATTAAATTATGACCTAACTATAAATCGTTAAAAAGTATGACGTTTAATTTTGTGGATCTGTGAAACAAGTAGGTTCCTGTTGTCACTTATGTTATAGCAGCTATAAACACTCGTTCCCTCACCAGCCTCTCTTTATTCTCTCCTTAAAGTTAATAAGACAAAAAAAGTAGCTTGTTACATCGCAAAACCGCAAAGAAGCGTAAACTCCTCTGTCCTGAAGATGTTGGAAAACTTAAAGTTACAGCTTCACCTCTGACTGTTACAAAGCGCTGACACTGGAGACTCCTTCCATACATGTTACATAAACATCTCCTTACAGAAAACTTCACCATATCAACGATGACACACATTTTTTAAGTCCATGTGAGTGAGCTGTTACTATAGAAACAATCACCTTTTGAACATTTAGAATCCAGAATTCAACAGCACTGTGGTATAAATCAAAATAACAGATATGGAGGTGGTGAGGAGGTCCTCAGATTTAATAAAAACTGAGGTTTTTTTTTTACTTTATTAGAGGCCCACTCTGACTCAGTCATACATGCTGTAGAACTCTCCATGTGAAATCTGGGGACCTCCTCACCATCTCCATATCTGCTATTTTGTTATGACGAAATCTCCACAATCCCTCCTTCAACCAATACCTCAGTCTTGGTCAATCTTTGGTCTCATCTTCTCCACTTTCTGAGGCAAATGTCACTATATTGGTTGTAAAAAACACTGCTAATGCTTTTAGGTTCTCGGCCTATTGCACTTCAAGTAGCTGAGATCTTTTTTTAAACCAAGCGTTTAGCCACTATGGTTTCCCAGAAGACATTGTGAGGGATTGAATCCCATGATTAGCCTCTTAGGTATGGAAAGCTGGTAATCATAGTCACCTTCACCTCACGAAGATGAAATGAACCAGAGGAGGTTCCTCAAATGTCATTGCCACAACCACTGAAACTCTCACTTCCTACCATGCTGAAAACAATTTAGGACATTCTTCAACAGGATTCACCCCATTTCAGGGTAATTTGGGGTATCAGTTCCCATTATTCTCTTGGAACCCCACATGAAGAGCCATCTTGTCTGTAGAGGAATAACTTAGAAATGTAGAGAGAGTGAGGAAGGAAATCTCATAAATGCATCTACCAAGATGTCATAAGCAGCAGACCAACAAGCCGAGTTGCACCCCAAGGACTGGGTGTGGCTTTCTCATCTGGACTGCTGTCTCTGATGCGTTTTCAGAGCAAAATATCATCACTGGATTGAAAGATGTTCACAGCATCATGTCTTAGCTAAACTGTATGAAGCAGCTGGTGTAAGTAAGATAACCTGTCGCGTCTGCTGATCAGCTATGTGGACATTTTGTAGTTATTCAAAGAGCATCTTTCTCTGGAAGAAGGTAATTCCTGGCCATGCTTATTGACAAACGGTCAATAAACACAGACTCTCTAGTGACAGCTAAATATCTGGTTTGCAAGACTTTGCTATATCTTTAGCCCCCATGATGTGGGTCCCTTCAGGCTATTACAGAAAAAAAAAATAATGTTAAAAGCTCAGTTATAGAGAATCTCATTATCATTCCATGTCTCTTGCCCCAGACTGATGGTTCCTGGTTCCTTGGTGGAGGTGTTAAACTTTTAAACCCTTCCATCTCCATTCAACGCTGGCCTTCTAGCATTGGTAAAGGTGTGTAGACCTGTGTTTCACCCTGGAAGTTGACAGAGTTCATTCCTTCTTCCTACACCAGCAGTGCATTACTGGTCTCCTAGTATGTACTCCTCCCACACCATACAATACTGACGACAAGTTACCAATGCAAAGAGACTAGAAATAAACAGGTGTAGGAGCAATGCAGGGACATCTTGGAACCCAGCATAAACTAGTATTAGTTTTTTGTTTTTTTTCTTTATTACACCAGTCTACTGACCACCACCCCCCCTGTCAGTTAAGCTTAACTGCATCATTGACCCTTTGCCTATTTTCCTATTCATGCTTTTGGATAGTATTAGTATTTTTTGACTCTCTTGAAAAAAAAAACACAGTTTCCACCAACTAGTCAGCTCTCCCCTGAAAGACAATAGCTACCATCCATGGGGGGTGAAGGCCAACACGTGCTTCCTCAGAAGTCATGTTGATCCAGCCACCACATGTTTTCTAACTGCTGTGCAGGCTAGGCAGCTAAACACTTGAAGGAAAACGACAACTGCACACAAACACGATTGGTTATTGTCTTTCTGATAGACGGAGAGAGAGTAACTCTGTCCTTCCCATCCAGAGATCATGATCAGTTTAGCTCTCTTAGATTCCTGGCCCTCGGGATTCCGATTAGTGATTTCTTCACACTAACCTGTTGCGCCACTCAGTTGTTTTACTACAATTGTGAAACTGTGAAAGTGTGAAAGTGTTTCAAAATTTGGAATGTTTCTAAAGAAATGAAAACGCTCTAACCTCTATCTAAGTTTTGATTTTCACTACAACAGGCTTTAGTTTCATGACAGATAAATGAAACTGAAAGCAAAGGAATGAATTCACCATTAATTCAGACTGATATAAATGTTATAACACAACATGTATGACTCACACAAACTAACTTCCTGTTTCTATTTATTTATAAAAGCATCCTAAATCCTAATCTCCTGCTTTTTAAACTCTTTATCTCACTAAGCCTAGTGGTGAGTCTCTATCCTGTTGCGCAACTTTAATCTTTACACTGATCAAACCCACAACACACACACTCACACACACTCACGCACACACACACACACACACACA
>CM041003.1:882277-898087 GCA_022985145.1 Pangasius djambal
ACGTGTTGAACGTCTCATTCCAGATTTATTCCCCCTGTGTGTTTGCTGTTATAATGAGCTCCACTCTTCTGGAAAGCTTTCCACTAGATGTTGGAGCGTGGCTGTGGGGATTTGTGTTCATTCAGCTACAAGAGCATTAGTGAGGTCAGGCGCTGATGTTGGGATGTCGAGGAGGTCTGGGGTGCAGTCGGTGTTCCAGGTCATCCCAAAGGTGTTCAGTGGGGTTGAGGTCAGGGCTCTGTGCAGGACACTCGAGTTCTTCCACTCCAACCTTCACACACCATGTCTTCATGGAGCTCGCTTTGTGCACAGGGGCATCGTCATGCTGGAGCAGGTTTGGGCCTCTTAGTTCCAGAGAAGGGAAACTGTAAAGCTACAGCACACAGAGACGTTCTAGACAGTAATGTGCCTCTAACTTTGTGCAGCAGTTTAGAAAAAGCCCACATATGGGTGTGATGGTCAAGTGTCCATAAACTTTTGTCCATATAGTGCACACTAACTGTGTACACTCATCAGAGGCATCAATGATCTCTGCTACTTCTTTCCAAGGTTTACTTTTCTTTGTAATTTAATAAAGAAAGATGACAGGAAATATAAGATGAAACCACAGATATAAGTTTTTCTTTCACTTTTGTGCCTCAAGGTAAATAGTAAGTTCCTGCAAGAAGGAACTAACGGTGTGAGCAGGGGACTCACGAAATATCAGAAATCATTCGAACCAACTGTCTGGATTTGTTGCTTTATAGCATCATACTTCATTAGTATAATTATTATTAATAAAATTCACATGTTGCTTCTCACTGAAATTGCGGCCATGTGATTTCAACATTCACCTAAATTATCTGGCTCAAAGCAGCGACATGTTGGAGTCTCTCATTTGTTTTTAAATTAAACTGTATGCTTTGCACAGCTTGTGTTAATTTTTTAAACATTCTGTACTTGATCTTATGAATATTTTAGCCAAAATATTTGCTGTTACAACCCTTTAGGCTTCTTATAATGAAATCAGCAGAAGCCAGACCATCCTGTGAGACTCCTGCTGTTACATCTTCACAGGTAAAGTCTGTGTATTCATTACGTTCAATAATAATTTACAGTGGGATATTATTCACTACATCAGAATACACATTGTTTATATGAGATATAGATGATGATTATTGTTTATTAAATAACATCTTCAGCTGTTATTGCATGTTTCTGTTGTATTTATTTTCTGGTTTTATTAAAACAGATTGCAGTGGTGCACAATACCACTAGTTAGTTCATCACCTATCCTTGTATCCTCTCTCTATTTCAGTAGGAGAATTTATGGAAAAGTCGTTCTCAAAAATATCTTTCTAAGCAAAAATTAGGACATTTGATCTTTTTGTTTCCCCTTTTGTTTTTTTGTTTTATATACAAGGATGTGCAAACAGACTTCAGTAAAATGGTTACATACTTAATTTTCCTTTAATACAGTGAAACCAAAACATCACTGCTTGTCAGATACTGTGTTAAGTCTCCAATGCATGTTGCTAACATTCCCCTGAAATGCATTTATAGAATCTGCACAAAGGGGGAGAACTAGCAGACCAGCTTTCCTCATTTCAACCTCTTATACAAAATGCTGACAAATCTCAAATGTATGCCCTGTCACAATTGCTTGCTACATAAATTATGCACTGAGTAGAAATTAAAGTAAATATGAAAAGTCAGACCAGTCTTTTTTTTTTACTGCCTTTCTTTCCTGCTAGCTTGCACGTTGTACTGCTAGTCACTCATGCATACTAATGTACACAAGTCTGTTTTATAAGGCATGAAAAGGACAAACCAGAGTTTCCAAACTAAACAACTAATTACATAAAGATTGTTGGTTAAATGTGTATTATGTACAGTGTATGTATTATTGTCCTTTGGTCACTATCTGTGCAAGGCTGTACAGACAGAAACCTCTATGACTTCAGCTAGAGGGTCATCAGGCTCTGAGGGTCACTTCAGCCCTGAGGACCAACTGAACGGAGGATTTCAAAAGAAGCCAATAAAAGAAGAACGTGAAGATGAAGACTACCTCTGTAAGGAAAGAGGGCACATTAGCAGATTCATTCTGGGGCTAAATAACACAATTTAAATATTTTTTACTCAAGATGTCTGCATTTAAACTTAATTGGTGAGATACTGAATTATGTAAGACACATCACCCCTGTGGATCAACAGATCAGGAAGTATCAGAAGCCTTTACTCTAAAGATGAACACTATATCTGTTATCTAGTGTTAGATAGTCCACACTAGAAGCTAGACTGTTTTTAAGGCTGTGATACATCAAGCTGATGTTGAAAATGTAGTGATAGTAGTGATGATTGCCTCCTGTTGCCCCACATCCACTGAAAAGACTACAGCTGATAGCCGGTTTGCAGAAATGGTCTAGACCTGAATAAAATGAAATAACTCACTACAGCGGAAAAGCGGAAGATAGTCTGCATTCGTAATCAGAACGCGCAGCATAACCCAAATCACGTATGACTATGAAACAGGATGTCTCAATAAAAATCATATCAATATAAATATTAGTACTTAGTAATAAGAAAAAAAAAAGCTGCTATGGTGTTTTTTTGTTTGCTTTCTTGAAGCATTGTTTGCTTGCTCGCTTCAAGTTCTCTTTTCCTTCACTGATTTGCTAGGCTGTACGGCCAATCAGAAAATCTCATGAACTCCAAGGTTGCCTGACTATTGCCAGCAGAATTGGACACAGTGGAAAATCTACAGATGATGGTTGGCTTGATGTGTCAGGGCCCTTTAAAAAAAAAAAAAAAAAAAAAACAACTCTAATTACGCTTCAGTTGTGACTGGAAGTCCATGACATATTAACAAATTCAATTCTTTGTAAACAACTTAAACAGTGTTTACTTTTCCCCTCATTTTTTTATTTTATAAATTTTTATTATTTATATAAATTAAAATGATGAAACTTCAGCTGGCAAAACATCAAGCTGTGTGGGACACGTCACCCCTGTGGACCAACAGAACGAAGGATTTCATGAGAAGCTTGTAAAAGAAGAACCTGAAGATGGAGATTACTTCTGTAAGGCAACAAAACACACTAGAATCCAGTCTCTCACTAAATATGATAATTCTGTTCAAACTTTTAGTTTAACTAGCTTTAATTTGTGGTTAATCTTCTCACATCTTTTCAAATAATGAAACTTTAGGTGGTGAGACATCAAGCTGTGTGGTCAACCTGACCCTTGTGGACCAACAGACTGAAGGATTCCAAGAAAAGCCCTTAAAAGAAGAAGAACCCAATGAAGACGACTATCTCTGTAAGACAACAGGGCCTATTAGATGTTCAGTGTGGGTCTAAAATTCCTAAAATTCTGCCTAGACTTTCAGTCTGAGGCCCCATCTACATGTATAAGGATATTTTTTGAATAATAATAATAATTATTATTATTAAGCATCCTGGGGCCAAGCACCCAGACTAGGTGAGCCGCACAATCACAGACATGCTAAAATTGTTGCCCAAGCAATCTTGATAACTTTTATTTAGACAGGTGTCAAGATAACACAATTTGGAGCTTGATGTGGGTAATAATACAAGCACTCTATCTTACTGTGAAAATTCCTGTAGCTGAGTACCCCGTCATACGGTCGGAACTGTCATTCTTGGGCCTGACGCAAATCCTGTGTTGGGTAACTCAAGGTGTGGAGTTTTGCCTTCAGGTCCAGAACTTATTGAATTTCATTCTTGCTGTTAGAAGATCCCTCCTCCCAGTTTTCCCTAATGACGTTTAAGATGCCACAAGGCTTGCACCCGTACAATAATACAAATGGGGAAACCCCCGTGGAGGCTGGCAGGACCTCTCAAATTGCAAATAACAGGGGCTCGAGCCACTTACCCCAATTCCGAACATCATTGTGAACGAACTTACAAATCATATTCTTAAGCATTTGATTAAACAGTCCGATCAGCCTATACGTCTGTGGATGGTAAACGCTGGTGCGAATCGGTTTAATCCCCAGATATTCGTACAGATCGTGAAGAGTGTATGACATAAAGGACTTTCCCTGGTCAGTCAGATAACACGGAAGAGTGCCTCCGCAACACTGTGTGCTGAAATGTTGTGGAGAGGCACTGCTTCGCGTGGTATCATGTGGCGTTGTCCACTAAAACTAACACACTGACATTCGTGACATGCCGCACACCACCTGTGAAGTTTGCCGCAAATGCCCAGCCAATAGAAACAGGCCATGAGATTGTTCAGTGTTTTATCCTGCCCTAAGTGCCCCACCATTGGATTATAGCGAGCAGCCTGGAATAACATTTCCTGACGGCTCTTTGGGACCAACAACTGGGTCATTTCCTCTTTAGTTTGAGTGTCCTGCGTCACTCAGTATAATCTATCATTAATAATGGCAAAATAGGGGAAGGAGAGCGCAACGTTGGCCTGAACCCACTGAGTATCAATTATTTTAACTTGGTTGAAAGCGTGCTTGAGAGTTTCATCTCGTGACTGCTCCAGAGGGAAATCCCAGAGGGGAGTTGAGGTTTGGTTACAACCTAAATCCACCGATGCGTGGTACGTACCCCCTTGAATACTCACAGGTATACGGTACTTCCCCGATCAATCAGGGCGGCCTGAAGAACGCCGGGGACCCGGACCAACACCCCCACCTCCATCATATGGCATTGGTCCTGGAAATGCCTGGGCTCCCTGCAGTGCCAGCACACAGGCCTTACTCCCACACCTGTGGCCCAGAGTCACCAACCTGGGGGGTGGAAGAGACAGACACAGGAAAAAACCTAGAACATTGGGTCAATTCTTGAGTTATGATTCTCAATTCTTCAGTAACTCAATTCTTGAGTTATGATCAAGAGTTAATCATAAATTCCTCTTGGACCTGCATGATATTGTATGTTTACTTCCTTTGTTTTGTCCTTCTAGACTGTGAGTATTGCAGATCCTTCTTCATCAACAAGTGTGAGATACACGGTCCAGCTCTCTTCCTCCCTGATACCCCTGTTCCAAGGGGGGTTTCAGACCGAGCCAGACAAACCCTTCCCCCTGGTCTAGAGCTTCAGCAATCTGGTATTCCTGATGCAGGCCTGGGAGTGTTTAATAAGGGGGACACTGTTCCAGTTGGTGCCCTCTTTGGGCCTTACCAGGGAGACCTGGTAGACAAAGAAGCAGCCATGGCGAGTAGATACTCTTGGGTGGTGAGTTAGTTTCCTAAAAAGTAGTTTTAAATATATAATATTCAAACATATTGAGAGAAAATGAAGACACTTACATGATCTTTTACATGTGATGCGACAACAGAACACCAAATCTCACTGTAAACATTTGACAGTGACTTGTTCAGTTTTTCTCAACGTTGTAAACCGTTAGAAGAGGACAATAATTATAAACCTGTTTATAATTATTATTGTATCATTGTATAATTATTGTTTTGTTTACCTTAGTCTGCAGTAACTGGAGTAGCCTACCATATGTTGTTCTACTATGTTAGCTACCATGTTTTAGCATAGACAGTTTTGGTAATTTATGTACCATAGTCTGAGTAAACAGACAATTTATAATGTTTGTATAATGTGAATATTTTTCCCAGTCATATCATGATTGTTGCTTTCTTAAATTGAAGACATTACTAACTTTTTTTTTTTTTTTTTGGGCAGATTTACAAGAGCAAGCATTTTGAGAAATACATAGATGCTAAGAGAGTGACCCATGCGAATTGGATGAGGTGAGGAATACGTTACTGACTCTGTGGGCGGTTTAGTTTTTGTTTAGAGTAGTTCGACTTTCCTCATCAGGTTTTGTCTTGCAGCACACTGTGGCCCTTTTGTCTTTTTTATTCCTGTGTTGTCTCTATTCCTCAATTCCTCAGGTATGTGAATTGTGCTCATAATAATGAAGAGACTAATCTGGTGGCATTCCAGTATCAAGGGGAGATTTTCTACCGTTGCTGTCGACCCATCAAACCAAGACAGGAGCTTTTGGTGTGGTATGAAGAGAAGTACGCTAAGAATCTTGACGTAAATTTCAACTGCATCTGGAACAAAAAGTGCTCCGTAAGCGGTAATGTCAAAACATTACATTTATAACACTCATTGTGTCTTGAAACTTTTTTCTTTAATTTAAAACCAAAGTGTATTATTCCTTTTTTTTCTGGCTGTTACAACTTATTCTCCAAGTTGCCGAGCTTGATGTGTGATGATATTGTAAATCACTAAACTGTGTAGTGGAAGGATTCCAACAGAAACTGAAAGTAACTGAATTAAAATATCACAGGAGGCAGTGTGAAGTGGACATCTTGTTCACCTAAAAAAAGGAAATCTTACAAATATGTACAGTGATATGGCCACTTTTTGCTTATTAAAAAAGGGTGCAAGTGGTACAACTTAAGGCTTAATGAACCTTCTAGGCTATGGATCAAAGGCCACAGACTCTCAGTCGGATTGAAGTCTTGGTCTTGACTGCACCATTCTAACATATTAGTGTTCTTTGGCGGTATGTTCAGGGTCGTTGTCCTGTTGGAAAATGGTCTGAAGTCTTTTGCAGACAGGAACAGGTTGTCCAGAGCAATTATCCCCGACCAGATTCCCACCAGTTCCTGCTGATGAGAAACATCCCCAGTGAATCCACATTCACAGTGGGCATGGTGCTCTCAGGGTGAACATAGAGCTTTGTGCCAAGTCCAATTTTAATTTAGACAAGAAAACCTTTTTAACATTTGCTGAGTCTTCAACATATCACTCATATTACTTTACTAGAGGATGAGTTCCATGTAAAAAATATTTGTAGAAAAAATTTTTTGTGTGCTTTAAGTTTGTGTGTTCTATCTTGAATTTCTTCTCTACTGGGAAGGTACATTTCTGACTTTTGTGTACTACCTACTTGACTCAGTTGAATCTAGATTCTTGCCACTAGAATTGTTGTATTGTATAGTATTGTTGATTCTGTACTGTTGCTTGGAAGTGTCTTTTGGTCCATGCTATTTAGTTCTCTCAAGTGGCCCATCAAGAGCAGTTTCAGTCTACCTTAATGTGTGAATTGTGGGCAGGGCACACTACGATATATTGAAGGTTATCTGGACAGAAGCATATTCTGCATTGGTTAGAAGCATACATTTAGACAGAAAATACCAAGTTTAGTAGTGTTTATCTCTTAGCCCTGCTTAAACTCACTAACCTCACTTCTGACTAGGCTGCAGACATGTGCCTCAAACCCATCTCTCTTGTCACCTCTCACAGACCCAGAAGCTCTCATTCACAAACCAGAGGCCAAACTGCCAGCAACTTCATCTACTCTTCTCTGTTGTCTTAGTCTCAGACAGCAGTGGTAGGTGGGTTCTGGAATTGCCAGTGTGCTGTAAAGATCGCTGATTTCATCTCAGCTTTAGCTTCCCATTACTCTCTTGATTTTCTGGCACTAACTGAGACCTGGATCTCTCTACAGAACTCAGCTACACCAGCTGCTCTATCCTCTGCTTTCTCTCACACTCCATATGAAACTGGCAGAGGTGGCGGTACAGGTCTGCTGGTGAATCGGAGCTGGTGCTTCACACCTCTCTCCCTGTCACATCTCAACATCTCATCCTTCGAATACCATGCAGTTACAGTTACCTCCCCAATCAACCTTCTTATCATTGTTATCTACAACCCTCCTGGTCCCCTAGGAGACTTTCTTGAAGAAATGGACACACCCCTCAGTGTTTTCTTACTGAACACACCCCTTTTACTGTCCTCAGAGACTTCACACTTCCCTTCTGACAAGCTCCAGTCCTCTTGTTTTTTCCCTCTTCTGCATTCCTTCTCCTTGACATTCAACATCTGCCCTCCCACACACAAGGAAGGAAATGCCCTGGACCTGTTCTTCAGCCACCCCTCTCCAGCTACAGACATCGATGCTACCCTACTCTACATCTCTGATCATCACTTGGTATCCTTCACCATCACCCTCTCTATCCTGCCTAAAACCAGATATCAATATTTCTCTCCGACTTGTCAAAACCTCCACTCTATCTCTCCTTCCTCCATAGCTTCCCTATCATCCCTTCCAGATCCTGACTTCTTTTCCTCTCTACCATTGGAGTTAGCGATGGACACTTTCCTCTTCTCCCTCTTCTCATCCGTGGACCTACTCTGGCCTCTATCTTCTAAACACAGGAAGATTTCTTGCCCTGTTCCTTGGCTGTCAGATGTGTTACACAGCAATTAGAATGAATTAAGAACAGCAGAGAGAAATTGGAAGAAATCACAACTTGACACAGATCTTGTCTCTTACTGCACTCTCCTGTCCAAATTATCATCTGAAGTGACTTCTGCTAAGACTGCCTTCTACAAGGAAAAACTGGAGACTTCTGCACAAGATCCTCAGAAGCTCCACAACATCTTATCTTCACTACTTAACCCGCTGGCCCTTCCTGCTCTGTCCTCCCTGACTGCTGAAGACTTTGCCACCTTTTATGATGGGAGAATGAAAAAATCTGCCAGATCTTCAGTTCTACCCCAACTCCTACACTGCACACTCAGGATCTAGCAGCCAAAGTAGATCCTGCAAGTCATCTTGTCCTGCAACCCTACCACCTGCCCATTGGATCCACTCCCTTCCACAATGCTCCAGACCATCTCACAAGACCTCCTCTCCTTCATTACTACTATCAGTAATGGCTCCTTAACATCTGGTCATGTACCAACTGTATTCAAGAGAGCAAGATGTATTACTATCGTGAAGAATCCCACTCTGGATCCCTCAGACATCAGCAACTACTGACCAGCATCACTTCTCTCTTTTCTTTCTAAAATTCTAGAATGCCCTGTCTACAATCAACTGTCTCGCTATCTCTTACAGAACAACCTCCAAGATCCTAACAAATCTGGCTTCAAATTGGCACATTCCACAGAGACTGCTCTTTTGGCCATCACTGAGAAGCTACATGCTGCTAGATCAGCCAAACTGTAATCAGTCCTTATCCTCCTCGACTTTTCAGCAGCGTTTGACACAGTGAACCACAAGACTCTCTTGTCCACCCTCATGAGCCTAGGAATTCGTGGTGCAGCATGGCAGTGGTTTGCTTCCTACCTGAAAGGTCAGGTATATTCACATCTGCTCCACAAAGACTCTCCACTGGTGTCCCACAAGACTCAGTACTTGGTCCTCTTCTGTTCTCCCTCTATATTCAGTCTCTCGGAGAGGTCATATCCTCACACGGGTTTTCATACCACTGTTACGCGGATGACACTCAACTCATCCTCTCCTTCCCTCCCTCAGACACTCATGTTTCTGCTCGGATATCAGCATGTCTGTCAGATATCTCATCATGGATGGCAGCTCATCAGCTGAAACTTGCTAAAACTGAACTGCTGTTCATTCCAGGTGATTCATCCCCATGTCAGGATCTTGCAATCTCCCTGGACAACTCTCTGATCTCGCCTTCGGTTACTGCACACAACCTTGGAGTAACCATGGACAACTGTCCTTCTCCTCTCACATTGCTAATCTGACACGCTCATGTCGATTTCTCCTCTATAACATCAGAAGAATTCGTCCATTTCTTTCCACACAGGCAACTCAGGTGCTCGTTCAGTCCCTTGTCATTTCGAGACTGGACTACTGCAACTCATCCTGGCAGGTCTGCCCCTGAGTGCCATTTGACCTCTACAGCTGATCCAGAATGCAGCTGTGCGACTTGTTTTCAACCTTCCTAAGTTTTCCCACGCCACCCCATTACGATACTCCCTCCACTGGCTTCCTACAGCTGTCTGCATCAATCCTCTAGAACTTATTAGATTACCTCCCCAACAGAGTTTTTAGACTGATAATATTCTTAGTGCGTGATCTAGTGAACCAGTATCAGGATGTATTTATTGATAGAGACTTCAAAGCACTTCTGTAATTCGCTTTGTATAAGGGCATCTGCCAAATGCAATAAATGTAAATGTAAAATTGTATTCATTATTACAATACACACTACATGCATACATATCTTGGCATAATCTCAGTCTGGGTTTAGGTTTCTGCTTTGCTCTGCCTCATATAGAATTCTTAAAACGTGTTATATTAATAATTATTATTTTGTATGTTGTTTATTTAATAGCAATTTCATTATAATAGTTTTGCTTTTATTACTGGTTTTATTACTTTACTGGTTGGTTGAATAATCTCAGATAAATGTAATAATGCTTTACATGTGGATAGGTGTCTAACAACCTAGTTTTGTTTAACGTTGCATTTTTCTATTCATTTTGTGTTCCAGGAACGAGTGGTTGCCCATTGAAAGGTTTCTCTTGCTCGTTGTGTTCACTTTTCTATACGTCACAAATTGATCTTCACAAACATATCAAGAGATGCCACAATGAGGAAAATATGAGCATGATGAAATCAGAAGAAATTAAACATGAAACTCCAAAAACCACAAGAATCTCTACGCATAAACAAACACGCACTGGTACTCGCTTTGTTAAGACCGCTCGCAAACTGAAAGAAATTTACTGCTGCTCACAGTGTGGGAAGCGTTTTGCTGGACGGTGTCATCTGAAACAACACCAGCGCATTCACACAGGAGAACGACCGTTTCACTGCTCTCAGTGTGGGAAGCGTTTTGCTCGACAGAGTCATCTTCAAGCACATCAGACTATTCACACAGGAGAGAAACTGTATCCATGCTCACAGTGTGGAAAGCGTTTTAATCGAGAGAGTACTCTCCAACGGCACAGACGTATTCACACAGGAGAGAAGCCGTATCACTGTTCAGAGTGTGGGAAGAGGTTTACTTACCAGAATGCGCTCCAGCGGCATCAGCGCGTTCATACTGGAGAAAAGCCCTTTACCTGCTCAGAGTGTGGGAAGAGGTTTACTTACCAGAATGCACTCCAACGGCATCAGCGCGTTCATACTGGAGAAAAGCCGTACATTTGCTCAGAGTGTGGGAAGAGTTTTAGCCAATCGAATTCTCTCCAAATCCATCAGCTCATTCACACAGGAGAGAAGCCGTATCCCTGCTTACAGTGTGGGAAGGTTTTTCTTCAACAGAATACTCTGCAAATACACCAGCGCATCCACACAGGAGAGAGGCCATTTCACTGTGGACAGTGTGGCAAGAGTTTTAATCAAGAAAGTGCTCTTCAACGGCACCAGCGCACTCATACAGGAGAGAGGCCATATCACTGCTCGCAGTGTGGGAAGAGTTTTGCTCGACAGTGTCATCTCAAACGGCATGAACATATTCACACAGGAGAGAAGCCGTATCAGTGCTCGCAGTGCGGAAAGCATTTTAATAGAGAGAGTACTCTCCAACGGCACCAGCACACTCACACTGGACAGAAGCTGTATATCTGTTCACAGTGTGGCAAGAGTTTTACACGACATAGTAATCTCAAAATACACCAGCAAATTCACACTGGAGAGAAGCAATAGCACTGCTCACAGTGTGGGAAGCATTTCACTCACCAGAATACTCCAAATACACCAGCAAATTCATACCGGAGAGAAGCCATACATCTGCTCAGAGTGTGGGAAGAGATTTAGCGAACCAAATTCACTCCAGATACATAGGATCATTCACACAGGACAGAAGCCGTATCCCTGCTTACAGTGTGGGAAGAGTTTTATTCGATGAAATAATCTCCATTGTCACCAAAGTATTCACCCAGGAAAAAAGCAGTGTTGCTTCTAAAATTTGGGTCAGTCTCCAGACACACCTTCACAATACCAGAGGAGAAAACCCATGTCACTGCTCAAAGAGGAGAGTCTTACTTACCTACTCAAATACAAGTTAAGACACTGTAAAGAGCTGTCAGCAATCTGGTTACGTCAAATGTTTTTAATGTTTTTTTTTATTTTAGTGTGGCTTACTAAATAAAAAAACATTAATTCCATTTGATTTGTCTTCTAACACTTTCTCACCTGTATATTAAACATAAAATTGGATTAAAAGGATGACAATAATGTGAAGATTAGTTTGGCTAGGCTAAATTAGCACTTTATTTAAAAATAATAATTTTAAAAAAATCTTGTGTTGTCTGGGTGCTTTTCTTACTATTTTACCACCCCAACAGAGGTTTTTTTAGACTGATGGTATTCTTAGTCCATGAACTAGTGAACCAGTATCAGGATGTATTTATTAATGAGACTTCAAAGCACTTCTGTAAGTCACTCTGGATGAGGACGTCTGCCAAATGCAGTAAATGTAAATGCTTGTTATTGGTTGAACAGGAAACAGAATCATCAAGAACACATTAATGTTTGATTTTTTCTGTGTATTGTTAAATGGTCTGTCTATTTATTGTGTGGAATTATTTAAAAGTTGTTTAATTATTTTAATAAATATGGTACTTGCGACATTGAAGTAATGTAATGTTATTGTGATGTGTACTGATAATCTGAAAACTTTGCTCTACAGAGATGTACTGGGATGCCATCAAGACACATAAAGTGTAAAGTGTTTAATTAATTTGTAGCTGTTCATTTTAGCACATTTTTACTCATATTTTTCCTAATTCTCAATCGGATGCCAAATTTAAGGGTATGGCAACCCAGAAATATGTTTTTTTTTAACCATTAGACTAATTAATTAGGAGAAAGTTATTCAGTATCTGGTGTTTTACTTTACTTTCGTATGCAAAGAGAAGTCACCATTTGCATAAATGATAAAGATCAGTAAAATTAAGAGAGAGAGAGGAGACGGTCTTTCCTTTAACTCCAACAACAATTTCTAGTCTAACTAGAAGAATATTATGATCTTCTGTATCAAAAGCTGCACTAAGATCAAGCAACACAAACCTGATCGGAGGCCAGTAGTAGGTAATTTACCACGTTAACCAGCGCTGTCTCAGTCCTGTGATTCAATTCAGTTTTAAATGTATAGCGCTTTTAACAAAGGATAATGTCACAGAGCAGCTTTACAGAAATATATAAGTTCTGGATATAAATTTTTAATTTATTAATTTATTCCTTCTGAGCATGCCAGAGGCAACGGTGGCAAGGAAAAACTTCTAAATCCTCCTAGATCAGGCCTAAATCCTGAAGATTTCATTAATGTTATTTCTATGCGTGTATGAGCCTAACTGCTGACCTTTTCTAGGATCTTAGAGATAAAGGGGAGGTTTGATACTGGCCTGTGTTTAGACAGCTGGGTCAAGGTCAGGATTTTAATCAGGAGTTTGATAACTGCTAGTTTGAAGGATTCAGGATTTACATATCCAGTGCTAACGGAGGAACCTTTTGAGAGGGTCAATTATTCAAGGTGTTGTCTGTTTAAGGAAATGTGTAGGTAAGGGATCTAGTACACAAATTAATGATTTTGAAGAGGAAATTAGTGTAATTGGTCTGTTGGAATTGGAGAATAAGATTCTAACCGCTCTACTGATGTGTATATGTTGTTTTCTGCATGGTTTGTTATCAAATTGTTTGTGGGAATGCATACTTCTCTGTTAAAAAAAAAAAAAAAACACTGAAGTGGGCCTCATGGATAAAAAGACTGAACATGCCAGTTTTGTGCATAAACTGCTTTCTTGTCCATGAGGATGTGCACATACACTGATCAACCATAATATTAAAACCACCTGCCTAATATTGTGTAAGTTCCCCTTGTGCTGCCAAAACAGCTCTGACCCGTCGAGGCATGGACTCCACAAGACCTCTGAAGGTGTGCTGTCGTATCTGGCACCAAGATGTTAGCAGCAGATCCTTCAAGTCCTGTAAGTTGAGAGCTGGGGCCTCCATGGATCCGATTTTTTTTGTCCAGGACATCCCACAGATGCTCAATCAGATTGAGATCTGGGGAAATTTGGAGTATCTTTGTCATATTCCTCAAACCATTCCTGGACAATTTCTGCAGTGTGGCAGGGCGCATTATCCTTCTGAAAGAGGCCACTGCCATTAGGGAATACCGTTGCCATGAAGGGTGTACTTGGTCTGCAAGTTTAGGTAGGTGGTACGTGTTGAAGTAACATCTACATGAATGCCAAGACCCAAGGTTTCCCAGCAGAACATTTTCCAGAGCATAACACTGCCTCCGTTGGCTTGCCTTCTTCCCATAGTGCATCCTGGTGCCATCTCTTCCCCAGGTAAACGACGCACACACCCAGCCGTCCACATGATGTAAAAGAAAACGTGTTTCATCAGACCAGGCCACCTTCCTCCATTCCTCTGTGGTCCAGTTCTGATGCTGATGTGCCCATTATAGGTGCTTTCAGTGGTGGACAGGGTCAGCATGGGCACTCTGACCGGTCTGCAGCTACGCAGCCCCATACACAGCAAGCTGTGATGCACTGTGTGTTCTGCCTCCTTTCTGTCAGAGCCAGCATTAACTTTTTCAGCAGTTTGTGCTACAGTAGCTCTTCTGTGGGATCAGACCAGACAGGAAAGCCTTCACTTCCCACGCGCATCAGTGAGCCTTGGATGTCCATGACCCTGTTGCCGGTTCACCAGTTGTAGGTACTAATCACTGCATACCGGGAACATCCCACAAGACCTGCCAATTTGGAGATGCTCTGACCCAGTTGTCTAGCCATCACAATTTGGTCCTTGTCAAAGTCATTCAGTTCAATTCAATTCAGTTTCATTTGTATAGCGCTTTTAACAATGGACATTGTCACAAAACAGCTTTACAGAAATAAATCTATTCAAATTAAATTCAATCAAAATAAATTTTAAATGTATGAATTTATCCCTAATGAGCGAGCCAGAGGCAAAGATGGTGAGGAAAAACTCCGAGACGATATGAGGAAGAAACCTTGAGAGGAACCAGACTCAAAAGGAACCCATCCTCATCTGGGTGACACCCAATAGTGCGATTATAAATCATTCCCTTCTAGAACTGTGTACTACATGGACAAATAGTGCAGTTGTGTAACCAGTAAATTCATTACAGTTTTCACATGAAGTCTGTTCTCTTGAACTTGTACACTGTTCACTGATAGAGACCTGAATGCAAAACTGCTCACAGCAACTGCAGCCCCAAAGTCACCACAGCAATCGCGGTCAAGACATTCCACTACAGCTCACCATATGTGATCCCCAAGCCAACTCCACAGCCCCCAAGTGGCACCATCCCCAGCAATCCCAATGATCTTCAGGCCGTCCATGTTGGACCACCCCCAGCAGCAGTGAGCGATCTCCAACCGATGAGAACTCCATCCAGAAGTAGGGCATCAGGATGGATCAGGCAGGTATGGAGAGCAGAAGGGGTCAGGATCACTGGCATCTCAGGAGTAGCTGTGTAGCTTGACAGAAAGTGAAGTAGAGAGAGAGAGAGAGAGAGAGAGTTGCTTGCATTTGTTAATGTGAAGATAGAATTCCTTAACTCTCAAACGCTGAACTCTTGTCAGCTGTTTAAAATAATCCCCTGGCAATTTCTCACAGTGACTGAGATGATGCGGTCAGTTTAGTTTCGGTTTCTCTTTAGTCATAATATTTACAGTGACACAATTTTTTCTCTAGTTGTTATAGTAATTACACAAGTCTCCAGTAGGTGGCAGTAGGTGTGCAGTCTACTCCTGCCCTATAGACTCACAGATGAAGAAGAAGCTGCTGTTTTTCTCTTTAGACAGTTGAGCTTTCTGCACAGCTAATCATTTATGCCTTACAATTATTTCACAGTATTGCAATTAGATTAACATTAAAACCTCGGTATTGTGTCTGTATTTATGTTTTTAAACTCCGTTCTGCTTTAAAGCCCACGGTGAGTTAAACTTTAGCTTGCTAAATTAGCTGCTTGGCTAACAGTAATGGTTAAATCCCAAATTGATTTCTACTTCCTGTGTAAGTGCACTACATAGGGTGCAACATAACAGCTTCTAAACCCTATGTAGTGCTCTGTATTTCCATTGG
>CM041003.1:898187-922546 GCA_022985145.1 Pangasius djambal
AGCTTGCTAAATTAGCTGCTTGGCTAACAGTAATGGTTAAATCCCAAATTGATTTCTACTTCCTGTGTAAGTGCACTACATAGGGTGCAACATAACAGCTTCTAAACCCTATGTAGTGCTCTGTATTTCCATTGGAGAGACATTTGAGATTCAGCCTTGGTGAAGTCGGTTCAGCAAGCTGACTTATACACACTGACTGATTTATTTATGTTTCTTCATTTATTTATTTACGTATTTGCAAATATTGACTACTAAGGAGTCGATGTGTTTTTAAATCTGCACTAGCAGCTATTAGGAATGTTTCAGACTCATTGTGTGAGATGGGAATTCCAGCTCTTTTCAGTGAATCAGATAATTTGACTCGGCTCACTAAGAAGAGTCGACTCCCAATTGGTTCCCAAATGCTTGTAAACAGCAGATGAACTGATTAGGTTGTGGAATTGATCCAAACAGGTTTAAGGTCACAGCAGGGTCAAATGTCTGAAATAGTCTTTCTCAATAGCTTCTTTCATCTTTGAAGTATATTTTAATGGTACTTCTGTCATACAAATTAGTAACAAGAAGGACTAGGTTTGTTGGCGTCGAGTTTCAGTTCAGTTTTATTTGTTTAGCACTTTTAATACTGGACATTGTCACAAAGCAGCTTTACAGAAATATATAAACTCAGGATAGAAATTTTAAATGTATAAATTTATCTCTAATGAGCGAGCCAGAGGCGATGGTGGTGATGAAAAACTCCCTGAGACTTCATGAGGAAGAAACCTTGAGAGGAACCAGACTCAAAAGGAACCCATCCTCATCTGGGTGACGGAGAGTGCGATTATAAATCATTCCCTTCTGTAACTGTGTACTACATGGACAAATAGTGCAGCTGTGTAACCAGTAAATTCATTACAGTTTTCACATGAAGTCTGTTTTGTTGAAGTTATCAACTGTTCACTGATGGAGACTTGAGAGCAAAACTGTTCGTGTCAATCATGATTTCTAAGTGGTACCATCCTCAGTAATCTCATTGATCTTTAGGCTGTCCATGTGGGCCCAGAAGGGGCCAGGATCACTGGTATCTCAGGAGTAGCATGTGTAGCTTGACTGAGGGAGGGAGGGAGAGATTGTTAGGTAAGCTTTTGTCCTCTAATGGTTAAGGACAACGTACTTTGGGACTCCGGCAAGACTAGCTATGACAGCATAACTAAAAGGGAGAGCCAGAAGCTAACACAGACATGAGGGCTCCTGGGACATAAAGCAGCCATTCCACCATCAACAAACTGCTCAACCAAAAGTGGACAAAAACAAACCAAAAGTTTGACTTTTTTGCTTCCAAAGAGAAACTGTAGTACCTATACATAGCTTCTAAAGCTAACTAGTTAAACACAAATTAAATAATGCATTGATCAGTGTGAAACCTGGTTGTCTGATTTACATTATGTTCTAAGCATCGTACTAGCTTTGTTGTATGATTAGCAAAGCAATCTGTACCAGCCACGTACAGTTCTCTGCTACTTCTTTCCAAGTAATTTGTAATGTGATGAATGTGGCAGTATAAATGACAGTATATTGGGGGAAAAAAGATGACAGGATAAAATGAAACCACAGATATAAGTTTCTCTTCCATTTTTCTTCCATTCCTGCACGTAAGAACTAAAGTTGTGAGCTAAGGACTCAAGAAATGTTAGACCACATACACCATAAAATTGGTCTGAGAAGTAATTCGAACAAACTGTCACTTTATAGCATCACACTTCATTTGTATAAAATTAAGAAAATCACAATTCACATGTTTCTTGTCACTGAAATTGAGGCCATGTGCTTTGCACAGCTTGTGTTAATTTTTTAAACATTCTGTAATTGATCTTATGAATATTTTAGCCAAAATATTTGCTATTACAACCCTTTAGGCTTCTTATAATGAAATCAGCAGAAGCCAGACCATCCTGTGAGACTCCTGCTGTTACATCTTCACAGGTAAAGTCTGTGTGTTCATTACGTTCAGTAATAATTTACAGTGGGAAATTATTCACTACATCAGAATACACATTGTTTATATGAGATATAAATGATAATTATTGTTTATTAAATAACATCTTCAACTGTTATTGCAGTTTTCTGTTATTGTCTGGTTGCATTAAAACAGATTGCAGTGGTGCACACTGCCTCTAGTTAGATTTTTTTTATTTTTTAAATCAGCTAATTACCTATCCTTGTAAATTCTCTCCATTTCAGCTTATAAAACCATGATGAATACTGACAGTGTAGGAGGTTTTATGGAAAAGTCATTCTCAAAAATATCTTTCTAAGAAATAACAATTAGGACATTTGATCTTTTTGTTTCCTTTTGATTTTTTTGGTAAATACTGTGGCTTGCATTTTTCTTGATAACAATTGATAAATACACATTTTTTTCTGTCAGGATATTTATTGCAAAGGCAAAATTAATTATTGGTCAGCAAGTATTTCAAAGAAAATCAAAAACTAAAAAATGCTGCTTGCATAAGTATTCAAACCCCCAGGTTCTGGAAGCTCCAGATGAAATATATTGTCTTAATGAGGACACAGTTCACTTATACTTGGCCTTTTTTAATTTTTTCAAAACAACAACCACCTCAGTTGAACTGTCAGTGAAGAAAGTGAAAATGAAGACCAATGAGCAATCTAAGGAATAAAGATAAGGTAATAGAATTCATAACACGGGAATAGGATGTATATTATATATAATAGATTATATATAATATAATTTTATATATTGGACATCGCAGTAAGTACTGTTGGATCAACAGTGAGGCAGTGGAAGCTAGAACAACCAAGCACTACCTAGTCAAGGCCCTCCCTGAAAACCAGAAGGAGACTGATGAGGGAAGTAGGCTTGTGACATCATGCACCATATGCCATCGTCGTATTGTTCTCCCTAACTATCGCCGAGTGATGATAGTATCATCTGTGGCTCTGAGGGGGAGGAAGGAAGGGAGCATGTACACATTGTTGTGTCAAGACAACTCCTCTCAAGAAGAGCCATATCAAAGCATGAGAGTGGCCCGTTGAAGATGTGTTTTTTGTTTTGATGAAACCAAGATGGACATATTTGTTGGAGACATGTTTCAAAATTATATGTGTGGCAGAAACGTAACATTGGCTATACCTCAATTAACAAGATCCGTACAGTGAAATATGTTGGTGGCAGCATCATGCACTGGAGATGCTGTTCATCCTCAGAACCTGGGCTTCTTGTAAAAAATTGAATGGAGAAAGGATGGAAACCTTGGAAGAAACTTCACCTTTAAGAAGGACAGTGGTCCCAAACACAAGGCCAAAGCAACATAGGAGTGGTTAAAAACAAAAAGGTGAATGTTCTACAGTGGCCAAGTTAAAGTCCAGATCTGTATCTCACTGATAATCTGTGGCACTTTGAAAATTGCAGTCAACATTCAACCACTCTGAAGAATCTAGAGCAAATCTGGTGGAAGAAAGGGTGAAAATCTCAAACAGTGTGGTTCCTGGTAGGAACTAAAGCTGTTACTGCAGCAAAAGGTGGTTCTACCAAGTACTAGTGTGAAGGGATTGAATACTTGTGCAAGCATAATTTTTCTGTTTTTTAATTTTGTTTTAAAGATCTGCTGACATATAATGAATTCTGACTTTGAAAATTTACTTTAACAGCATATTGATTTGCAAAAATAAAGGTTTAATTTGTAATGCAAACGAATGTGTTAAGGCTCCACATACACGTTACTAACAGTAAAACTCTATTATACAATGTGTATTATTGTATTATGCACAATGTATGTATTATTGTCCTTTGGTCACTATCTGTGCAAGGCTGTACAGACAGAAACCTCTATGACTTCAGCTAGAGGGTCATCAGGCTCTGATGGTCACTTCAGCCCTGAGGACCAACTGAATGGAGAATTTCAAAAGAAACCTATAAAAGAAGAACCTGAAGATGAAGACTACCTCTGTAAGGAAAGGGGCTAAATAACACAATTTAAATATTTTTTACTCAAGATATCTGCACTTAAATTTAAGTGATGAAACTACAGGTGGGGAGAAATCAAATTCTGAAGAAGTCTAGAAGCTAGACTGTTTTTAAGGCTGTGATACATCAAGCTGATGTTGAAAATATAGTGATAGTAGTGATGATTGCCTCCTGTTGCCCCACATCCACTGAAAAGACTACAGCTGATAGCCGTTATGCAGAAATGGTCTAGACCTGAATAAAATGAAATAACTCACTACAGCGTTAAGTGGCCATAGTGTGTATTCGTAATCAGAACGCGCAGCATAACCCAAATCACATATGACTGAGAAACAGGATGTCTAAATAACATGTAACAAATATTAGTACTTATTGGCATACTGCTCTGACACATGATCCAGTGCAGTAGTTGACAATTTGGAATATAACCAAACAACCATTTTCACTGGCACTCTTTAAGTGATCTGCTTAGCCATTTTGTTGCAAAAATATAGCTCTCAATATATGAGCTGAATAAGAGAAAAACTGCTCTTGTATTTTTGTTTGCTTGCTTGGGGTTCTCGTTTCCTTCACTGATTTGCAAGGCTGTACTGCCAATCAGAAAATCTCATGAACTCCAACATTGCCTGGCTATTGCCAGCAGAATTGGACACATGGAAAATCTACAGATGATAGTCGGCTTGATGTGTCAGGGCCCTTTTAAAAAAGTCTGATTAGGCTTCAGTTGTGACTGGAAGTCCATGACATTTACCAATTCAATTCCTTGTAGGCAACCTAAACAATGTTTGCTTTTCCTCTCATTTTTGTATTTTATAAACTTTAACTATTTATATAAATTAAAATGATGAAACTTCAGCTGGCAAAACATCAAGCTGTGTGGGACACGTCACCCCTGTGGACCAACAGAATGAAGGATTTCATGAGAAGCTTGTAAAAGAAGAACCTGAAGATGGAGATTACTTCTGTAAGGCAACAAAACACACTAGAATCCAGTCTCTCACTAAATATGATAATTCTATTCAAACTTTTAGTTGAACTAGTTTTAATTTGTGGTTAATCTTCTCACATCTTTTCAAATAATGAAACTTTAGGTGGTGAGACATCAAGCTGTGTGGTCAACCTGACCCTTGTGGACCAACAGACTGAAGGATTCCAAGAAAAGCCCTTAAAAGAAGAAGAACCTAATGAAGACGACTATCTCTGTAAGATACCAGGGCCTATTAGATGTTCAGCATGGGTCCAGAATTCTGCCTAGACTTTCAGTCTGAGGCCCCATCTACATGTATAAGGATATTTTTGAAAATAATAATAATACATTTTATTCACCCAAAGACACTTACAAAAGTTAACACAGAGTTAAATACAGATAGAAATAAGCAAACGAGACCAAAAAAAAAAAAAAACAAGAGGAAAACATACAACCAGAATGACCTGCAGAAATATAAGGCTTGATGACAAAGCTGTGAAGGTTGGAGAGGGGCACAGAAAGCAGACCAGATGAGGAAGACCTAAGAGTATGGGATGGTTTGTGTGGCAGGGGCAGGTTACACAAGTAGGAGGGAGCAAACACGGTATGTTTGAAAATATCTCCATCCACACGAAAATGCAACAACAATCTGAAAACCCTCTCATGAGCACGCATCAAGAGTAAAGATAAGAGCTGCATATGGAGAAGTAGAGAAAGAAAAACACCAAATATGACTGAAAAGTCATTCATTCATTCATTCATTCTATTCAGTAACTGCTTAATCTAATCCTGGTCAGTGTCATTGTTGGCCAAAGGTTCTAACAGGAAAAATGACAAATATGAGGTTTAAAATTTGCAGGTGGACAATGAGGTGGAAATACTGCTTCTGGTTAAACTTGACTACAAAGTGTTCTTCTGTGTCTTATCCAAAATCTTCATTCGCGGTGCAGTTTGTAGCACTGGAGTAGTGGGTTAAGGAGCAGTACAGCACTGACAGTATTCTGTATCCTCTGCACGGGATTTTTCAAATATCTCCAGCATGTTTTTGAAAAGCTTAAAGCTCATTTTCATTGAAAGCACTGTTTGTGTGGACAGGAGGACAAAACACAGAGAAAAACTATGTTTTCAAAATTATCTGTATACATGTGGATGGGGCTTAACTGAGTCTAATTTGGGACCAATCCCAAATTTTGGTCCAACTTAAAGTCCCTTTCAATTCAATATGCACAACTCTTATATCCTAGACATGAAAGACAGGAAAACACCTAGAAGATTGGGTCAATTAAGAGTTAAGCATAAATTCCTCTTGGACCTGCATGATGTTGTATGTTTACTACCGTTGTTCTGTCCTTCAAGACTGTGAGTATTGCCGATCCTTCTTCATCAACAAGTGTGAGATACACGGTCCAGCTCTCTTCCTCCCTGATACCCCTGTTCCAAGGGGGGTTTCAGACCGAGCCAGACAAACCCTTCCCCCTGGTCTAGAGCTTCAGCAATCTGGTATTCCTGATGCAGGCCTGGGAGTGTTTAATAAGGGGGACACTGTTCCAGTTGGTGCCCTCTTTGGGCCTTACCAGGGAGACCTGGTAGACAAAGAAGAAGCCATGGCGAGTAGATACTCTTGGGTGGTGAGTTAGTTTCCTAAAAAGTAGTTTTAAATATATTAAATATATAATATTCAAACATATTGAGAAAAAATGAAGACTTACCTGATCTTTTACGTGTGATGCGACAACAAAACGCCAAATCTAATAGCTTAAATATTCGACAGTGACTTGTTGAGTTTCTCAATGTTGTAAGCTAGAAACTATGTTCGAAGAGAACAATAATTATAAACTTGTTTGTTTACCTTAACTGAAATAGCCTACCATATGTTATTATACTATCTTAGCTACCATGTTTTAGCATAGTCAGTTTCTGGGCAACCAGAATATGGGACTGGGCAGTACATTGGAGCTTTTACTTGCCCTGTGGGCTAGGTAATAAATCTATCATTTGTCCACACCTGTAAAATCACTGCAACTGTTTTTGTTCTCAGTTATATTCTTTTGTTTTAATACTGACTTATTCAGATCTTGTCTACTAGTCCAACTCAGCCTTTTAAAACTAGTAAAAGTTTGGTATATTGTTCAAAATGAAACTGACTAAATACTAAAGCACCATTTATGTACCACAGTCTGGGTAAACAGATCAATTTGCCTTTATAATGTGTGTGTACTGTGAACATAATTTACCTAGAATATTATGACTGTTGTTATTGAAGACATTGGTAACATTAATTACATGTTTTTGCAGATTTACAAGAGCAAGCATTTTGAGAAATACATAGATGCTAAGAGAGTGACCCATGCGAATTGGATGAGGTGAGGAATACGTTACTGAGTCTGTGGGTGGTTTAGTTTTTGTTTAGAGTGGTTCGACTTTCCTCATCTGGTTTTGTCTTGCAGCACACTGTGGCCCTTTTGTCTTATTTATTCCTGTGTTGTCTCTATTCCTCAATTCCTCAGGTATGTGAATTGTGCTCATAATAGTGAAGAGACTAATCTGGTGGCATTCCAGTATCAAGGGGAGATTTTCTACCGTTGCTGTCGACCCATCAAACCAAGACAGGAGCTTTTGGTGTGGTATGAAGAGAAGTACGCTAAGAATCTTGGCGTTACTTTCAACTGCATCTGGAAAAAAAAGTGCTCCATAAGCGGTAATGTCAAAACATTACATTTATAACACTCATTGTGTCTTGAAACTTTTTTCTTTAATTTAAAACAAAGTGTATTATTCCTTTTTTCTGCCTGTTACAACTTATTCTCCAAGTTACCGAGCTTAGTGTGCGATATCATTGTAAATCACTAAACTGTGCAAGGTTTTCCCCAACAGAAACTGAAAGTAACTGAATTAATATATCACAGGAGGCAGTGTGAAGTTGACAGCATACATCTTGTACACCTACAAAAAGAAAATCTTACAAATATGTACAGTGATATGGCCACTTACTTCCTAACACAGACTTACAACGATCAGAGATCTGGGGAATTTGGAGGCCAAGTCAACACCTTGAACTCTGTCATGTTCCTCAAACCATTCCTGAAAAATTTTTGATGTCAAAGAAAATGTGATTCATCAGACCAGGCCACCTTCTTCCATTGCTCCATGGTCCAGTTCTGATGCTCACGTACCCGTTGTAGGTGCTTTCGGTGGTGGACAGGGTCAGCATGGGCGCTCTGCCCGGTCTGCAGCTACGCAGCCCCATACGCAGCAAGCTGCAATGCACCGTGTGTTCTGACGCCTTTCTATCAGAGCCAGCATTAACCTTTTCAGCAGTTTGTGCTACAGTAGTTCTTCTGTGGGATCAGACCAGACGGGCCTTCGCTCCAAATGTGTATCAGTGAGTCTTGGGAGCCTATGACCCTGTCACCAGTTCACCGGTTGTCCTTCCTTGGACCACTTTTGGTAGGTACTAACCACTGCATACCGGGAACACCCCACAAGACCTGCCATATTGGAGATGCTCTTACCCCAGTCATCTAGCCATCACAATTTGGCCCTTGTCAAAGTTGCTCAGATCCTTACACTTGCTCATTTTTCCTGCTTCCAACACATCAGCTTTGATAACTGACTGTTCACTTGCTGCCTAATATATCCCATGCCTTGACAGGTGCCATTGTAATGAGATAATAATTCACATGTTATTCACGTCATCTGTCAGTGGTTTTAATGTAATTGCTTTGGCTGCAATTACAGATGCAAGTGTTCTGGGATATGCCACAGATTCTCAATCAGATTCTTGGTTTTGACTGCACCATTCTAACACATTATTGTTCTTTGGCAGTATGTTTAGGGTCATTGTCCTATTGGAAATCTCCACTGGTCCGAAGTCTTTTGCAGTCAGGAACAGGTTGTCCAGAACCATTATCCCTGACCGGATTCCGACCAGTTCCTGCTGATGAGAAACATCCCAACAACATAACCCTACCATTATCATGTTTCACAGTGGGCATGGTGTTCTCAGGGTGAACATAGAGCTTTGTGCCAAGTTCAGTTTTAGTTTAGACAAGAGAACCTTTTTTCACATTTGCCGAGTCTTCAACATATCACTCATATGACTTTACTAGAGGATGGTTTCCATGTAAAAAGTATTTGTAGAAAAATTGTATTCATATTACAATACAAGCTACATGCATACATAACTTGGCATAATCTCAGTCTGTGTGCAGGTTTCTGCTTTGCTCTGCCTCATCTAGAGTTATCAAAATGTGTGTTATATTAATAAATATTATTTTGTGTGGTGTTTATTTAATAGAAATTTCATTATAATGGTTTTGCTTTTATTACTGTTTTTATTACTTCACTGGTTGGTTGAATAATCTCATATAAATGTAATAATTCTTTACAATATGCATAGATTCTAACAACCTAGTTTTGTTTATCTTTGCATTTTTCTATTCATTTTACGTTCCAGGAACGAGTGGTTGCCCATTGAAAGGTTTCTCTTGCTCGTTGTGTTCACTTTTCTACAAGTCACAAATTGACCTTCACAAACATATCAAGAGATGCCACAATGAGGAAAATACGAGCATGCTGAAATCAGAAGAAATTAAACATGAAACTCCAAAAACCACAAAAATCTCTACACATAAACAAACACGCACTGGTACTCGCTTTGTTAAGACCGCTCGCAAACTGAAAGAAATTTACTGCTGCTCACAGTGTGGGAAGCGTTTTGCTGGACGGTGTCATCTGAAACAACACCAGCGCATTCACACAGGAGAACGACCGTTTCACTGCTCTCAGTGTGGGAAGCGTTTTGCCCGACAGAGTCATCTTCAAGCACATCAGACTATTCACACAGGAGAGAAACTGTATCCATGCTCACAGTGTGGAAAGCGTTTTGCTGGACGGTATCAACTGAAACAACACCAGCGCGTTCACACAGGAGAACGACCGTTTCACTGCTCACAGTGTGGGAAGCGTTTTGCTCGACAAAGTCATCTTCAAGCCCATCAGACTATTCACACAGGAGAAAAACTGTATCCGTGCTCACAGTGTGGAAAGCGTTTTGCTGGACGGTGTTATCTGAAACAACACCAGCGGATTCACACAGGAGAACGACCGTTTCACTGCTCACAGTGTGGGAAGTGTTTTGCTCGTCAGAATACTCTGCAAATACACCAGCGCATCCACACAGGAGAGAAGCCATTTCACTGTGGACAGTGTGGGAAGAGTTTTAATCAAGAAAGTACTCTCCAACGGCACCAGCGCACTCATACAGGAGAGAGGCCATATCAGTGCTCGCAGTGTGGGAAGAGTTTTGCTCGACAGTGTAATCTCAAACGGCATGAACATATTCACACAGGAGAGAAGCCGTATCAGTGCTCGCAGTGTGGAAAGCATTTTAATAGAGAGAGTACTCTCCAACGGCACCAGCACACTCACACTGGACAGAAGCTGTATATCTGTTCACAGTGTGGCAAGAGTTTTACACGACAGAGTAATCTCGAAATACACCAGCAAATTCACACTAGAGAGAAGCAATAGCACTGCTCACAGTGTGGGAAGCATTTCACTCACCAGAATACTCCAAATACACCAGCGCATTCATACCGGAGAGAAGCCATACATCTGCTCAGAGTGTGGGAAGAGATTTAGCGAACCAAATTCACTCCAAATAAATCAGATCAAAAAAGCAGTGTTGCTCCTAAAATTTGGGTCAGTCTCCAGACACACCTTCACAATACCAGAGGAGAAAATCCATGTCACTGCTCAAAGAGAAGAGTCTTACTTACTTACTCAAATACAAGTTAAGACACTGTAAAGAGCTGTCAGCTTGTGGTACAAAAAAAAAAAAAAAAAAAAAGATTTGCAATTTTTTTTTTTAAGCAATTGTAACCCCATTGAATATGACCTACTATATTTATTGTGATTTACTAAATATAAAACATTACTTCCATTTGATTTGTCTTTTAATACTTTTCTCTCCTGTATATTAACGTAAAATTTGATTTAAAGGACAATATTAATGTGAAGATTTGTTTGGCTTGGCTAAATTAGCACTTTATTTTAAAAAATAAATAAATAAATAAAGTTTGTGTTGTCTGTGCTTTTCTTACTATATTATCTCCCCAACAGAGTTTTTAGACTGATAGTCCTCTTAGTCCATGACCTACTGAACAAGGATCAGGATGTATTTATTGATAGAGACTTCAAGGCAATTCTGTAAGTCGCTCTGGATAAGGACGTCTGCCATTTATTTATTTTTTGTGTGTATTGTTTAATGGTCTGTCTATTTATTATGTGGAATTATTTTTAAAAAAATTGTTTAATTATTTTGATAAATATGGTACTTGTGTTTTTTTAACCTGTTAAACTAATTAATTAGGTCAAAGTTATTCAGTATCTGGTGTTTACTTTACTTTTGTATACAAAGAGAAGTCACCATTTGCATCTACAAACTGATAATCAGTAAAAATAAGACTTTAGCCAGGAGAAGGCCATTCCCTTAACTCCAACAACAATTTCTAGTTTATCTAGAAAAATATTATGATCTTCTGTATCAAAATCTGCACTAGGATCAAGCAACACAACCCCGATCGGAGGCCAGTAGTAGGTCATTTACCACTTTAACCAGCGCTGTCTCAGTTCTATGGTTCAGTTCAGTTTTATTTGTATAGTGCTTTTGACAAAGGATAATGAGGTGATGGTGGCAAGGAAAAAACTCTTAAATCCTCCTAGATCAGGCCTAAATCCCGAAGATTTCATTAATGTTATTTCTATGCGTGTATGAGCCTAACTGCTGACCTTTTCTAGGATCTTAGAGAAAAAGGGGATGTTTGATACTGGCCTGTGTTTAGACAGCTGGGTCAAGGTCAGGATTTTAATCAGGGGTTTCATAACTGCTAGATCAAAGAATTAGGTGCATACCCAGTACTAAGTGAGGAACTGCTTATTTTTAAGAGGGTTGATTGTTCAAGGTGTTGTCTGTTTGAGGAAATGTGTAGGTAAGGGATCTAGTACAAGATGATATTGAAGAGGAAATTAGTGTAATTGGTTAGGACTTTTGGAATCGGAGTATAAGATTCTAATCACTCTACTGATGCTGATACTGATATTGATTTCTACACAGTTTGTTATCAAATTGTCTGTGGGCATGTATACTTCTCTGTAAAAAACTGTGAAGTGGGCCTCTTGGGGAAGAAGACTGAGCATGTCTGGAACATAATACAAAATGCTTGATAAAACAATGGCAGAAACACAACATGGTAAATAAAGACAAACTAATCAGGCTAAAGACAAACCACCTAGGTCTCATTTATCAACTGTATGCACGCATAGTTTTGTGCATAAACTATTTTGTCCAGCTCCTGCCTGAGGCCGACGATGTGGCCTCCCAAGTCCTGCTCATGCCTGAGACCGATAGCATGGCCTCCCACAACCTGCTCACGCCTGTGGCTGACGAGGCAGCCTCCCAAGACCTGCTCACGCCAGAGGCCAACGGTGTGTCCTCCAAAGCCTTATGCCTTATTCCCGCCTCATGACCCAGGCAAGCCTACCCCAGCTCCGCCATCTGACCCCAGCAAGCCTGTTTCAGCCCTGTCACCAGAACCTGGCGAGTCTGTCACCGACTCACCGCATGCTTCCAGCCAAGATACCCCATGTCTGCTTCCTAGATCTGCTGGAAGAAGCCCACAAGATGGACAATGCCTGCCTTGGTACTTTGAGGTTTGTGTGGATATTTTGCAGGACCGATAGGAGGAAGTGTTTGTAGGCACTGTGGGAGCAGTGCCCTTGGCGAGATATGTGCTCACTGAACACAGCAGGCGCTCAGCGCGCATAGCATCCCAGAGAACTTCTGCGCACACTTCCATATTTTCATCTGTGTTTACATTGCCACATGTGTTTTGTTTTGGTCCTGTCTCCTTCCCTGTATTGTCATTGGTTGTTTCCCTCACATGTCCTTATTTCCCACACCTGTTTTGAGTTTTACCTTTGATTAGATGGTATATTTAAACTCCTGTGTGTCTTTGTCCTCTGTGAAGTATTGTTCACTGTTTTGCTGCCTGTTCATACTGAGCCTTGTTCTGTGATTTTGACTTTTTTTTTTTTTTTTTTTTTTTTTTTTTTTTTTTTTTTTTTTTTTTTTTTTTTTTTTTTTTTTTTTTTTTTTTTTTTTTTTTTTTTTTTTTTTTTTTTTTTTTTTTTTAAAAACCTCGTTCTGTTCCCTAGTTTACCTGAAGACTTTTTATACTACCTAGCTTATTACCAAATGTTGGGCACTTTCTAAACGAGAAATAATTGCATATCCAGAAAATAACCAATGACAGAGATGCATGAGACCAAGCTACAGTAATGCCTTTGTGATCAAGTTGGCCAAGCAAGCTAATGGCTAATGCTAGCTAAGAGAAAAGCTCTTGTTAAAGGTGAGATTTTGCTCTTTCACCTAGTCCCCATAACTACAGTCATGGTGACATGAATAATTTTTTTTATTTTCTAAACGCACCTGTAATGTTAATAAGACTACAATACTGGACCACAATACTGGATGCATACTAATATGATTGTACTAAGGAATATGTCAGTGAACGTTATCCTACACAGGTTTGCAAGGAGCTCGGCACCTTGGATTTCCCTTATTTTCAAATCCCAATGTTGACAGGTATGGCACAATTACACACACACACACACACACTCACTCACTACAGGCAATTTAGAGATCATCCTACAACGTATGTCTTTGGACTGGGTGAGGAAACCCCCAAAGCACAGTGAGAACATTCAAACTAAATGCACAGAGGGAATTAAACCCCCAACCCTGACAGTGCAAGGCAAACGTGCTACCCGCTAAGTCAGCTAGTGTGAACACTAAAGATGAGTAGATCAGTCCAGAGATACACAACATCATACATTCATAGGTTTAAAATTAGCCAGATTCCGCTGGATACCTTTGTATTTCTCAGTGACTGAGATGATGCGGTCAGTTTAGTTTCGGTTTCTCTTTAGCCATAATAATTACATTGACAAAATTATTTCAATAGTTGTTGTAATTGCACAAGTCTCCAGTAGGTGTGCAGTCTACTCCTGCTCTATAGACTCACAGATGAAGAAGCTGCTGTTTTTCTCTTTGGACAGTTGAGCTTTCTGCACAGCTAATCATTTATGCCTTACAATTATTTCACAGTACTGCAATTAGATTAACATTAAAACCAAAAACATCGTGTCTGTATTTATGTTTTTAAACTCCGTTCTGCTTTAAAGCCCACGGTGAGTTAAACTTTAGCTTGCTAAATTAGCTGCTTGGCTAACAGTAATGGTTAAATCCCAAATTGATTTCTACTTCCTGTGTAAGTGCACTACATAGGGTGCAACATAACAGCTTCTAAACCCTATGTAGTGCTCTATATTTCCATTGGAGAGACATTTGAGATTCAGCCTTGGTGAAGTCGGTTCAGCAAGCTGACTTGTACACACTGATTTATTTATGATTCTTCATTTATTTATTTATTTATTTGCAAATACTAACTACTAAGGATTCGATATGTTTTTAAATCTGCACTAGCAGCTATTAGGAATGTTTCAGACTCATTGCGTGAGATGGGAATTCCAGCCCTTTTCAGTGAATCAGATCATTTGACTCGGCTCACTAAGAAGAGTCGACTCTTTTGCCTCCCAAATGACTCATTGCCTGTTTCTAACCCTATGTTCACACCATGAAGTGAAAAGTGTTGTTTCCAAAGAGAAACGGTAGTAGTTAAAAGCTTTTAAAGCCAACTAGTTCAACACCAGTGTTGGGTATGTTACTTCAAAAAATCTTTTATTGTTTAAATTTGAGTCCAACATGGAATAGTTTTGCCTATTAAGCATAGCTTTATTAATCCATGTAAACAAATTACATAGACTGGCTTAACAATAAGAGCTACTAAAAACAAAAGCAGCTCCTGACTCAATAAGCAGAAGCCACACCAACATTTCTGCACAGTGAAATTATTTTTTCACATATCCCAGGTTGTTAGGAAGCTGGGGTCATGCATGATACCCCTGGAGCAGAGAGGGTTAAGATTCTTGGTCAAGGGCCCAACAGTGGCAGCTTGGCAGTGCTGGGGTTCAAACCCCCAACCTTCTGATTAGTAACCCAGAGCCTTAACCACTGAGCCACCACTGCCCTTAAAACAAAGAGAATTACTTGGCATTTCATCCACTATGTACCCTGCAAACAGTTTTTTTAAGCTCACATTCTGTGACACTTTCTGTACCGCAGATGTAAAATCAAATGAAGTGTTTGTCTATGTTGCTGTGTCAGGTGCTTCAGTAGGTTACCTGCACTTCAGAGAGAGGCAGACAATGTTGGAAAAAAATGAAGTCATGGGAATATTTCCATTTAGCAAAACAGCCTCTCGTTTCTGCTGACATCCTTGAACTTGAGCAACTTCACAGCCAGCTGGCGTGAACTCGCGTGTACGCACGCTAGCCTAGAGCTAACGAATTTATAGGGGTCGAGTTAAATTAGAAAACAAGTCTTGTTGTTAGATGATCATTTTTTATATTAAATTCAATATTGTTTTATACAGAATTGTTGAAAGTCTACACAGCATGTAATGCAGTTACATCGTAAGTAACTGTAACTGCGGTGCTGCAGCGAGTGGCAGCATGGCACTGCAGCTCTCTCTCCCTTTCCTACTTTGACTCTTTTTCTTTACATTTTTCACTTTTATTACTATATTTATTACTTGAGCACCGCTCCAAAAGATTGTAGCTTGTCTTATTCATTGTGTAAGGAATATTACCAGTTTAGATTTTTTTAATAATGCGCAAGACAAAGGACACCACGACCACCAAAGAACAATACACCATAGTCTACTCACGTGAGGAGCTCGGAATCTACCAGTACCAGAATCGACCAGTCACATGTCCAAAGGAGATGAAGAGAAGGAGAGAAGGTAGAGATAAAAGCCTTGTTTTCCCTCTGTTGTTATGGGGAATATACACTCACTGACTAACACGATGGATAGCCTGGCTGTATGGGAATTTACCTGACTGTTCAGTGGACCTAGCCGGGTTCTCGCTAGTTCTGTCTGATACAGCTCACTCCTACATACAAGCCTGTTGTTAGGAGGCAGCCTATCACCACCAGGACTGTGCAGCTGTGGTCTGTGGAGGCAGAGGAGGCCCTGATGGAGTGTTACAGGACAACTGACTGGGAGCTGTTTCAGGAAGATCATAGGGATTACACTGAAGGTCTCACTCAGTGTGTAACTGACTACATCAGGTTCTGTGAAGAGAGTGTTGTCCCCACAAAGCAGGTCCACTGCTTCCCCAACAACAAGCTTTGGATCAACAGGGACATCAAAGCCCTGCTGAACAGGAAGAAGAGAGTCTTCATGGCAGGGGACACTGAATTTGCCAAGTAGGGAATACAGAAGGACCTGAAGAGGGAGCTGAGAAGGGCTAAAGACTGCTATCAGAACATGATTGAGGGGAAGCTGCAACAGAACAATCTGAGAGCGGTGTAGGTGGGAATGAGGAGCATTACTGGTATAAAAAGGTCAGAAGGAACAGTTTTTCAAAAGGTTTGACTCACCAATGCAGGACGAACCTCCCTCCACCTCCTCAAATGTCCTCATTCACACCTACAAGACGGCTGTCCCCTTTCACACCTCGGCTACCCCCTCCGTGGGCCTCTGTGTAGCACCACAAGATTGGGGCATGACAGCCACAGCCCGCCTCTTCTCACCAGCAGACTATGCAAAGACAGAGAATGACATCATCACTACACCTCCCACACCCAGAAAGACAGCATCAACACCAACCCTACCCCCTCCACGTATCCCCACCTCCACCATATCCCCAACCACCCCAGTCATAGCGATCACGACCAGCCAGGTGAGACGGCAGCTCAATAAGACCTGGATTAACAAGGCCAGAGGACCTGACCACATCAACCAGAGGGTGCTTAAAGTGTGTGCAGAGCAGCTGGCAGGAGTGTTTCAGCATCTTTTTGACATCTTCCTGAGGCTGAAGAAGGTGCCTAAGATCTGGAAGACATCCTGCATAGCTCCCATGCCCAAGAAAGGACGTCCCAGCGCTCTCAAAGACTTCAGACCTGTGACTTTAACGTCTTATGTAAAATGATATGTATGTATGGAGAGGCTGGTTCTGCAGCACCTCAGGCCACTGGTATGTGACTGCCTGGATCCACTGCAGTTTGCGTACCAGACTGACATGGGTGTGAAGGATGCCATCATCTACCTGCTTCACAGAGCTTACACACACCTGGAGAGGCCACAATGCACTGTGAGGATCATGTTCTTTGACTTCAAATGCTTTTAACATGATCCAGCTGCTCTGGCTGGCTGAGAAGCTCTCTGTGATGCAGGTGGACCAGTGGCCTGGATTACAGACTACCTCACCAACAGGCCACTGTATGTCAGATTGAATGGCTGCTTGTCAGACGTGGTGAATAGCAACACTGATGCACCCCATGGAACTGTACTGTCACCTTTCTTGTTCACCCTCTACACCTCTGACTTCTGCTTTGATTTGCCACCATGCCACCTACAGAAGTTCTCAGATGACTCCTCCATTGTTGGCTGTGTCACAGAAAGCTTTATAGGATGGAACGACAACAACCACCTTCAGCTCAACATTGGGAAAACGAAGGAGCTGGTGGTGGACTTCTTGCACAGCAAGAGGCCCCCCACCCCTGTCACCATAAGGGGGGAGGGAGTGGAGATAGCGGACACCTACAAGTTCCTAGGGGTGGAACTCAATAACAAACTGGACTGGTCAGACATCACTGAGGACCTCTGTAGGAAAGGACAGAGTCTCATGTCCTTTAATGTGTGCACTAGGCTTCTGCGGATGTTTTACCAGTCTGTGATGGCGAGTGTTATCTTCTATGCTGTGGTGTGCTGGGGAGGTGGACATGGACAATCCTTCTCATCCTCTCTATGCTGAGCTGAGGAGGCTCAGGAGCACGTTCAGCCACAGATTCATCCAGCCACATGCCTCAAAATGTCTGTCTTTCGTGCCACCAGCCATCAGACTCCACATTGCCACATTGCCACAATACCCAGTACCTCCTACTCCACTGACTGAGTTTTATAAACACACACACACTCAACAGTTAATTGTCATTCCACAGACCTTCCGTTTTGGAGATGCTCTGACCCAGTCTGCTAGCCATCACAATTTGGCCTGGGTTAAAGTCGCTCAGATCCTTCCGCTTGCCCATTTTTCCTGCTTCCAACACATAAACTTTGAGAACTGACTGTTCACTTGCTGCCTAATATATCCCACCCCTTGACTGGTGCCATTTTAACGAGATAGTCAGTGTTATTCATGTCACCTGTCAGTGTTATTAATGTTATGACTGATCGGTGTATACAAATAGAACGCTAGCATATGTACATACACACAGATCTATTTTTATTGTTTCTATTATTTCTATTATTTGTATTGTATAGGTATTTATGGAAATTCTTTTCTTTGATGTTACTACTACTTGTGCTGCTCTGTCAGCTTGAATTTTCCCTACAGGGGATCAATAAAGGTACATCTTATCTTGTGTTTAACACAAATAATGCACTAATCAGTGTGAATCCTGGTTGTCTAATTTACGTTATGTGCGAGGCTTCGTATTAGCTTTTTCCGTACTAGCTTTATCAGCAAAGCGTGGTAACTGCACACTAGCTGTGTACACTCATCAGAGGCACCAACGGTCTCTGCTACTTCTTTCCAAGCTTTACTTTTCTTTGTAATTTAATAAGGGAAAATTACAGTTTTTTAAAAATGACAGTTTTCCTAGAGTATAAGCTGACAGGATAAGATGAAACCACATATGTAAGTTTTTCTTTCAGTTATGTGCCTCAAGGTAAATAGTAAGTTCCTGCAAGTAAGAACTAACGGTGTGAGCAGGGGACTCAGGAAATACCAGACCACATACGCCATAAGATTGGTCTGAAAAATCATTTGAACCAACTGTTTGGATTTGTTGCTTTATAGCATCACACTTCATTTGTATAGAATTAAGAAAATCACAATTCACATGTTGCTTCTCACTGAAATTGCGGCCATGTGATTTCACCATTCACCTAAATTATCTGGCTCAAAGAAGTGACATGTTTGAGTCTCTCATTTGTTTTTAAATTAAACCGTATGCTTTTCACAACCTGTGTTAATTTTTTAAACATTCTGTAATTGATCTTATGAATATTTTAGCCAATTCTTTTGCTATTACAATCCTTTAGGCTTCTTATAATCAAATCAGCAGAAGCCAGACCATCCTATGAGACTCCTGCTGTTACATCTTCACAGGTAAAGTCTGTGTATTCATTACGTTCAATAATAATTTACAGCTCATCCTTGTAAACTCTCTCTTTCAGCTTATAACACCATAATAAATACTGACAATGTAGGAGATTTTACGGAAAAGTCATTTTCTAATTTTTTTTCTTCTTTTCTTTCTAAGAAACAATTAGGACATTTGATCTTTTTGCTTCCTTTAGTTTTTTTGGTTATATATACAAGGATGTGCAAACAGACTGCAGTAAAAGGGTTACATACTTAATTTTCCTTTAATACAGTGAAACCAAAACATCACTGCTTGTCAAATACTGTGTTAAGTCTCCAATGCATGTTGCTAACATTCCCCTGAAATGCATTTATAGAATCTGCACAAAGGGTGAGAACTAGCAGACCAGCTTTCCTCATTTCAACCTCTTATACAAAATGCTGACAAATCTCAAATGTATGCCCTGTCACAATTGCTTTCTACATAAACTATGCACTGAGTAGAAATTAAAGTAAAATTTGAAATGCTAAAGTCAGACCAGTCTTTTATATTTTAACATAGTTTACTGCCTTTCTTTCCTGCTAGCTTGCACGTTGTACTGCTAGTCACTCATGCATATTAATGTACACAAGTCTGTTTTATAAGGCATGTAAAAGAAAACTCTGACAAATCAGAGATTACAAACCTAGCAACCAATTACATAAAGATTGTTGGTTAAATGTGTATTATGTACAGTGTATGTATTATTGTCCTTTGGTCACTATCTGTGCAAGGCTGTACAGACAGAAACCTCTATGACTTCAGCTAGAGGGTCATCAGGCTCTGAGGGTCACTTCAGCCCTGAGGACCAACTGAATGGAGGATTTCAAAAGAAGCCTATAAAAGAAGAACCTGAAGATGAAGACTACCTCTGTAAGGAAAGGGGTTAAATAACACTACTTAAAACATTTTTACTCAAGATATCTGCATTTAAATTTAAGTGATGAAACTACAGGTGGGGAGAAATCAAATTCTGAAGAAGTCTAGAACCTAGACTGTTTTTAAGGCTGTGATTATCTGTGATCAAGCTGATACTGAAAATATAGTGATAATAGTGATGATTGCCTCCTGTTGCCCCACATCCACTGAAAAGACTACAGCTGATAGCCGTTATGCAGAAATGGTCTAGACCTGAATAAAATGAAATAATTCACTACAGCAGAAAGTGGCCATAGTCCGTATTCCTAATCAGAACGCCCAGCATAACCCAAATCACCACAGTCCCCTCCGAAAGTATTGGAACAGCAAGGCCAATTCTGTTGTTTTTGCTGTACACTGAGGACATTTGGGTTTGAGATCAACAGATGAATATGAGATGATGGATCAGGATTTCAGCTTTCATTTCCTGATATTTACATCTAGATGTGTTAAACAACTTAGAACATGGCACCTTTGTTGGCAGACCGCCCATTTTTAGGTGAGCAAAAGTATAGGAACAGATAGTCTTAAAGTAAATAACATTTAATATTTGGGTGCATATCCAGCGACTCACTGACACCACCAAACTGTTGTGTTCTTCTTTTGTGATGCTTTTCCAGGCTTGTAGCACAGCTTCTTTCAGTTGTTATTTGTTTTGGGGGTTTCTCCTTTCAGTCATCATTCAGGAGGTGAAATTGGGTTAAGGTCTGGTGATTGACTTGGCCAGTCTAAAACCTTTAACTTTTCCCTTGATGAAATCCTTTGTTGTGTTGGCAGTGTGTTTTGGGTCGTTGTCTTGCTGCATGATGAAGTTCCTTCCAATTAGATTGGATGCATTTCTCTGTAAAAATGGCAGACAGAATGTTTCTGTAGACTTCTAAATTCGTTCTGCTGCTACCATCATGAGTTCCATCATCGATAAAGATTAGTGAGTCTGTTCCAGAAGCAGCCATGCAAGCTCAAGCCCTGACACTACCTTGACTGATGAGCTTCTATGTTTTGGATCATGAGCAGGTCCTTTCTTTCTCCACACTTTGGCCTTCCCTCACTTTGGTAGAGTTTAATCTTGGCTCCAGGACTTTTCTGGCTCATCTGTTTTTCTTTGCGAATTCCAATCTGGCCTTCTGATTATTACTGCTGATGAGAAGTTTGCATCTTGTGGTATGGCTTCTATATTTATGCACTTGAAGTCTTCTTTAAATGGATTGTGATACCTGTGCCCTGTGGAAATTGTTGTTTTTGGGGATTTCTTCACAGCTCTCACAATGTTTGTCATCAACTGCTGGTGTTTTCCTTGGCCTGACCTGATCAATGTCTGGTTGTTACTACACAAGTGGTTTCTTTCTTTTTCAGGACATTCCAAATTGTTGTATTGGCTATGCCCAGTGCTTGTGGAATGGCTCTGATTGATTTTCCCTTAGCTTCAACATGGCTTGCTTTTCTCCCATAGACAGCTCTTTGGTCTTCATGTTGGTTTATCCTTTTTATCAACAACTGCAGTATTTACAAGTGAAACCTAGGGCTCAAACCAAGAGTAGACATTCAGAGCTATTATTTCTTATTACTATTTAAACACTCAGTCTAACATGGGCAGCAAGAAACTCCTGTCAGTCACATGTTCCAATATTTTTGATCACATGAAAAAATGGGTGGGTTCAAAAAAAGATGCCATGTTCTAAGTTGTTTAACACATGTAAATGTAAATATCAGGAAATGAAAGCTGAAATTATGATCTATCATCTAATATTCCTATTTTGATCTCAAACCCAAATGTATTCAATGTATAGCAAAAATACTAGAATTGGCCTAGCTGTTCCAATACTTTCAGATGGGACTGTATGACTGTGAAACAGGATGTCTAAATAACATGATCTACAAATTTTGGTACTTAGTGGCATACTACTCTGACACATGATCCAGTGCAGTAGTTGACAATTTGGAATATAACCAAACAACCATTTTTATGTCACTTTTAAAGTGATCTGCTTAGCCATTTTGTTGCAAAAATATAGCTCTCAATATATGAGCTGAATAAGAGAAAAACTGCTCTTGTATTTTTGTTTGTTAGCTTGCTTAAAGGGTTGTTTGCTTGCTTGCTTGGGGTTCTCTTTTCCTTCATTGATTTGCAAGGCTGTACTGCCAATTAGAAAACCTCACCGAACTCCAACATTGCCTGGCTATTGCCAGCAGAATTGGACACATGGAAAATCTACAGATGATAGTCGGCTTGATGTGTCAGGGCCCTTTTTTAAAAAGTCTGATTAGGCTTCAGTTGTGACTGGAAGTCCATGACATTTACCAATTCAATTCCTTGTAGGCAACCTAAACAATGTTTGCTTTTCCTCTAATTTTTGTATTTTATAAACTACTTTAACTACTTATATAAATTAAAATGATGAAACTTCAGCTGGCAAAACATCAAGCTGTGTGGGACACGTCACCCCTGTGGACCAACAGAATGAAGGATTTCATGAGAAGCTTGTAAAAGAAGAACCCGAAGATGGAGATTACTTCCGTAAGGCAACAAAACACACTAGAATCCAGTCTCTCACTAAATATGAAAATTCTATTCAACCTTTTAGTTTAACTAGTTTTAATTTGTGGTTAATCTTCTCACATCTTTTCAAATAATGAAACTTTAGGTGGTGAGACATCAACCTGTGTGGTGGACCAACAGTCTGAAGGATTCCAAGAAAAGCCTTTAAAAGAAGAACCTAATGAAGACGACTATCTCTGTAAGACAACAGGGCCTATTAGATGTTCAGCATGGGTCCAAAATTCTGCCTAGACTTTCAGTCTGAGGCCCCATCTACATGTATAAGGATATTTTTGAAACCATAGTGTTTACACTTTTTTTTTTTTTTTAAAACAAAGTCCACACAAACAGTGTTTTTGAAAATATCTCCATCCACATGAAAATGCAACAACAATATGAAAACCCTCACATGAGCACGCCTCAGGAATAATAATAAGAGCTGCGTATGTAGCGGTAGAGAAGACGAAATGTGGAAAAACACCAACATGACCAAAAGGTCATTCTTTCTATTCAGTAACTGCTTAATCTAATCCTGGTCAGGGTCGTGCTTGGCCAAAGGTTGAGGTTATATGAGGTTACAGATTTGCAGATGGACAATGAGGTGGAACTACTGCTTCTGGTTAGTTCTAGTACACTCATAACATGCAAAACACACGTAATGGGTATTAACAGGGTGACTCTGTGACATCAGCATTTTTGAAAAGATATGTTTTTCCTATCCACACGAAAACTGTGAAAGTTTTAATATTTTTCGACCATGTTTTTGAAAAGCTTAAAGCTCATTTTTAGTGACTGAAAGCACTGTTTGTGTGGACAGGAGAACAAAACACAGAGAAAAACTGTTTTCTCAAATTTATCTGTATACATGTGGATGGGGCTTAACTGAGTCTAATTTGGGACCAATCCCAAATTTTCGTCCAACTGAAAATCACTTTACAATTCAATATGCACAACTCTTATATCCTAGACATGAAAGACAGGAAAACACCTAGAAGATTGGGGCAATTAAGAGTTAATCATAAATTCCTCTTGGACCTGCATGATGTTGTATGTTTACTACCTTTGTTTTGTCCTTCAAGACTGTGAGTATTGCCGATCCTTCTTCATCAACAAGTGTGAGATACACGGTCCAGCTCTCTTCCTCCCTGATACCCCTGTTCCAAGGGGGGTTTCAGACCGAGCCAGACAAACCCTTCCCCCTGGTCTATGGCTTCAGCAATCTGGTATTCCTGATGCAGGCCTGGGAGTGTTTAATAAGGGGGACACTGTTCCAGTTGGTGCTCACTTTGGGCCTTACCAGGGAGACCTGGTAGACAAACAAGAAGCCATGGCGAGTAGATACTCTTGGGTGGTAAGTTGTTAAAAGAGAAAAATAATTATAAACTTATTTGTTTACCTTAGTCTGCATTAACTGAGGGGGCCAAGTAATAAATGTATCATTTGTCCATCCCTGTAATGCCATTGCAACTTATTTTGCAGTTTTTTCTCAGCTACATTCTTTTGTTTTAATGCTTATATATTTAGAAATTGTCTACTAATCCAACTCGGCCTTTTAAAAGTAGTAAAAGTTTGGTATATTGTTCAAATGAAACTGACTAAATACTAAAGCACTATTTATGTACCATAGTCTGGGTAAACAGATCAATTTTGCCTT
>CM041003.1:945529-969964 GCA_022985145.1 Pangasius djambal
CAAATGAAGCAGATAAAAGGTGGTATACTTTGAATCATCAGCTCTTCCTTTCTTTCACCATACTTTACTTCCCATCATTCTGGTACAAGTTAATCTTGGTTTCATCAGTCCAAAGAATCTTATTCCAGAACATGGGAGGCTTTTTTAGATGTTTTCTGGCAAAGTCTAATCTGGCTTTCCTGTTCTTGAATGTTACCAGCAGTTTGCACCTTGCTGTAAACCCTCTGTATTTACATTCATGAAGGCGTCTCTTGATTGTAGATTTTGACAATAATACGCCTACCTTCTCCAGAGTATTCTTGACTTCTGTTGATGTTGTAAAGGGGTTTTTCTTCACCAAGGAAAGGATTCTGCGATCATCCACTTTAGTTGTCTTCCGTGGTCTTCCAGGCCTTTTGATGTTGTTGAGCTCACCAGTGCTTTCTTTCTTTTTAAGAATGTACACAACTGTTGATTTGGCCAGACCTAAGGTTTTTCTCTCTCTTATAGATTTATGTTGTTTTTTCAGCCTAATGATGGCCTCCTTCACTTGCATTGAGTTCTCCTTGGACTTCATATTGGTAGCTCCAGTCGAACAGCTGCAAATGCCAACTCAATACCTGATATCAACTCCAGACCTTCTATCTGCTTCATTTGTCTTGAAGTAATGAGGGAATGGACCGCACCTGGTCAATTAACTTCTTGTCAGTCAACTGTCCAAATACCTTTGAGCCCCTGAAAATGAAAGTACTTTGCTGAAAATGGCTGTAATTCCTAAATGGTAAATGCCATATTTTTTGTGGAGCCTCTTAAAATAAAGCTGAAAGTCTACACTTCGATCACATCTTGATTGTTTTATTTCAAATCCATTGTGGTGGAGTATAAAGGCAAAATCACAAAAACTCTGTCATTGTCCAAATACTTCCGGAACTGACTGTGTGTGTGTGTGTGTGTGTGTGTGTGTGTGTGTGTGTGTGTGTATATATATATATATATACACACACACACATACATACATACACACACACACACACACACACACAGTCATGGCACAATGGACTGGATGCCGTTCCATCAAAGGATGTTCAACAGGCACATATGGGTGTGGTGGACAGGTATCCCTATACCTTTGGCCATATTGTGTAGTTTACGGCAGTTAATGCTACACAGACGGAGTAACTTGGACCAGAATTATCTCTCCAAATTGCCTGTAAACACAACCATCTTCTGTTGGCTTGGAAAGGTGTCCAGTTCGATAGTATTCCCAATGCGACATGTTAGAAAACAAATTCTAGCTCACTTTTAAAACTCAGTTAACATTAAAATTTCTGCTATATTTACAAATGTGTTTTTGTTGTGCTTGCTTTTGTCAGAGGGAGATGTCAGAGTCACGTGTCTCACTCAGAGGTCCTGATTGGTCAGTTACAGTATGCATTTCTACTGGTTAAATACGAATTGGTGTATTGCATTCTTGGTATCGTAGCGTTTGGGGGAAACCAGGAAAATGAGATAAAATCATGAATTCTGCTAAAAAGTGGAAAGTAAGCAATACAGTTCTGTGCAAGTGAATAGCACATACCATAACAAATAAAGTTTTATGCCAGAATTTCCCTTTAAAAAACAAATGTGAAAACATGTATCTTAATTTGACAAATTTACGTCAAGATCTGATGGCGTGCAGTGATACGGCTTCTCTCCTGTGTGAATGCGCTGGTGTCTTATGAGATGACTTTTTTGTGTAAAACTCATCCCACACAGTCTGCATTGATATGGCTTCTCTCCTGTGTGAATGCGCTGGTGTGTCCGAAGATTACTCTCATGATTAAAACTCATCCCACACTCTCCACAGTGATACGGCTTCTCTCCTGTGTGAATGTGCTGGTGATTTTTTAAATCACCTTGGTTAGTAAAACTCTTCCCACACAGTACGCAGTGATATGGCCTCTCTCCTGTGTGAATGCGCTGGTGTCGTTGGAGAGCACTCTTAAGAGCAAAACTATTTCCACACTGGGAGCAGTAATACGGCTTCTCTCCTGTGTGAATGCGCTGGTGTTGTTGGAGAGTACTCTGGCAAGTAAAACTCTTCCCACACAGTACGCAGTGATATGGCCTCTCTCCTGTGTGAATGCGCTGGTGTCGTTGGAGAGCACTCTTAAGAGCAAAACTATTTCCACACTGGGAGCAGTAATATGGCTTCTCTCCTGTGTGAATGCGCTGGTGTTGTTGGAGAGTACTCTTGCAAGTAAAACTCTTCCCACACAGTCCACAGTGATACGGCTTCTCTCCTGTGTGAATGCGCTGGTGTGACCGAAGAGTACTCTCTTGAATAAAACTCTTCCCACACAGTACGCAGTGATATGGCCTCTCTCCTGTGTGGATACGCTGGTGTTGGTGGAGATAACTCTTAAGAGCAAAACTCTTCCCACACTGTCCACAGTGATATGGCTTCTCTCCTGTGTGGATACGCTGGTGTTGTTGGAGAGTACTCTGGAAAGTAAAACATTTCCCACACTGTCCGCAGTGGTACGGCTTCTCTCCTGTGTGGATACGCTGGTGTCGTTGGAGAGTACTCTCTTGAATAAAACTCTTCCCACACTCTCCACAGTGATACGGCTTCTCTCCTGTGTGGATACGCTGGTGTCGTTGGAGAGTACTCTGGCAAGTAAAACTTTTCCCACACTGTCCGCAGTGGTACGGCTTCTCTCCTGTGTGAATGTGCTGGTGTCGTTGGAGAGTACTCTGGAAAGTAAAACATTTCCCACACTGTCTGCAGTGGTACGGCTTCTCTCCTGTGTGAATGCGCTGGTGTTGTAGGAGAAGACTCTGGTAAATAAAACTTTTCCCACACTGTCCACAGTGATACGGCTTCTCTCCTGTGTGAATGCGCTGGTGTTGGTGGAGATAACGCTTAAGAGTAAAACTCTTCCCACACTGTCCACAGGGATACGGCTTCTCTCCTGTGTGAATGCGCTGGTGTTGTTGGAGAAGACTCTGGTAAATAAAACTCTTCCCACACTGTCCACAGTGGTATGGCTTCTCTCCGGTGTGAATGCGCTGGTGTTGGTGGAGATAACGCTTAAGAGTAAAACTCTTCCCACACTGTCCACAGTGATACGGCTTCTCTCCGGTGTGAATGCGCTGGTGAATTTTGAAATTATTATTTTTAGTAAAACTCTTCCCACAATCTGCGCAGTGGTACATCTGGAAAACATAATAAAATTATTCAAGATGCTTCAATAATCCTCAATACCTAGAACTGGACTGAAGGAACACACACACACATACACACATACATATATATATACACACACACACACACAACTGAGCATCCTCTATGCACATGTTTTGCACATGTCTTATTGCTGCTACTACTATGTTTACACTGTTTACACTGTCTACACTACCTCAGCTGTAATATTTGCACTACTGTCACTTTATCACTTTCAAACAGAACTGTGTACTGGTTGGCGTCGTAGTCATGTACTGTCTTGTGCTGTCTGCACTTGTGCACTTTACGTTTAATTTATGTAATTTATGTCATCCCTGTAGTTCTGTGTTGTTCTGCGTTTGTCTTATGTAGCACCTTGGTCCTGGAGAAACGTTGTTTCGTTTCACTGTGTACTTGTATATGGCTGAAATGACAATAAACTCCAGTTGACTTGACTTGACTTGATAATTTTAGAGTTTGTCCCCATATGGTTATGGAATTGTTGTTGGAAACGTTACTAATGTAAAAACCACTGTGACTGATCATTTTTTGAGCAAAGATGAACGAGAGTGTTGACTTAACTTTTACATTGTTTCTCATAGCTAATCACACAGAAATAGTTAATGTAGTGTACAGTCAGGTCCATAAGTATTTGGACATTGACATAATTTTCATAATTTTGACTCTGTACACCACCACAACAGATTTGAAATGAAGCAGTCAAGATGTGATTGAAGTGTAGACTTTCAGCAAAATCCTCCTTGCAAATCCTTGCAAATCCTCTACATCATCAATAAACACCAGTGACCCAGTTCCACTGGCAGCCATAAATGCCCATGCCATAACACTGCCTCCACATGTTTGACAGATGATGTGGCATGCTTCGGATCATGAGCCCTTCCTTTCCGGGATTTTGCTTGATTGCAACAAAAAGTGAGTATATGTCATATTTATAAGTATTTTGCTTTAAACACACTAAGGCCATAAGCTAAGCTAAGCCTGTGCTTCAGCCACAGATAGATGGCCACAATGGCAAAGAGCACACACTGCTTCTCCTTCATCTCTTAGGATATGATGCATATATACACTGGTGAATTTTATATACTTTCACTCTCCCTCCAGAATGTTTAATTCTAGAGGCAAAAAAAACATGTTACTCTGGCAACCAGTAGCAAGAGCGCCTACTGGCGTGTGAGAACGTACCTTAATGATGGCTTCGTTCACTTGGATCAACACCTCTTTGGACCGCATATTGAGAGTTCCCATGATCAGCTACCAAAGTCAACAATTGGAATCAACTCCAGACCTTTTATCTCCTTAATTTGTCATGAAATAATAAGGAAACAGGCCACATCTGGCCATGAAACTGCTTATCAGTCAATTGTCCAAATACTTTTGAGCCTGTAAAAATGGAGGTACTCTGTAAAAATTGGCTGTAATTCCTTAACGGTTAATGCAATATTTTTATTAAACCCCTTGAATTAAAGCTGAAAGTCTACACTTCAATCCCATCTTGGTTGCTTCATTTCAAATCCATTGTTGTGGTGCACAGAGGCAAAATTACAAACATTGTATCACTGTCCAAATACTTATGGACCTGAATGTATATGTTTATTAAATTCAGAGACTAGCCACACAGAGATGACCTTGCTCTAAGTGCCAATGTTTTTCCAAGCTGAAACATTGAATGTGTTTAGATTGGATCAAGATGGTGGTGAGTCTTCTCTTAATTAACTACAAAAGATACAGCAAGGTTTTTTTTAAACTCTACTTCTAGAAAATGAAGACAAAGAATGTGTACCAGGTGTGTTTTGCTTTTTAATGTTTCTAATCAGTTTATGAAGCCACTGTAAAAATTTATCATTACATATTATACTATAATTGTACAATGCTAGAGTATTTTGTGCCAGCAATTAGCCTGTTTTATTGTAAATAAAATGCCTGACAGTAACTTGCTGCATAGACCAAACACATAATAACTGAAATCAGCTTCTGAGATGAGTAAACATTCAATTTCAACTAATTTACTGTCAGCTACAGATGCTACATCCACTGACTCCACCATGTTTTCTTACTGACGCCCCCAACACGGAAACTCGGCGCTGAGAGAAAATCCCGAGTTTCCCCACTCGTAATTATGACTTTGTGGTGCCGTTCGTGTGCGTTCAACTCATAAATACGATCTTTCTGACATGACTTGAATGCACCATAATTTCTGTAGAATATATATATATATATATATATATATATATATATATATATATATATATATATATATATATATATATATATATATACAGAATATATGCGGCTGTCACTTCACATGACAAATGAATGAAAGACTCCAGAGAACAGTACAGAGCCTATGTGGTTTTAACGTTACAAACAAACGAAAGTCTTTATTGTAAATAGTAACAAAGCTGAGTCAATCTGCAGAGATAAATATGATCTTTTATACATTTTCAAATGCATACCTCTCTAGGCAGAGTTTTCTCTTTACACAAACAAGTAGTATCTGTTGTCTGTCCGCCACCATTATTTCTCAGTTTTAATGGTGGCGGAAGTCCTAATCTCCACGGCCTTCGTACATCCTTTCACCTCATGTTTTTCAGACACTGAAACTTTGAGTATGTTGCATATTTTATTTCTTGTTTTTTTTTGGTGGGGTGTGTCTTTGTGACCATAAAAAGACTTGCAGGTCATACAAACATCATCTTACTTCTCAAAGGAACATACACTGATCAACCATAACATTAAAATCACCTGCCTAATATTATGTAGGTCCATCTTGTGCCACCAAAACAGCTCTGACCTGTTGAAGCATGGACTCCACAAGACCTCTGAAGGTGTGCTGTGGTATCTGGCACCAAAACGTTAGCAGCAGATCCTTTAAGTCGCATCCTCCATGGATTGGACTTGTTTGTCCAGCACATCCCACAGATGCTCAATTGGACTGAGATCTGGGGAATTTGGAGGCCAAGTCAACACCTTCAACTCTTTGTCATGTTCCTCAAACCATTCCTGAACAGTTTTTGCAGTGTGGCAGGGCGCATTATCCTGCTGAAAGAGGCCACTTCCATTAAGGAATACCATGAAGGGGTGTACTTGGTCTGCAACAGTGTTTAGGTAGATGGTACGTGTCAAAGTAACATCCGCATGAATGCCAGGACCCAAGGTTTCCCAGAACTCCCTCACACTCCTGCTGCTGGCTTGCTTTCCTCCCATAGTTCATCCTGGTGCCATCCCTTCCCCAGGTGAGCGACGCACAAGCACCCGGCCATCCACAAGAAAACTTGATTCATCGGACCAGGCCATCTTCTTCCATTGCTCCATGGTCCAGTTCTGATGCTCGCGTGCCCATTGTAGATGCTTTCAGTGGTGGTCAGAGGTCAGCATGGGCACTCTGACAGGTCTGTGGCTTCACAGCCCCATATGCAGCAAGCTGCAATGCACTGTGTGTTCTGACACCTTTCTATCAGAGCCAGCATTAACCTTTTCAGCCATTTGTGCTACAGTAGCTCTTCTGCGGGATCTGTTCCAGACAGTCTAGCCTTCACTCCCCACACGCATCAGTGAGCTTCGGGTGCCCATGACCCTGTCGCTGGTTCACCGGTTGTCCTTCCTTGGACCACTTTTGATAGGTACTAACCACTGCATACCGGGAACACCCCACAAGACCTGCCGTTTTGGAGATGCCCTGACCCAGTCGTCTAGCCATCACAATTTGGCCTTTGCCAAACTCGCTCAGATCCTTACGCTTGCCCATTTTTCCTGCTTTCGACACATCAACTTTGAGAACTGACTGTTCACTTCCTGCCAAATATATCCCACCCCTTGACAGGTGCCATGGTAGGGAGATAATCAATGTTATTCACTTCACCTGTCAGTGATTTTAATGCTATGGCTGATCAGTGTATACAGGCCTACAACAAAACTCCAGTCACAGTGTAACTGTGTTATCCTGGTCAAGGTTGCAGTAAATCCAAAAACTATTATCAGGAACACTGGGCTCAAGGCACCATGGATTGGATGCCATTCCATCAGAGGACATTCAACAGACACCACAACCATATGTGCCTGTTGAACATCTGATGGAATGGCATCCAATCCATGGTGCCTTGAGCGCAGTGTTCCTGGCATAGTTTTTCAAGTAGAGTATCCCTATAACTTTGGCCATATTATGTAGTTAACTGTAATGGATGCTGCACAGACGTAGCAACTTGGACCAATTATCTCTCCAAATTGCCTGTAAACACAACCATCTTCTGTTGGCTTGATAAGGTGCCCAGTTCGATAGTATTCCCAATGCAACATGTTAGAAAACAAATCCTAGCTCACTTTTAAAACTCAATTAACATTAAAAAAAATCTGCTATATTTACAATACGATGCCTCTGTGATTTTGTTGTCTTTGCTTTTGTCAGAGGGAGATGTCAGAGTCATGTGTCTCACTCAGAGGACCGGACTGGTCGAATACAATAGGGATTCCCACTGGTTAAATATGCATTGATGTATTACATGCTTGGTATCGTAGCGTTCGGGGGAAACCAGGAAAATGAGATAAAATCATGAATTCTGCTAAAAAGTGGACAGTAAGCAATAGAATACCATGACAAGTAATATTATAATTTTATGCTAGAACTTCCCTTTACATCCCTTTAAAAAAAGAAATGTAAAAACATGTATCTTAATTTGACAAATTCACATCAAGATCTCATGGCTTTATTTTAGAGCACTTGTGTTTCCTTATTGATCTTGAATGAGTATAGCTCTGTCCACATTGTCCGCAGAGGTACGGCTTCTGTCCTGTGTGACTCTGCTGGTGGTTGTAGAAGGCCGTCTGTTCCCGATAGCTTTTCCCACACTGTTCGCAGTGATACGGCTTCACTCCTGTGTGAATGCGCTGGTGTGTCTGAAGATGACTCTCTTGACTAAAACTCTTCCCACACTCTCCGCAGTGATACGGCTTCTCTCCTGTGTGAATGCGCTGGTGTCTTATGAGATGACTTTGTCGCGTAAAACTCTTCCCACACTGTCCACAGTGATACGGCCTCTCTCCTGTGTGAATGCGCTGGTGTCGTTGGAGATGACTCTGACGAGTAAAACTATTTCCACACTGTTCGCAGTGATACGGCTTCACTCCTGTGTGAATGCGCTGGTGTGTCTGAAGATGACTCTCTTGACTAAAACTCTTCCCACACTCTCTGCAGTGATACGGCTTCTCTCCTGTATGAGTGCGTTTATGTACAAGTAGAGTATTCTTGTAAGCAAAACTCTTCCCACACTGTTCGCAGTGATATGGCTTCTCTCCTGTGTGGACACGCTGGTGTTGTTGGAGAGTAAATATTTGGGTAAAACTTTTCCCACACTGTGAGCAGTCATACAGCTTCTGTCCTGTGTGGATGCGCTGGTGATTTTTGAAACGACCACTTTTAGTAAAACTCTTCCCACAATCTGAGCAGTGGTACATCTGGAAAACATAATAAATGATAAAAAAAAAAAGCTTAAATAGTTTTAGATTTTGTCTCCATGTGGTTATGGCACTGTTGTTGGAAACGTCTCCTACAATACTGTAATACGGCTTGACCACCAAATCACCCACCTTTAATGGCTATTTTAGAGAATTTTAGGGATGCAAACCATCCTGCCCCTAAGCCCATTTGCCCAAGCGTGGTTACTGCGTGCTGTTTTGCGCTTCACTATAGCTAACTTTAATAGGCAGTTAATACTTTGATTATTGCAGAGGTCTTCTAAAGCCTACCTGAGTGTAAGATAGTTCTATATGGCACTTCTAAGTTTTATAACTTTTATAATGTTAAGAAAATAGCACCTTTGATACTTCTATGTATTTTATATAATTTATATAATTTATATAATTCCTTAATCAGCTTATGGGCAACTTTGACCACATTAGGAGACATAAACAGTTTATGGTTTGCGTGCTATTATTAGGGAAGCCTGGTGCACAACATTCTGGAAGTGGAACCAGCTGCCAGTGTTGCATGAGGCAAGCTAAAGGTTACATACTAAGCCAAAGTGGAGTTATAGTCCATAAACAGCTTTGTGACATTTCAAAACAAAGTTTAAGACAAGAAAAACAGGATGTGAGGTTTTGAGGTGTCTGAATAACAAGTCTGGTTAAAAGTAAAATTATGAAAATACTATTTTCTTGTACTATTTTCTTAACATTATTATTTCATGTACTTATTATTTTTCGACACTGCTAAAATAATAATAATAATAATAATAATAATAATAATATAGATAAATAAATATAGAATAGGCTAAAAAAGTTACAAATTTAGGATTTTGAGTAGTTTTGAGTGCATTGCACTTTTTAACTGCTCGCAGTTATATTTAATGTAACAGAACATTTTCGATATTTGTGTCTTCACGACAGACGAGTTTGTGCATCATGTTTCTCATTAACATGACAAGCAGCATTATTATGTCTCATTCATTTCAAGAGAGAGAAAACAAGCGAGGATTATTATTTATAGCTTTTATAATTGATAACAGGAACTCACTCCAGTGTCGGGAAACTTACTTTTTACCAAGTGTTCACACTCCTTCGATAAATGTTAAATAAATGTTATAATTAGGCTTAGGATATGTTGATATAATCATCCCTACATGATATTACGTTGTCATGACATCCACTGATTTTTACTGCTGATTATATTATATTACCAGACCTGCCAATCATTTCAATTTTTGTGTAGGAGCGCCTGAGTGTTTGAGAGTAAAGGGTTAAATGTTTAGGTGCACTGCATTATGGGTATTTTAGTTCTGGTGGGGTTTAGGGCTGCGAGTGTGTGTAGGGGCCACTGAGAGTTTTTTTTTTGGTCTGTTGGCACGCACATTATTCGTTTGTTGGCAGAAAGTTTACAGCACTTGTGGTGAAGCTCTCGAAGTCTCAGGGTTTTTGGTGCCAAAAAATAGACGTTATTACCAACGCAATGAAGCCGAGCTGGCCTGTGGTGAAACTGCCAGACTCGGTCTCAGTCTCAGTTTTATACACTTGTACACAAAATGGTTCTCCTTCTAGGCAGGGGTTCCTCTTTTACTAACAACTGGTATCTGTTCGCTGTCAGCCACCAATATTTCTCAGCCCCAGTTTCCTTCTGGGCGTTTCTCCCAACAGTAGATTACAATGGTGGCATAACACCAGCCCATCTGTTTATATATATTTTATATTTATATATAATATATTACAGCACATTCCTTTCTCAAAGCCCTTCAGGAGTCTATTTAATAGTAGCACACATATACAGATATATTTCCAAACGTTTTCTTGTCTATATAATACCTGGTTACTCTGGTCTCGAAAATAATAATGGATTAACTTGTTTCTTTGATTAACTCATATTGGTACTTTCTCAGGTCTTTTACATTGATTATACGTGATTAAATATACTTTGGTTAATCAAAATACTCCACACACTCTGCTCAACACAGGGGAAATGTTGTTGTAACACACCACACTGTAGTGGGTTATTAAGTGTATAACATTAAAGTCATATCACAATCAATTTATAGATGTATCTGAAACAACGTCGATGCCAAACTTTTGAACAATATATATATATGTATATTTTTGTGAAAATTATAAACTGTAGTTTTGAACAAGTGCATAAATCTTCTGTTCCACCCCATAAACAAAGTCTTCTGAATCAGACCCTAATCAGACCCCATTCTCTCCCACAGCCATCTACCAAGTGGAGCTAACTGTTTCAGAATTTACAACAGAAACATGCAGTGAAATTTATTCCTTTATTAATAATCTGAAGGCCACATGAAGTGTGAGTCCTGCCCTGAGCTTTTCTGCTTGTTGTGTAGAGTGTTGTGAGGATTATCTACTGAGAAATAAGTTCTCAGAGTTTTTTTTTTAAAATAAATAAATAAAAGAGAAATCAGACACATGAATAAACTTTACCTTTGGTCCAGCCATATCCTTGCCGAAAAAAATTAAAAATAATAATAATCCGCGAGCGTTGTTATTGGGTTTTAAACCCAACGCGCGCGCGCAACAAGAGATCTACTGTGCGCACAACACACGCTCTGGCGCGCGAGGAAAATAATAATAATAATAATAATAATAATAATAATAAATCTGTATTCACGAGCAAAAAAGTCTTTCCACACTCTCACGAGCTGCTTCTTTCTTCCTCTTCCTATGAGGTTTTATGGCAGCTTCCGGTGCAGCACTGCAACCGACTGGACAGGAGTGTAGAGCATCACTAGGCAATTAAAAAAATGAAAATATATATATGTAAATAAATGATCTATGGTTCTGATGATGATGATGATGATGTCCCTCTTTGCTGATTCCAGGGAAGATGTTGCCAAATGAAACACACAGAAACGCAGTTCAAGTAGCAAAGCTCTTCAGAGTTCACTGAGACAGGAAAGGAGTATTTATTCAAAGTGAGAGCAAAAGACTGATACTCAGAACCGGCAAAAGTCGGTTTAAACAGGAAAATATCATCTGGTAGCAGACAGTTTGCACAGAGCCAGCATGTTTTTTTAAGATGGAGGAACGACACCTGTAGAGGGTGGATTTCAAGTTTCAAGTTTCAAATTTATTTGTCATATATACAAGTGTCAGTGACAGTGTACATTGAAATGCTTTTTGTGAGGCCTAGGCTCACTTCACAATACAGTACAATAACAATAAAAAATAAATTACAATGAAGTACAATAACAATAAAAAGTAAATTACAATAAAGTACAATAACAATAAAAAGTAAATAACAGTAAAAAGGCTGAGGTGGAGATTTTGCTTTGAGGTAGTATAATGTAGCTGGGCAAAGTATGCAAGATTCAAAAAAGATATGATGTTTTTATAGTCGTTGATATGATATGAAGGCGGATAATAGTGCAGTTTTAGAGACAGTTTTTACAGTTTATTAAGGGTTCTGATAGCCTGCAGGTAGAAGCTGTTTTCCAACCTGCTGGTTCTGGACTGAATGCTCCGGTATCGCCTGCCTGGTGGCAGTTTGATAAACAGACTGTGTGCTGGGTGACTAGGGTTGGTTGTGATTTTTCGTGCCTTCCTCAGACATCGCAGATGAAAGATGTCCTGAAGGGATGGAAGTTTGTTGCCGATGATACCTTCAGCTGTTCTCACAACTCTCTGAAGGGCCTTGTGGTCGAGGAGTGAGCAGCTGCCGTACCATACAGTAAGGCACTCCGTCAGGATGCTCTCAATGGTACATCTGTAGAAGTTTGTAAGGATATTGGGAGGGAGACCGAAGCTTTTGAGCTTCCGTAGGAAACAGAGCCGCCGGCGTGCAGATTTAACTACTGATGTAGTGTGTAGAGACCAGGACAGGTCGTCGGAGAGGAGAGGTGCACACCAAGGAATGTATAAGGTGCACACCATTGATGTATAAGGGGGCGTGATGTGATAAGGGTGCAGGATGTGATAAGGTCACCGTGACATTTTCACCAACATCCTTTCACTCCATCAGGAAAAGGAGTGCAGGAGGCATAACAAGGCCATCTGCAGAAGATGGTTCACATTCTTTACCATATAGAGACAGAGTTGGAGAACAGGACGTGTATGTATAGAGAGTATAGTTGAATATTTTATTTTATTGCTTCTGTTCACCCAAATACTATTTTCTTTTCCAGAAATCAGTTCTGATCAGGGCTGCTTGCCCTGTGACGACCCATTATCAGAGTTACCTGTAGCACATGAGAGACGTTTTTTTTTTTTTTAACTGCAGAACAGGAACACTCACAAAGAAATATACATACATCGGATTTACAAAACATGGCCACTGTTACAATCCTGATAATTCCAAAGGAAAAATGCTTAAAGAGATCACTCATAACTGTAAAACTGCAAATATTCAATATTCACACAAAAGAACAATCAGAGAATGTTGGCCCTGACACCCCGAGTCACCATTCAGCCTAACTGCCCGATGAGCAACAACATGAGGGTGAGGAAGTGACAACAGAATCTTCATTTTCATCTTCACTACCCCTTTAAGTTTACAGAATTTGTTGTATTAAAAGGGCAGTGAGATGAATCATAAATCTGCATATTCATTGATTATCAACTAATGCATTTTGAAACTTAATGCATTTTGATAATCAGTTGTTCAACTGTTTCTGTTAGCAAATATTAGGTAGCCTCTATCTTAGATAATGTTAACTAGCTAATGAAAAATAAATGCTAGATTATGTTGCTAAGGAAGCTATTAATTATTAAAAAGCATTTGACATGTGAAGAATAAAAGTTTTTTTTAATGTCAGGGTTTGTTCAGCAGTCCATTCTTGAACACACACATTCAAACACATCCAAAGTTTTGGAGCATCCCAGCTAGCTAAGCTGGCTACTGCTGAAGCCCAGTTAATTCAGGAGTTTAGCTAGCTTAATTTAGCCAACATGAATAATCCTACACTTCCTACATGGCTAAAAAAACAGCTTCAATTAATGGTTACAGAACATTTTACTCTAGGTCAAGTTAAAATTGAAAGGTCAATATTGTGTCTATAGTCGATATATTAATATAAAAATAAAACTCGTTAGATATTTGTCTGTTGCTTTAAGCACTGAGGGAGTTACAGCTGCTCGGGTAACAGATAGTTCCCATGTAAGTGCATTACAGAGAGGATAAAATACTGCTGATATGCTGCACTGTATGTGATTAAATACATTAGAGAGTTATGGATACATTATACGGATGAATTTTCAGTATAATTATATATAATGACTAGTCTTCAGCGTTCAGCTAAAAGAACCAGTTCAAAGAGTCGACACAGAGTCGACACATCACTCAGAATGAATCCTTCAAAAGTGAAAGTGTTTGTTTTGACTCGACGCCATTTTGTTGAGCGATTAGAAAAGAAAAACATCTTAAACTCCGGACAGAAACGCTGATGTTAATATCACAAAACAAGGACTACTGACTAAAGGTGAGTGATTTCTTTAATAAATAATGCATTATATAAGATTATATATTTTGACTCTATGACTATATAGAGTATAGAAACCCGTAAAAAGAGCAGTAGGAAAACTGCGTCAGCTGGTGCTGCAATAATAAACCGACATAAACTTTCTTGTGCACTGAATAGAATCAAGTTCTTCACTTAGATTCCTCCTGAATTAAATATTTACAAAGATGCTAACTTTGTCAGTATGGAACCTGTTGTGACAATTTATCCATAGTCCTATTAGTCCCTTTTGTTTGCCACGTTGGCGTTGACTGGGGATTTTTGACGCTTGTGTCTGGTTCCGAATAAATTGATCCAAGAGGGGTTTGCCAAAAAGAAGGAAGTGTTTTTATTAAAGTAAAAAATTGTATATTACAGCTCCTTGTTGAAATAAACAAAAAATAGCAGAGACAAGGTAGACCAGCCAAACAAGCCCAAACCGCAAGCAAGTTCCCAAGGTCAAAAAGCTGTGCGCTCCCAGTCAGCCACACCTCCACCAGGTCACCTTCCTATTTATTGTTGTTCTCACCTGTAGAGGGCGCATACTTTCGAGGTGGAAAATAAAAGGCAGATTAGAATAAGGAATAAAACAAAAATAAAGAAATGGCTCCTACAGAACCAAAGTCAATAAATGCAGTAAATACGCCATAGACTTTATAATTCACTATAAGCTGTACAGAAAACTAACAATACGGTGAACACACACACACACACACACACACACACATATGAGCATATGAGATTCCATAAGAGACACTTTTCAGATAAAAACAGAATGAAGGCTGCTGGGTTTCGCTGCAGAAATAAGAAGCGAGTCGACAGTCAAAGTCTCCAGAAGAACTGCGGCTGCTTCTGCAAGATGCTCAGTAACACTTACAGCTCATTTCCTTATAAAACTGCACACACTGCACCTGAGACACTGTTTATTTAAGCAAAGGGTCGTCACACCAAATACTGACTTTGTTTCATTTATTATGGTTTACTGCTTTTTATAGTTTTTAATAGTTCTTTTATATTGTTTTTGAATGTAAAAACATTTCATTATTTTTGCATGTGCCTAAGACTTTTGCACAGTACTATGTATATATATACACACATACACATACACACACATATGTATGTGTATGTGTGTATATATAATACACCAATCAGCCAGAACATTAAAACCACTGACAGGTGAAGTGAATAACATTGAATATCTTGTTACAATGGCACCTGTCAAGGGGTGGGATATACTGTATTAGGCAGTCCTCAAAAAATGGGCAAGTGTAAGGATCTGAGCGACTTTGACAAGGGCCAAATTGTGATGGCTAGACGACTGGGTCAGAGCATCTCCAAAACAGCAGGTCTTGTGGGGTACGTGAGCTTCAGAACTGGACCATGGAGCAATGGAAGAAGGTGGCCTGGTCTAATGAATCACATTTTCTTTGACATCATGTGGATGGCCGGGTGCATGTGCGTCACTCACCTGGGGAAGAGATGGCACCAGGATGCACTATGGGAAGAAGGCAAACTGGCAGAGGCAGTGTGATGCTCTGGACAATGTTCTGCTGGGAAACCTTGGGTCCTGGCATTCATGTAGATGTTACTTTGACACGTACCACCTACCTAAACACTTTACAGACCAAGTACACCCTTTCAACGGTATTCCCTAATGGCAGTGGCGTCTTTCAGCAGGATAATGCACCCTGCCACACTGCAAAAATAGTTCAGGAATGGTTTGAGGAATATGACAAACACTTCAAGGTGTTGACTTGGCCTAAATAAATAATAGTGTTCTGTTTGCCACTTTTAACATTGTTTAGGTACTGAAATGGATGAGTGACAGTGAATCTTAACAGTCTCATAATAGTATATTCAAGATTAAGGTCTGTTTGTGTATTGGGCTTCGTTTATCAAGCTGGTTATCAATAAATTAATTTGTACATTTTTCGTAGGAGAATTTACACAAAAAATAGGGTATTCATGAAAATCCCATAATTTCAGAAAACATACATATCCTACTCATGCTGAGTGTGTGTAAATGTACCCAAAGAAAAGTAACTAATGTAAACCTTGATTGATGGACTTTAGAGTTACACTTTTATATATGAATTATGCTGTCAAGTTCAAATAGTTAATGTAGCAATTCCAGTTCCTCAATGACAGTCCCTCTGTGCACAAAGTGAGCTCCATGAAGACATAATGTGTTAAGGTTGGAGTGGAAGAACTCGAGTGTCCTTCACTGAGCCCTGACCTCTCTGCATCCCAGACCTCCTCACCCAGCATCAGCGCCTGGTCTCACTAATGCTCTTGCAGCTGAATGAACACAAATCCCTGTAGGCATGCTCCAAATTCTACTGAAAAATCTAGTGGAAAGCCTTCCCACAAAGCATGGACTAAATCTTGAATGGGATGTTCAACAAGCACATATGTGTGTAATGGTCAGGTGTCCCAATACTTTTGTCAGTGTATATATATATATATATCCCCTCAGTTTTCATGTCAAACCATTTTCTTGTTTTCTAGGAGTGTAATCCATTCTAGCAGAAGAGATCAAACTGTTCAGGATACTTTACTAATCCTCAAAGATGGAGACGTCTGACCTGGACACAGATAAGGGAGCCCTGTCCTCAATAAAGGGGTAACCGACCATATCCTTATATTTTAGTCATGAACTGTTCATATCTAAAATATTAAATGACTCTCCGGCCAAAATCAGAAATTTAACCACCGATTCATGTTTTGTAAACATTCCTACTCACATCTTACAGCGATGACACAATGGGGTCTGTAGTGAGACTGTAACGAGGGGAAACCCCCTCCTGATTACTTGGAGGTGGATGCGAAATATGAAAACTGGCTGTCTTCAAACCACAACTAAAGACCCACATCTTTATTAAGTACTTAATCTTGCACTTCGTTATTTAAAAAAAAAAAAGGCTTTTTTTTTTTTTTTTTTTACATACTATACTAACCCTAACATGGCTTTTAGATTGATGATGGCTACAGACATATTGTAAATATCCATAATTCTTCAAGGTGTCCAATTCAATAGTTTGCAGGAAAGCAAAAATATTTATGAACATGTTTCTGATTCTGACACCCAACAGTGTAATGTAACATTTTAGAAAACAAATTCTGGCTTGCTGTCCTTGTGTTTGCAAGTGAGGCAGGCTCTTCCTGTTTTAGAAACGTCAGAGTGCCACATGAAATTTCTGAATTCTGTTAAAGCGTGGGTACGGTGATATAATACTGTGTGACAAAATACTACATACCAGGACAAAAAAAATAAAATTCTGAGTTCAATTCTTGAATGATTTTCTGATTAAGAGCTTATGAAAGGAAAAAGTTAACCAAAGGTTTCACTATCCATGAACTGCAGTTACTCACCACCAAAAATGGATTCTGTCAATATTAATATTTGTACCTCATTAAAATAACAGGTCAGTGAAAAGTGTAAAGATCGTGTATAAATCACTAAAATTATGTCTATATTGTTGTGCAGTACAATCAAGAGAAAGAGATCAGACTCACCAACACCCAGCTGTGTCTCCATGAAGAGTGATTACTCTATGAATCATCCTCCAGAACTTAAAGATGGAGACTCCTCATCTGTACACAGGTTACGACTCCTCCTTGTTAAAGTCATTGCTGAAAAAGCTGTGATTCACATTGTTTTATCAAGTTCAGATTCATTAGCAGCATTTGGTTATCAGTTTATGTTATACTTTAATTAGGTTTTAATGATGCTACAACATTTTAGAGAAAAGATTGTAAATATTTATACAATATTTAAAGAATTAATGCCATCACTCAGAAGGACAGCCACCACCTGCCCTGTTCATTAATGGGGTCCTCTGGGAGACCCTGAACCACCAGATTTAAGTGGACAAGGGATGCACAACTGGCATTTGAAACTCTGAAGGGAAGGTTGACATCAGTTCCTGTGCTGTGTATGCCTGACCCTGAGGCTCAGGCATACACAGCACAGGAACTGATGTCAACCTGTGGAAGTCGATGCTTCAGATATAGGAGTAGGCTGAGCACAAAAAATTTTAAGCCAGATGCACTCTTTAGACAGTGGGAACTACCCTCATGGGAACCCACCCACCATCCTATCATTCCCTCCCCCGAATAGTGGCTCCCTTGCTCTGGGGCCTGGAGGAAGCCATACGCATTGCTATTCATCAGGAGCCAGATCTGGGCGATGGCCGTCCAGGAAAACTTTATGTCCTGTTGACCATACTTCCTCAGGCTCTTTCCTGGGGTCATACACCCCATTTACTGGGAATCCCGGGGCCATCAGAACCCTGGAGTTTTTGCGCTGATGCTTTTGGTGTTCCAATATGAATAAGGATGTCTGGGCCTACGTGGTGGCCTGTCACATCTGTGCCCGAAACAAGGAACCTCTGCCAATACCCTCTGCTTCGTCCTCTGCCAATACCCTCTCGCCCATGGTCCCATCTTTCATTGAACTTTGATACAGGTCTGCTGACATCCCAGGGGATGGTGGTTATACTGGTCATTGTGAATCAGTTCTTGAAGGCCTGTAAGTTCATTCCTCTGCCTAAACTCCCTTCAGCCAAGGAGACAGCTAAGCTCCTCCTGCAACACGTGGTTTGGGTGCATGGCTTAGCGATGGACTTGGTCTTTGGCCGGGGACCACAGTTCACCAGCCAGTTCTGGAAATCCTTGTGCCATCTCATAGGGGCTACAGTTAGCTTATCCTCAGGTTTTCATCCTGAATCTAATGGCCAAACTGAGAGAGTCAACCAAGATTTGGAGATGCTTGGTTTCCTCCAATCCTTCATTTAGGGCGCAACACCTGATGTGGGTGGAGTATGCTCTCTCTGGCACTCTTCCCTGGGCATGTCACTGTTTGCCGAGTGCCAGTTTGGCTATCCTCCACCCATTTTCACAGAGAAAGAGGAAAAAGTGGAGGTTCCTGCAGTGGAACACATGGTGCGCCAATGTAGCAGAGTCTGGCAGAAAGCCAGATTATCTCTGCAAGCTGCCGGTCAGAGAACTGCCAATCAGAGGAGATGTCCAGGTCCAAATTTCCGACCAGGTCTATGAGTATGGCTGGTGACCAGGGATCGTCCGTTGTAGCTAGAGTCTAAAAAATTGGCCCCGTGGTATATTGGGCCTTTTAAGATCCTTAGGAGGATCAATCCAGTAGCGTACTGTCTAGCACTCCCCCGTACCATGAGAATCAACCCCACCTTGCATTTCTCATGAAGTCCTCTGGTTACCTCCACTCACTCGTCCCCGCCTCCACCTCATATTATCGATGGAGCCCCAGCCTTCACTGTCAGATGCTTCCTGGACTCATGCTGCCATCAGGGGGCACCCAGTACTTACTGGACTGGGAGGGTTATGGTCCAGAGGAACGCTTTTGGGTCCCAGCTCAACACATCATGCACCCAGTTCTGCAGGAACCGTGCAGCTGGTCTGGGAACGTCAGGAGCCGCTCCTAGAGGGGGAGGTAATGTGACCCCGCAGGTGCCCTCTGAGGCAAATCTGTGGCCACCTGATTGGGCTTTTATAAAGCAATGCCTTTGTGCAGGTAATCAGCCTAAACACGCTGCACCTGGCCACGAATGCCTCACTCCATATGCAGACATAGATCTGTGCCAGGTAACAAAGCAGCTTCACGCTACTCTGGTTGGTAATTTGAGAAAACTTACAATTAGAGAAGTGAATATTGAGTTTCAGGATTAGGGAAGAGAATATTGAGGCTTAGAAAGAAAAAGAAATCAAAACTAGTGAAGAGAATATTGAGGAATGGAGAAAAATGGAACACGGGATAGAGAGAAAACATTGAGGAAAAGAAAGAAAGGAGTACAGAGCTAAAGAGAAGTCTGTTAAGGAAGACCTCACCATGGTGCTTTTGTGTTGAGCCATAGGCTCTGGAGCTCCCACATTTCTGATCCCTCACAGTGTCGCATAAGCACTATCCCCGGAGTTAGCTTGGTGGCTAGTGCTACGGAGTGGAGTACACAAGCTACTCAGTTTGTGCCCCACCTGAGGCACTTGTTTTTGGCAGAGCTGTTTGTTGTAATAATTTATATAAATTGTAATTTGTAATAAAGTAATAATTTTTTAATTGTAATAATTTACATAAATGCAGAGGATCTGCTACAGAAATCCTGCTTCTTGCAGAGTTGCTGAACTATAGATAGTTTTTTTTCACATGTTCATTGTTTATTGCCACAATATTGTTTCATCAACTCAGTTCAGTCCACATCCAGACCGCAGTCTGCAAATTAACGAACTAGTCCTAGTGGAATAACAGAAACTAGCTCTTTTTTCAAATTTCATTTTCAAATGTAGTCCATAAGATGATTTTAATTTAGAACAGTAATTCTAGATTCATGCTTTAGAGGAAAGAGTGTAAATATTTCTTCTGGTCATGTGTGAACCTTTCTGACAGGCTTTATTAAAACTAATTAATATATGTATTTTTGTCCATTGAGAACACATTATGTATTCATTATTAATATTCATATTTAATTACATGCCAAAGAAAAACTAGAATACCTAGAATTAAAAGGGGCCAAATTCTGAAGGATAATGCACTCAAAAAAATCATTGTAGCAACATTAAGACTAATAACTTCAGACTATATTTTAGTCATAAAAATTATTGTCTTTAACAGTTTTGTATCCAGTGGTCTGCAGATGGCAGGAAATGTAATAGAAAAGAAAATCTCAGATACAGGGTAAGATCAAAACCAACACTGTGACTGAAACACTGACATGCCAGTATTATAAACCTCTCTCCTGTCATTTCATACAGAGTGATTCGATTACAGGAAAACATACAGTAGTAAAAGATCAACACATAGTGAGAACATCATAAATATGTCTAATAATTGGACAAGTATCTCACCATGTCCTCTTACTTCACCATATCACAGGCATGACCCAGAAACTGCTGTAAATGAATTAAATGGATATTTTAAAGTAAATCTGTTGAAGAAGTTTGAGTGTTTGAATGGAGTGATAATAAACCAGGGAAACCGAACACTCCTGAGTGAGATCTACACAGAGCTCTACATCACAGAGGGAGACAGTGGAGACGTCAATAATGAACATGAGGTGAGACAGATGGAGGCAGCATCCAGGAGAAAAACAACAGAGGAAACACCAATCAAGTGCAATGACATCTTTAAGCCCTTATCTGATGAAGACAACCCCATCAGGACCGTTCTGACAAAGGGAGTCGCTGGCATCGGAAAAACAGTCTCAGTGCAGAAGTTCATTGTGGACTGGGCTGAAGGGGAAGCAAATCAGGACGTCCACCTCATATTTCCACTTCCTTTCAGAGAGCTGAATTTGATGAAGGACCAAAAACTGACTCTGATGGAGCTCCTTCATATCTGTTTTAAGGAGATAAAAGAAACAAACATTTCCAGTTTAGAAAAGGTTCTGTTTATTTTTGATGGAATGGATGAGTGCCGTTTCCCTCTAGATTTCCAGAACACAGTGAGAGTGTGTGATGTAAATGAATCAGCTTCAGTGCATGTGCTGCTGATAAACCTGATCAAAGGGAATCTGCTCCCCTCTGCTCTCATCTGGATCACCTCCCGACCAGCAGCAGCTGATCAAATCCCCTCTGAGTGTGTCGATCGAGTCACAGAGGTACGAGGGTTCACTGACCCACAGAAGGAGGAATATTTCAGGAAGAGGATCAGTGATCAGAACCTGGCCAAAAACATCATCACACACCTGAAGTCATTAAGAAGCCTCTACATCATGTGCCACATCCCAGTCTTCTGCTGGATTTCAGCCACTGTTCTAGAGAGAATGTTGGGTGAAGCAGAGAGTGGAGAGATCCCCATGACCCTGACTCAAATGTACACACACTTCCTCATCATTCAGACAAAAAAAAGAGAAAGGAACTCACAGAAGCAGGAGAGTTATGAAGAAATGGTTCTGAAACTGGGACAACTGGCTTTTCAGCAGCTGAAGAAAGGCAACCTGATCTTCTATGAGGACGACCTGAGAGAGTGTGGCATTGATGTGACAGAAGCAGCAGTGTACTCTGGTGTGTGTACACAGATCTTCAGAGAGGAGTTTGGGCTTCACCAGAGTAAAGTGTACTGCTTTGTTCATTTGAGTGTTCAGGAGCATCTGGCAGCTCTGTATGTGCACCTGACATTCATGATGGAAAGGAGAAATGTTCTAGATCAGAGTCAGTCTTCAAAACTGGAAATGAAAGAAATTACACTCTCAGATGTCCACCAGAGTGCTGTAGATCAGGCCTTAAAAAGTCAGACTGGACATCTGGATCTTTTCCTTCGCTTTCTTCTGGGTCTCTCACTGGAGTCCAATCAGAAACTCTTACATGCCTTCCTAACACAGACAGGAAGTAGCTCCCAGAGCAAAGAGGAAACAGTTCAGTACATTAAGAATGAGATCAGTAGAGACCTTCCTACAGAGAAATCCATCAATCTGTTCCACTGTCTGAATGAACTGGGTGACAATTCTCTAGTGGAGGAAATCCAACACTACCTGAAGTCTGGAAAACAAAGTGAACTCTCTCGTTCACAGTGGTCTGCTCTGGTGTTTGTGTTACTGACATCAGCGCAGGAGCTGGAAGAATTTGACCTGAGTAAATATACCAGTACAGACAACGTATCAGACTGGGTTCTTGTGAAGGTGATGCCTGTGGTTGCAGAATCCAGAAAAGCAATGTAAGTAAAGCTGAATATAACTGTTATACTCTTGCACTTTTAGAGGAACAAGAGAAAAAACTTTGACAAACATGCAATTTGTGATGTTTTGACCCTTCAGGTCATACAGGGTTGGTGTTAATGAGAACAGATAAATGTAATCAGACACTCACATTCAGAGCAAGTATCAAAGCCAGGTTTCCAGATTCTAAGTCCAATGCTCTACTGATTGAGCTACACACAGGATAAATAAATAAATAGTTTTATCAAAAGAGTTCACAAAAAGTTACAAAGTTTCTCAGTAAGGCTCTTCATTTGATCAATGGCAATGAATCAAAGCAATAAGAACCAAAAAAAATCCAAGGCTAAAATTCTTAGTCACAATCCTCCAAAAATACAAATCTCTAAAGATACCAAAACTCACAAAAACTTCAGTAATCCACAAAGGGTACAGTAATCCAAGAAAGCAAGGCAGAGACTTGCATACAGCAAGGACCAAGGCAAAGACTAACACAGGAGTCTATTCAGAGTCACCATATGGTGGCCAAAAGGCAGAATACAGTCAACAACCTGACAGACCAAGTCAGCAAATGATTTAGGGAATAATGATTGCATGAGCAAATGAATAGGACTAAAGGACAGGTATAAAATATGTGGAAGCCAATTGCTTTCATTTGAGGAGAAAACATTTATATCTCAAACTTATGACTCAGTATATTTGCTGAAGAAGTTTCTTGAATTTACATAGACCTTATCAAAGTAAAACTCATGTACAATTCTTTATTTTCCCTCTGTATTTTGAACAGTTTTTTCTTTGGATCTCTCCACATTACAGTCAGGTACATACGTATTTGGACAGTGACACAATGTTTGTAATTTTGTCTCCGTACACCACCACAATGGATTTTAAATGAAGCAGTCAAGATGTGATTGAAGTGTAGACTTTCAGCTTTAATTAAAGGGGTCTAACAAAAGTATTGTTTAGGAAATACAGCCATTTTTACAGAGTCTCTCCATTTTCACAGGCTCAAAAGTAATTGGACAATTGACTGATAAGCAGTTTCATGGCCTGTTTCCTGCTTATTTCAAATTAAGGAGATAAAAGGTCTGGAGTTGATTCCAAGTGTTGACTTGCATTTGGTAGCTGAAGTACTTATGAACCTGACTGTAATATTTTTTTAATACTTAAAGTGCAGTTAAGCAGACATGTGGTGTATAAAAAATACAAAATACTTTCTTGTTATTATGATTTGGTAACGGTTTTATTCAAGTGGTGTCATCAATTCTTGATTCATTTATTTCTGTAAAGCTGCTTTGTGATAATGTCCATTGTTAAAAGCGCTATACAAATAAAATTGAATTGAATTGAATTCTTGATATAATTTTTTATAATATTATAATTTCATTATATGCTAACTATAAATCATAACCTTTTAGTTGTGTCGACCTTTTCACAAATTGTAGCCTGTGTTATTTCCTTTATTTTGATATTTATAATATAAGAATGTTCAGTGAGTGAAAGTTTGGAGGAGCTTTTTTATAATCTATATTAGTGTTGGTTCATTATGTATTATTTCCTTCAGTATCAGATGTGGTACAATTAAAGAGAAAAGTTGGATGGCTCTGGACTCAGTGCTCAGATC
>CM041003.1:999726-1011945 GCA_022985145.1 Pangasius djambal
AAAGAATAGAAAACACACAGACAGCACTAACTGGGTCGTAACAATGAACATTTACATTTTGTACGTCTCCATCGGTCAGTGAAAGACCGATTCTAGAAGAGAAATAGAACAGTGTGTGTGTATTAGATGAATATACATAATGTGTGTGTATATATATATATATATATATATATATATATATATATATATATATATATATATATATATATATATATATATATATATAAAGAACTATTGAGGAAAACTGCATGGTTTAATACTGCTTGTCCATTGGGCTGCTTCTGTAACACACATCTGGCAACCCTCACAGCAGCTAGAAGGAGTTTCAGACATGTGCATCAAGACCCTAATACCTCTGCTTCAGTATATTATTTAGTCTTTATTCTAGTAGAGAATGGGTCTTACTGAGGAGCAGGTCATGTGACTCTCAGAGAGATGATCTTACCTCAGCATCTCCAGTTTGCAGTGAGGATTCTCCAGTACAGCAGAGAGACACTTCACTCCTGAGTCTCCTAGATTATTCTCAGACAGATGCAGTTCTCTCAGGTGTGAGGGGTTTGATCTCAGAGCTGAAGTCAGAGCAGCACAGCCTTTATCTGAGAAACCACACTTAAACAACCTGCAGAGAGACACAATGACACACTCTTCACTCTCTCAGTTTAGAAAGACAGAAATGATTTTCACCGAGTTTCTATTTTAGAATCAAATGGAAGTCTTTATTTGTCACATATATATTTCAGTGTGTATGTGAAATTCTTTTCTTTGAATATCCCAGGGGTCATCCTACAGGATCAGCCATGATACAGTGCCCCTGGAGCAGAGAGGGTTACAGACCCTACAGTAGCAGCTAGCCCTGACCTCCTAATCCATAACCCAGACCCTTTCCCTCTTGGTTTTATATTTGCTTTCAAGATGATTTGTGTGTAAAATAATTTTATTAATCAGAATGATGTGAGGATGTATTATCACCTGTTTATTCTAATTAACAATGATACCGAGTTATATTTAGTTTCTCTCATCTGTTGTTTGTGATATTAAACTAAAATCAGCTGAAGCTGAACAGCAGACTGGCCAAGAACTTTAATCAGAGAGAGAGAGAATCTCAGATGGTTCTCTAATAGACTTATGCACTATACAGGGGAATAAACTCATTTCCCCACAGCCTATGTAGTGCATTTATATAACAATATATATTTATATTATTGGAGGATCAAGGATCAGAAACAGTTGTGAATCATGTGAGGAACTACAAACACAATCAGGAATTAAAATTAATTAAAAATATAAATATATATACACTGCTCAAAAAAAAATAAAGGAACACTTTTTAATCAGAGTATAGCATCAAGTCAATTAAACTCCTGGGATATTGATCTGGTCAGGTAAGTAGCAGAGGCGGTTGTTAATCTGTTTCAGCTGCTTTGGTATTAATGAAATTAACAACAGATGCACTAGATGGGCAACAATGAGACGACCCCCAAAACAGGAATGGTTTTACAGGTGGAGGCCACTGACATTTTTTTCCCTACTCATCTTTTCTGACTGTTTTTCACTAGTTTTGCATTTGGCCAGGGTTAGTGTCATTACTGGTAGCATGAGGCGATACCTGGACCCTACAGAGGCAGCACAGGCAGTCCAACTCCTCCAGGATGGCACATCAATACGTGCCATTGCCAGAAGGTTTGCTCTGTCTCCCAGCACAGTCTCAAGAGCATGGAGGAGATTCCAGGAGACAGGCAGTTACTCTAGGAGAGCTGGACAGGGCTGTAGAAGGTCCTTAACCCATCAGCAGGACCGGTATCTGCTCCTTTGTGCAAGGAGGAACAGGATGAGCACTGCCAGAGCTTTACAAAATGGCACCCTGACTGCCATTAGGTATCGGGTTGAAATCCTTGGACCCATTGTCAGACCCTACGCTGGTGCAGTGGGTCCTGGGTTCCTCCTGGTGCACGACGATGCCCGGGCTCATGTGGTCAGAGTATGCAGGCAGTTCCTGGAGGATGCAGGAATTGATACCATTGAATGGCCCCCACGCTCATCTGACCTAAATCCAATAGAACACCTCTGGGACATTATGTTTCGGTCCATCCGACGCCGCCAGGTTGCACCTCAGACTGTCCAGGAGCTCAGTGATGCCCTGGTCCAGATCTGGGAGGAAATACCCCAGGACACTATTCGTCGTCTCATTAGGAGCCCCAACGTTGTCAGGCATGCATACAAGCACGTGGGGGCCATACAAACTACTGAGTACCATTTTGAGTTGCTGCAATGAAATTTCAGCAAAATGGACTAGCCTGCTGCATCATTTTTTTCACTTTGATTTTCAGGATGTCTTTGAATTCAGCCCTCTGTAGGTTGATAATTTTCATTTCCATCAAACGATGTGGCATCCTTTCATTCCTAACACATTACCCACTCCATATCAGTATACATATCCAGCATGATATTTTTCCCCATTGAGATCTAATGTTTTTTCAAAGTGTTCCTTTAATTTTTTTGAGCAGTGTGTATATATATATATCAAGTCAAGTATAAAGCATTTTTTTAAGGAGAATTAATATTAACGTCTAGATCAGATTACTCGCTGATAATTTATTGCTAAATGAAGCCTTAATGAAATTGGAAATCCTCAATTCCTTCTGCTTTTAATGACGTGTCTCTCAGCAATAAATCAGAATCCTGAATTATAAAATTGATGGAGTGTAAAAATGTCTACAAATTGGGTTCATCAGGTTCTACAGGTTAATGTCAACCACCATCAAATTCGTTGATGTCAAATTCAGTAAATAATAAATAAATAATAAATAAACTTCACTTCACTTCACTAAATAGAAAATGTACACAAGAATGAGATGAAGACAGAGGGCCAGATGTGCTAAGCTTTTTGCTTTTTGCATTTGAGGGAGGATCACACTAAAAAGTGTGGAAAAACGTCTCTGGGTTACGCATGTAACCAGGGTTCCCCGAGGGAACGAGACTCTGCGTCGAAACGCTATGGGAATGCCTCCGGTACGCCTCTGGTATGATCTTGTGTCCCTCCGTGGGGCCTGGCTGTGGTGCTAGAGGCTCTGTCTAAAGAGAGTTGGGGATCTTCGCGCCTTTTCAGTGGCCCCCTCATATTTAGACTTTGTGCCCGGTCTATGTTCCTAAAGTTCCGATTATGTTCCTAAAGTTCCCTCCTCTACTCCATGGCCTGTCGTAGCTTCATTTCTCAGAAGCTGCCGCTGTATCCACCGCACGTACTCTTAAGCTTCCTGGTAGCTACATCACCCTGCCCGTGATGTCTCGCCCATCGATTGGACTGATTACACATGTGATTCAGAGCGTGGTCACGCTGAGGGCGTTCCCATAGCGTTTCGACACAGCTCGAGTTCCTGAAGGGGAACTGGAAGTGTGACTGGTTACAGATTCCCCTAGATTTACTAAGGTTTGTGAGATTAACAGTCAGGATCAGGTCAGGATCAGGGTGTAGTCACAGAGTTTGAGGGTGTAGGCATCAAGCCCCAAAATTAGTCAGTGACTGAGGAATCAGGGCCAAAATCATGTAGTGTGCACCAGACTCACTGTCAGCCCGTTATCCCCTATTACTAATGCTGACATAAAAGACATAAAAGATCTGCTGTTCGATCATGCTGATACTATGTTTTGCGCTACAGCTTCTCCCATATGTACGTTTGACCCAAAGAATCTGTGACATTCATCAGTGTGCAGTAAAAAGATTGATAATAAATAATAAAACCTCTTCTACACATTAGAGAATGGGTCTTCCTGAGGAGCAGGTCATGTGACTCTCAAAGAGATAATCTTACCTCAGTATCTCCAGTTTGCAGTGAGGATTCTCCAGAACAACAGAGAGACACTTCACTCCTGAGTCTCCTAGATTATTCTGAGACAGATTCAGGTCTCTCAGGTGTGAGGGGTTTGATCTCAGAGCTGAAGTCAGAGCAGCACAGCCTTTATCTGAGACACCACAACACTGCAACCTGAAGAGAGACACAAGGACACACTCTTCATCAACTTTAAAATGGTTTTATTATTAAGAACAGGGGTGTCCAGTCTTATCCACAAAGGGCTGTTGTGGGTACAGGTTTTCATTCCAATCAAGCAGGAGCCACACCTGATCCCACCTGTTTAATCAGTAGATCTTGGATTTGTGGCTCCTGCTTGATTGGAATGAATACATTCTTGAGCAAATACATCATATGATTCTCTACTAGAGAATAAACTTGTTTCTCTATATCCTCTGTAGTGCATTTATATAAGAATATATACAGTATTTATAGTACATGGCAGGTCAGGGCTCTGTGTAGGTCACTAGAGGTCCTACACAACAACCTTAACAAACCATGTAGTTATGCAGCTCACTTTGAGTACTGGGAAATGCCATGATGGAAGAGGTTTAGGCTACGACCCTGGCTAACTTTAGCTGAACTCCACTCACCACTGTCGGTTCTGACTTTACGAACATCCCATTTTGTGAGTCTTTTAATTTTTGCTGGTCAGGTACTCATGTCAGCCAAGAATCACATCTATGTTTCTGGGCTTCTGCTTCCGGTGAGAGTACGCTGTGCGTGTTTTTGCTGCCGCTTCTTGCTGGAACTTTTCGTTTGTTTGTTCTGTTCTGTCGTGTTTCACGTCTATCTTAATCTCCTCTCCTGCTCTTCTGGATACCTGACTTTACTGGATTATAGTTTGGACTTTACTGTTGTCATTTTACCATGGATTATAACTCTTATTGGATAACCCGTACTTATCGCTGGCTATTCATCCAAATCACACCACTCTGCTGTTGTCTGTCGATCTTCGTGCTCCATTGGGCCTTCTACATAGCTGGCGGGTGAGTCTCCACTCCCTCGTTTTTCTATCATGGACAGTATTTTGGATGGTGGGGCACCCCTGCCATCTAATTTGACTGATAAGGTCTCCATACTGCGTAGATCGTGCTCTATCAGCGATGTGAGTGCTGCAGCTCTCTTCTGTACTATTGCAAGAGAAGTTTGTTCTTCAATCGCCAGTGATAGTAACATCCCAGTCAATACCATCGACTTTCATGTGACTTCAACTTATGAATATCTAGTTCTCAAAATCTCTGGTACGTCTCCTTTGATTGTAATTCTCTTGTATCGTCCACCTAAATCAATGTCAAATGTTTTCACTGAACTGCATGATCTGTTAACCCTTTCCTGTGCTATGTCTTCTTCTGTTATCTTACTTGGTGGTTTCAACATACATTTACAGTTTGTGAGTCTTAAAACTTTTGGTTCATCAATGAAATAGTGGTTCTAGAAGAGGAATTTATTACAAAATAGTGTGTCTGTGTGTGTGTGTATGTGTGTGTGTGTGTGTGTGTGTGTATACGCCAAATGAATCATATCTGTGTATTAATGCATACAGTAGTGAGCATGCACTGTGATCTCCTCTCATACACACCTACTGATCCTGTTCTCTACTTTAGCTCTGTGTTACTATATGAATGGATTTGAGTCAGTGGGTTTACTCAGACACTCTTTATGACAAAATGTGGAATAATACAAGACTATTTTAGGACCTTGGTGAAAGAACTATTGAGGAAAACTGCATGGTTAGTACTGACAAACTGCAGACTCATCAAGAACCTAAAACGTCTATTAGAGAATGGGTCTTACTGAGGAGCAGGTCATATGACTCTTAGAGAGATGATCTTACCTCAGTGTCTCCAGTTTGCAGTGAGGATCCTGCAGTACAGCAGAGAGACACTTCACTCCTGAGTCTCCTAGATTATTATTAGACAGTTCCAGGTCTCTCAGGTGTGAGGGGTTTGATCTCAGAGCTGAAGTCAGAGCAGTACAGCCTTCATCTGAGACATCACAATGCTGCAACCTGCAGAGAGACACAATGACACACTCTTCATCAACAGATCTCAGTTTAATACTTAAAAATGACATGAGGATTTAATATCAACTCTTTATTCTAATTAACAACGTAATTAAAAATGATAGTACTGGGTGTTATATTTAGTTTCTCTCATCTTTTGTGCATGATATTAAACTATCAGCAGCTGAACAGAGAACAGCAGACTGACCATGAACCTGTGAATACAGAAGAAACACTCTGACAATCTCATCACCAAACAGCATGACTGACTGCCTCTTACACACTGCAGTGATTCTCACATTGGACTGTCTCCCTTCTCTTGAACAATTACAATGTATAAGTAAAGCTGCAAGCAGCATTTTCGGGGGCCAAGCACCCACACTCGGTGAGCCGCACAATCACAGACGTACTACAATTGTTGCATAAGCAGTCACAGAAAGCAAAGCCATAACTTTAGGCAAAGGGATTCAAGGATGATTTGTAGTTTCACGCATTTGCCTGTCCATTATGGGAGAATGATTTTGAATATCAGAGTTCCTTTGATATCTTTTGTTTAGACAGGTCTCAAGATGATGTGAGCCAAATTTGGTGAAGGTTTGGAGGAAGCGCAGCAAAAATAGCAGCTAGATGGAAGCATTTTTTCGCATGTTATTGTCACTCTTGACCAGTAGGTGGCGCTGAAACGCAATTTGCTGCATAGCCTCAGGTCATGACATTAGGGTGTCTACACACCTTCAGTGCTTGGCCCCCCTAATTAGCACTGACCAAAACATTGAGAGTTATTGACATTAAGAATACTATAGGTGTAAAAGTACAGTTGGTTTAATTTAATAATAATCATTCAGGTTTTGTAGAACTTATCTCTGTATAACTGTATTTTTAATGCACATGTATCTAATAAGTACATTCAATTATTCCTCTAATGCATAAGTGAATCTGAGGAGAAAAAATTATCAAGTTGTGACTGACAGAGAGATGATCTTACCTCAGTGTCTCCACTTTACAGAGAAGATTCTCCAGTACAGCAGAGAGATGTTTCACTCCTAAGTCTCCTAGATTACTCTGGGACAGATGCATTGTATTCACAGTCAGATGCAGTTCTCTCAGATTGGATGTTTCTGATCTGAGCACTGAGTCCAGAGCCGTCCAACTTCTCCATTTAATTGTATCACATCTGATACTGAAGGAAATAAAATAATACATAATGAACTAACACTAATATAGATGATCAAAAAGTTCCTTAAAGCTTTTACTCACCTGTACCTTCTTATTTTTATAAATACCAAAAAAAAAAAGGAAATAACACAGACTAAAATTTGTGAAAAGGTCAAGCCAACTAAAACGTTAAAATTTATAATTAGCATATAATGAAATTATATTATATAATATATATTATATTACTGAAATTATATTATATATTATATTATATATTATCTACCAAAGCATAATACCGTGAATGTATTTTGTATTTTTTTATACGCCACGTGTCTGCTTAACTGCACTTTAAGTTTAAATAAAAATTTACATTCAGGTCCATAAGTATTTGGACAGCGACATAATTGTTTTAATCTTGCCTCTGTACACCACCACAACGGATTTGAAATGAAGCAGTTAAGATGTGATTGAAGTGTAGACTTTCAGCTTTAATTCAAGGGGTTTAATAAAAATATTGCATTAACCGTTTAGGAATTACAGCCATTCTTTACCGAGTCCCTCCATTTTCAAAGGCTCAAAATTGGACAAACTAACTTAATCAGAAATATTAGGATTATTTTTTAATACTTGGATTTCACTGACTGCCTGAAATCACCAAATGCTGAGTTTTCTCCCTTGAGATGCTTTGCCAGGTCTTTACTGCAGCAGCCTTCAGTTGCTGCATGTTTGTGGGTCTTCAGTTTCATCTTCAGTAAGTGAAAAGCAGCTCAGTTGGGTTGAGGTCATCGGACATTTAAGAACATTTCATTTCTTTGCTTTAAGCAGCTCCTGGGTTGCTTTTGCAGTACGTTTTGGGTCATTATTCATCTGTTCTGTGAAGCGCTGTCCTATCAGTTTTGCAGCATTTGACTGAATCTGAGAAGAAAGTATAGCTCTATACACTTCAGAATTCATCCTGCTACTTCTATCAGCAGTCACATCATCAATAAACACCAGTGGCCCAGTTCCATTCGCAGCCATACATGCCCATGATTGATTGTAGACTTTGAAAATGATACGCTGACCTCCTCCAGAGTGTTCTTGACTTGGCTAGATGTTGTGAAGGGGTTTTTCCTTCATCAAGGAAAGAATTCTGTAATCATCCACTTTAGTTGTCTTCCATGGTCTTCCAGGCCTTTTGGTGTTGCTGAGCTCGCCAGTGCATTCCTTCTTTTTAAGAATGTATCAAATTGTTGATTTGGCCACTCCTAAAGTTTCTGCTATCTGTCTGATAGGTCTGTTTTGTTTTCTCAGCCTAATGATGGCCTCCTTCACTTGCATCGACACCTCTTTGGACTGCATATTGAGAGTTCCTATGAACAGCAGCCAAATGCAAATTCAACACTTGGAATCAACTCCAACTCCTTGGAATCAACTATCAATATTTTGTTAAACCCCTTGAATTAAAGCTGAAAGACTACACTTCAATCACATCTTGAATGCTTCTTTTCAAATCCATTGTGGTGGTGTACAGAGACAAAATTACAAAAATTGTCTCACTGTCCAAATACTTTATGGACCTGACTGTAATGTGGAGAGATGGAAAGAAAAAAAACCTGTGACATAAATGTTTTCTCCTCAAATGAACGCAATTGGCTTCCACATATTTTATACCTGCCCTTCAGTTACATTCATTTGCTCAATCATTATTCCCTAAATCATTTGCTGACTTACTGATTACAGTCTGTGCTACATTTATCTGTTCTCATTAACACCAACCCTGTATGACATCAAGGGTCAAAACATCACAAATTGCATGTTTGTCAAACTGCATTCAGTTTCTCTCTTTCTAACACTGTAACAGTATAACAGTTATATTCAGCTTTACTTACATTGCTTTTCTGGATTCTGCAACCAAAGGCATCACCTTCACAAGAACCCAGTCTGATACGTTGTCTGTATTTGTATATTTACTCAGATCAAACTCTTCCAGCTCCTGTGCTGATGTCAGTAACACAAACACCAGAGCAGACCACTGTGAAGGAGAGAGTTCACTTTGTTTTCCAGACTTCAGGTACTGTTGGATTTCCTCCACTAGAGAATTGTCACCCAGTTCATTCAGACAGTGGAACAGATTGATGGACTTCTCTGTAGGAAGGTCTCTACTGATCTCATTCCTAATGTACTGAACTGTTTCCTCTTTGCTCTGGGAGCTATTTCCTGTCTGTGTTACAAAGGCATGTAAGAGATTCTGATTAAACTCCAGCGAGAGACCCAGAAGAAAGCGAAGGAAAAGATCCAGATGTCCAGTCTGACTTTGTAACACTTGATCTACAGCACTTTTGTGGACGTCTGAGAGTATAATTTCTTTCATTTCCAGTTTTGAAGGCTGACTCTGATCTAGAACATTTCTGTTTTCCATCATGAATGTCAGGTGCACATACAGAGCTGCGAGATGCTCCTGAACGCTCAGATGAACAAAGCAGTACACTTTACTCTGGTCAAGCCCAAACTCCTCTCTGAAGATCTGTGTACACACACCAGAGTACACTGCTGCTTCTGTCACATCAATGCCACACGCTCTCAGGTCCTCCTCATAGAAAATCAGGTTGCCTTTCTTCAGCTGCTGAAAAGCCAGTTGTCCCAGTTTCAGAACCATTTCTTCATAACTCCCCTGCTTCTTTGAGTACTTTTCTCTTATGATGTTTGTCTGAATTATGAGGAAGTGGGTGTACATTTGAGTCAGAGTCTTGGGGATCTCTCCACTCTCTGCTTCACCCAACATTCTCTCTAGAACAGTGGCTGAAATCCAGCAGAAGACTGGGATGTGGCACATGATGTAGAGGCTTCTTAATGACTTCAGGTGTGAGATGATATTATTGGCCAGGTTCTGATCACTGATCCTTTTGCTGAAATATTCCTCCTTCTGTGGGTCATTGAACCCTCGTACCTCTGTGACTCGATCGACACACTCAGAGGGGATTTGAACAGCTGCTGCTGGTCGGGAGGTGATCCAGATGAGAGCAGAGGGAAGCAGATTCCCTTTGATCAGGTTTATCAGCAGCACATGCACTGATGCTGATTCAATTACATCACACACTCTCACTGTGTTCTGGAAATCTAAAGGGAAACGACACTCGTCCATTCCATCAAAAATAAACAGAACTTTTTCTAAACTGGAAATGTCAATTTCTTTTGTCTCCTTAAAACAGATGAATGAGCTCCATCAGACTCAGTTTTTGGTCCTTCATCAAATTCAGCTCTCTGAAAGGAAGTGGAAATATGAGGTGGACGTCCTGATTTGCTTCCCCTTCAGCCCAGTCTACAATGAACTTCTGCACTGAGACTGTTTTTCCGATGCCAGCGACTCCCTTTGTCAGAACGGTCCTGATGGGGTTGTTTTTTTCAGGTAAGGGCTTAAAGATGTCATTGCATTTGATTGGTGTTTCCTCTGTTATTTTTCTCCTGGATGCTGCCTCCATCTGTCTCACCTCATGTTCATTATTAATGTCTCCACTGTCTCCCTCTGTGATGTAGAGCTCTGTGTAGATCTCATTCAGGAGTGTTCGGTTTCCCTGGTTTATTATCACTCCATTCAAACACTCAAACTTCTTCAACAGATTTACTTTAAAATATCCCTTTAATTCTTTTACAGCAGTTTCTGGGTTGTGCCTGTGATATGGTGAAGTAAGAGAACATGGTGAAATGCTTGTCTAATTATTAGACATATTTATGATGTTCTCACAATATGTTCATCTTTTACTACTGTATGTTTTCCTGTAATCTAATCACTCTGTATGAGTGACAGGAGAGAGGTTTATAATACCAGCATGTCAGTGTTACAATGTTGGTTTTGATCTTACCCTTTATCTGTGATTTTCTTTTCGATTCCATTTCCTGCCATCTGCGGACCACTGTGGACAAAATTGTTAAAGACAATAATTTTGATGACTAAAATATAGACATCTTCAACAACTCCCTGAGCAGCACCGTTGTTCTGACGTGCTTCAAGGCCGTGCCAAAGAGGTCTTCAGTGTCCTGCCTCAATGACTACCATCCCGTTGCACTTACACCCATCATCATGAAGTGCTTCGAGAGGCTCATCATGAGGCACATCAAGACCGTGCTGCCCCCTCACTGGACCCCCTGACATTCGCTTACCGCCCCAACTGCTCAACAGATGATGCCATCACCACCACCCTCCATCTGGCCCTCACCCACCTGGACAATAAAGACGCATATGTTCGAATGCTGTTCATAGACTTCAGTTCAGCATTCAATACAATCATTCCTCAGCACCTGATTGGAAAGCTGAACCTGCTGGGCCTGAACACCTCCCTCTGCAACTGGATTCTGGACTTCCTGACTGGGAGACCTCAGTCAGTCCGGATCGGGAACAGCATCTCCAGCACCACCACACTGAGCACTGGGGCCAAACAGGGCTGTGTGCTCAGTCCATTGCTGTTCACTCTGCTGACTCACGACTGTGTAACAACGCACAGGTCAAATCACATCATCAAGTTCGCAGATGACACGACCGTGGTGGGTCTCATCAGCAAGAACGATGAGTCAGCATACAGAGAGGAGGTGCAGCGGCTAAGGGACTAGTGCAGAGCCAACAACTTGTCTCTGAACGTGGACAAAACTAAAGACATGGTTGTTGACTTCAGAAGAGCACAGAGCGACCACTCTCCGCTGAACATCGGCGACTCCTCCGTGGAGATCATCAAGAGCACCAAACGTCTTGGTGTTCACACCAGTTCCATAACTAAGAAAGCCCAGCAGCACCTGTACTTTCTGAGAAGACTGAGGAAAGCACATCTTCCACCCCCCATCCTCACCATGTTGCTGCCTGGTTTGGGAATTGCACCGTCTCGGATCGCAAGATGATTCAGCGGATAGTGAGGACAGCTGAGAAGAGTTTAATAGTCTTAATGTTGCTACAGTAATTATTTTTGAGTGCATTATCTTTCAGAATTTGGCCCCTTTTAATTTTAGGTATTCTAGTTTTTCTTTGGCATGTAATTGAATATGAATATTAAGAATGAATAGATAATGTGTTCTCAATGGACAAAAATACATATATGAATTAGTTTTAATAAAGCCTGTCAGAAAGGTTCACATGTGACCAGAAGAAATATTTACACTCTTTCCCCTAAAGCAGGGATGTCAAACCACCAGATGAATTTAAAATTATTGTTCTAAATTAAAATCATCTTGTGGACTATAATT
>CM041003.1:1024003-1040227 GCA_022985145.1 Pangasius djambal
ACTTTTAAACCGGGGCAAGGAGAACACATGACAAAACTAACCAATCAGAACATGACACACAGACAATGGAGCACATGACAAGATCACATGAGGGACTAGGAACACATGGGAAATTGAGTCCAGGAACAATAGCCAGAGTCTGAGGTGGAGTGCCCTCTAGAGGAGTTCGTGGGCACTCCAGCTGGCGATCGTAACAATAACTAACAGTTACAAGAAAAAAAATTGTGAACCCTGTGAAATTACCAGGGTTTTTGCATTGATTATTCATAAAATGTGGTATGATCTTCATCTAAGTCACAACTATAGACAAACACAATTTGAATAAACTAATAACACATATACAGTAGTAGCTTTCAGGGTTTTTTTTGCATACTGAGTAATCATTCTCAGTGCAGGTAGGAAAAAGTAGGTGAAACTCTGTGCTAAGCTATTTGGAGTCAGGTGTTTCAATTAAGGAGATGAGATTGGAAGTGTGGGTTGTACAGGTGCTTTGCCCTTTAAATAAAGACACACAATGTCTGATTACTGACAAACCTGTCAACCTAATCTAGAACAACTGATTAGTGTGAACCATGCCTCAATCCCATCAACTTTCACAAGACCTTAGAAAATGCATTATAGAGATGCACAATGTTGGAAAAGGCTATAAAAGAAATTCTAAAGACCTGGGTGTTCATCAATCCATGATAAAAAAACTGTCTACAAATAGAGGAAATCCAGGACTGTTGCTACTCTCCCTAGAAGTGGGTGTCCTGCAAAGACCTGCAGAAAACTCTACAAACTGCAAAACCTTTGTTCATATGCCCATTATTAGAAAAACACTGAACAAGAATGGTGTTAATGGAAGGACACCACAAAGGAAACCATTATTCTCCAGAAAAAGCATTTTGGCATGTCTCAAGTTTGCCCAAAACCACCTGGATGTTTCAAAATGATTCATGGAAAATCTTCTGTGGACAGATGAAGCAAAAGTTGAACTTTTTGGCAAAAATCCACAACTCTGTTTTTGGAGGGAAAAGGACACTGCACAAAAACATCAAAACCCCATTCCAACTGTGAAGCATGGTGCAGGGAGCATCATGGTTTGGAGCTGCTTTGCTGCCTCAGGGCATGGACATATTGCAGTCACTGAGGCAACAATGAATTCAAAGCTGTATCAAGACATTTTATAGGAGAACATCAGGGCAACAGTCCATCACCCCATTCTTAGGAGTTGGGTGATGCAGCATGATAACCCAATAACCCAAAGCACATAAGTAAATCAACTAAAGAATTGCTGAAAAAAGAAGAAAATTAATGTATTTGAATGGCTAAATCAGTGGATTTAACAGTGAGGAGAGGTTACCTGTATACAGATGAGGAATCAACATCTTTAAGTTCTGGAGGAAGATCCTTAGATACATCACTCTTCATGGAGACACAGCTGGCTGTTGGTGAGTCTGATCTCTTTATCTGGATTTCACTGCAACATACAGACATAAAGAAAACGTGTTTTCATATTCATTTTGCTGCACCTTTCCAAGCCAACAGAAGACTGTTGATGGTAGGATAATCTCGTTAACATGACGTTGCTATGTCCAGCCATTGCAGGCTAGCCCTCCGCTTAGCATTGTTTAACCACTGAGAGGATCCAAGCCACAAAGATCTTCCAGAGTTACATAATTTAAAAGTGTTCGTTTATCCATAATCATACATGGATAACATTTTAGCTCATTTTAATCCGATTCCTTAATAAAATTCTTGATAGAATCTTATAAATATTATACAAATAAATAAATAAAAATAAATTATGGTTTTATTATTATTATTATTAAAGCTTGATAGTATGTAACCATAGAGCCTACAAGACCCTCTGCAATAAGGCTCTACCACAGAAAAAGTTAGAAGTTACTATTCCAATCCCTTAGACTACAGAAACATCCAATTTTTACAGGTTATGATTTTACTACTACATACAACAGAAGCTGCATTGTCAAAAATCCCATTGCATATACATTTTGGACAAATAACTTGCCATTTTTATTCCCCACTTCAACAACCAGGATTTTCAAGGGAGGTGTGGGGTGAGATATTTTTCCAATGATATTAATTGTATAAGCAGTTATAGAACGCAAATGAATGTGTTTACTTTTATATTTATATATGCTGTAGTCTGAACTCTACATCTGTGGATTTACATTTTTTAAGAATCCATTTTGAAACTTTTCCAATTTCTTGCAATTTTTGAAACTTACTGTTAAAAAAAGAAAGATGAAGACCTGGTTAGCAATTAGTCTTATGATTGTCAACTTTTTTGCAACAAGTACAACAAAATGAAAATCCATGGGGAAAAAATATGTCAAACAGGTTTTGAAAAGATGTCTTAGCAAAAGATGAAAATCCATGGATTTTCATTTCAGGGTAAAATGAAAGAATCACCAAAGAATGACTAGAAAGCAAAAAAAATATATGTATATTTTAATTACTATTCATTCTTTGTAGATTGTGACAATAGTAAGGCCTGTAATGCATCTGGATTTACATCTATGTGTCTTTTTAATTTATTTACTTTCATTTACTTTATCTTTTCATAAAGTATGTTAGTGCATTTGGTTTTATATGTGTAACTCATACAATTAAAAAGTTACTGAATTTGAATTATTTTTCATTAAAAAAATCTTCATTTTTAAAATCAAGAAGAATGGAGTATAATATAGTGCGAATCATAAAATTAGTTGAGTTTCATTTCTATTTGTTTGCAGAAAAAGATTTTAGCAATAGAAAACACTGATTTTGCTGTAATTGCTAAGACTAACCCTGGGTTTTATGTGGTACAATGAGTTTCACTCATTTTAAAAAGTATATCATTAAAAATCTTTAATAAAATATATGCTATAGAAAATAAATAAATAACATTTACTACTGTAAATTTTGGCTTAAACATGGATGGTTGAATGTCAATGTGTAACAGTAACTCATCTGTTGAGTCATTTCTGTTGCTTGAGTAATCCATTCGCTTCCTCACAATAATTTACTTACAAAGCAAAGGCATTGTTTATTAGCAGTAGGCAGATAGCTACATTCCCCTCCCACCCAAACATCCAGCATATCTGATGTCATTTTTTGTATCATCCCTGATACATAATCAGAAGGGGGTTTCTCCAGCATTCAAACAGGAAAATCTCGCTACAGAGCCCTCCGAACAGTGAACAGTTCAAGACTAAAATACAAGGATATGGTCAGTTACCCCTTTATTGAGGGCGGAGCTCCGTTATCTGTGTCTAGATCAGACGTCTCCATCTTTGAGGATTAGTAAAGTCTGATCTCTTCTGCTAGAATGGATTACTCTCCTAGAAAACACAAAAACAAAAGTGCAGTTAAAGTTCATGATCATTTTCACTTCTTTGAAATGTCGGAAAATGTCGCTCCCTTGCCAATACAAAATTCTGTGTTTCTGTGCTCAGACTACACACCACGACCGACCTCTCACATTCAGACCACCAGATCATTCATTTATTCTTCAGTAACCATCAGGGTCACAGTGGATCCAGAGCCAATCCCAGGAACACACACAACATAAAAATGAAACACTAAATATTATTAACAGTGTGCACAAAACTAACTCAACACAGACACAGTGAAAGAGAGGTAAAGATTTACAGAAAGGTAAAGATAATGGACCTCATTTATCAATATTTTAGTAAAGTTGTGTGGAAATATTTACATAACCCAAACTGAACAAAAAATGTCTGCATGGATTTACAAAAATTTTTGAAATGCAGCTTTACTTTGTACTTGTGTACTCAGCTCAAATGAGAGGCCAATGGGGTGGCCTCTTCAGACCAACTCACTCCAGAGGCCGACGTGGCAGCCTTCCCAGCTCAGCTCACACAAGAGACTGACAGGATGGCCTCTCTGGACCAGCTCATGCCAAAGGCCTCGCAAGTCTTGCCTGAGGCTGATGGAGCCTTGCGCATCCAGACCTCTTCGCCTCTTGAGTCTGGCGGGGACGTCGTTGCCCCTTCTGCCTGCCCCAATGAGGAGGTGGTTCTTGCCTGCTGCCCAAGGGATTTTTCCTGCATTTGGTCCTCGCCAGCTTGTGGAGCCCCATTAGCGCATGGATGTTTTGCCTGGTGGTCCAGGATCCCCTCGAAACCTGAGTAGGTGCTTCGGGAGCAACGTCTTGGTGGGGGTTCTGTCAGGTCAGCACCGAAAGCCACACAGAACTACATTTCCCATCAGCCCCGGCACATTTCACTAATTACGTGAACCTGAATCATGTTGTAATCTAATGAGCACTAGTATTTATGTTCAGTCTTTGGTAGCACATATTGTCTGGCTTTGTCACCTTCACTTCATGGTTCATGCATGGTTCCATCTTTACCAAGGACTGTTCATGTTCTAGAGTTTGTTTCTATGTATTTCACCTATTAAATGTTTATCTGCACTTGCATTTGTGCCTCAAAGCTTTCAGACTTACTTATAGGGTTGTACTTACATACAGCAGTTGGCTTAATTTGATAAATAATTTGATAAATAATTGAATAATAATAGGTTAAAGTCTTACGCAACATTTTAAATGCACATTGTCCCTGCCAAATAAACTGTCAAACTAAACTTATGTAGACGTCTGCGTTTTACAGATGGCCTACTTGAAAATATGGTGAAAAAGAACAAGAGAAATGGATCATCTTCTGCAAGATTCAGCCAGTGATAGTCTGCCAGCCATTCAAATTTCCATGCAACTACAAATGGAAATTCCATAGAAATAAAAGTGAGTTTTAATTGAATGCAGCGTGAGTCTGGTTATTTGGTCCAGTATAAGAAGCAGTATAAATGATGTCTAAAACGAGTCTGCAGTTGACGTATAAGACGTTGAAAAGACGTCCAAAATGACCACATTTGAATTAATTTTTAAACTTGTTAACCTTGAGGTCCTGCGGACATGGACCTTGGACTTTCAGAAGACATCATAAAAAGACGTCATAAAACTTTCATGCTCAGGGAAATGACTTTTCAATGGCGACAAAGGCGTCATTTAGACATATCATTGCTCAGTGAGAGGAAGACAGTGGAGGTAGATGAAATATGATTTTCAGTTTGTGATGTCACCTAAATCTATAGTAATGAGCCTGAAACAAGTCTGAAACTAGCTGTGACATTTCTTCCTCGGGTTTAACCAAATGCAGAATAATACTGTTTGATTTAGACTAAAACTGTTAAACAATAACATTTTCCCTCATTGCATCCAGTAACTTTTTGTCTTCTATAGACGTGCTCGTTTTTCACTTAGATGTGAAAAATCTCAGTTCAGATAGACTGACTCTTAGTTTCTCAGACGCTAGAGGACAATCACCTCCTGCGTCCTGACGCGCGCGCACATCAGACCTTACACACAGACATGAGACGCATCAGTCTCTTTATTCTGCTCCTCAGAGTACAGTTATAGTTATCATCAATTACACTGTGCAAAAGAGTTTGCTTCTGTAGTATTTATTACTTACTGTATAGTGTGTTCACCGTGTTGTTAGTTTCCTGTACAGCTTATAGTGAATTATAAAGTCTATGGCGTATTTACTGCATTTATTGACTTATTCCATACTCATAAAGCTATACTGCCCAGTCTTTGTAAATATTTAATTCAACAGAAATCTAAGTGAAGAACCTGAACATATACAGTGCTCAAAAACAGTTTACTTTCAGTTTATTATTGCAGCACCAGCTGACGCAGTTTTCCTACTTTTTTATTATGGGAGGTTTATATAAAATATATAGTCATTAATCTTATAGCTATAATGCATTTTTTTTTTCATTAAAGAAATCACTTACCTTTAGTGAACAGACCTTGTTATGTGGCAGTAACATCACCGTTTCTCCGGGACTTTAATTTTTTTTTTTACTCTTCCAAAATCGCCACAAAATGGCGACTGCCTTAAAGCCGCGCCTCCTGAAAGCGCACTGAATGGAGCCGGACGTAGGTTGTAGCGGCGTGGCTTTTATAGACGCTTTTAGACCAGAATAAACAGAGCAATAAAATGTATGATCTGCAGTCTAAGTCATTTCTGTTGTGAGCTTAGAGCAGGTCTCTGTCACCTGATACTGTGAGAGGGCTTGAGATGGGAAATGTCCCTTTTATTTCAGCAGGAAGATGAAGTAAAATATTCTTTATATTTTGGTGTCAGAGACTTCCTCTGAGAAATTAACCATCAATACTTAAAAAAAAAAGATTTATGGTTTGATTTATAATAATAATAATAATAATAATAATAATAATAATAATAATAATAATTCATACTACTACTACTACTAATAATAGCTTCTTAAAAGTTATTTTTATAATAATAACACTTCCTGATCTTTTGTGCTGTCTGTACCTTATTCAATTCAATTCAATTTTATTTGTATAGCGCTTTTAACAATGAACATTGTCTCAAAGCAGCTTTACAGAACATAAGAAACAGAAAAACATGCAAACAAACAAAAACATGCAAACAGTCCTAGACGTTAGACAAAATTATCCCTAGTGAGCAAGCCTGAGGCGACTGTGGCGAGGAAAAACTCCCTTAGATGATATGAGGAAGAAACCTTGAGAGGAACCAGACTCAAAAGGGAACCCATCCTCATTTGGGTGACACTGGAGAGTGTGATATGTGTATATGTAATGTGCTTCATAAGGAAATGTCTATATAGTACTTTTAATAAGTACTGTTATATTGCCGTTTAGTCAGGTTTGATCTAGGACCCCTGTATAAGCGTCTTCAGTGGCCTTTAAAAGCTTACACACAATGCAGCAGAGTTCTTTAAGACACACAACAGTAACTAAGCTACTGTATAGATCAGGGGTCTTTAACAGATGTTCACTGAACACTAGAGGGTCCATGGCAGTTCTGAAGATATTTAGCCAAATGTTTCTTAACCATTTCCATATTGAAAAATATTAGGTATACATATATAAAATGAGTGTTATTATAGACCACGCTTAATGCAGCTCAGTTTTATAAAATGTTACATGAGGGTCCCTGCTCTGTCACTATCCAGTAGACTGAAAAGGTTTCAAACGCTCTTGTGTTTGTTACAAATGACAGGAAAACAATTTTAATGCCTGAGGTGTTACTAGGAGGCATGTGAGATATATGCAGGTGAATGAGCAGGTCCCTGTCCTAGAAAGGATATTTGATGTCACCAGTGACTTGAAGGGAGATTCAGATTCTCAATATAGTTATTGTTTAGCCTGGTTGACATTCTCCGCCATCCATCTGACCAAGGTTGGAGACGTGAAATCCAGATGTCTGTGTTCGTGTGCTGGCTAGCAAGTGCAGACTAGTGGCCAATACATTTCACATCCCAAGGGCTACAGTTTGTGCACAGGAATGCAAAGGCAATTATTTTAGAATACATAACAAGTGGAAATAATTATCCATTTTTTATTTGCACAGAAAGTGTACCGGGTCAACAGTCTTTTCAGCTCATCTTAATTTGAATCTACTAGGCCATATGAAGACTGCTTGATGGAGTAATTGCTTTTCCACAGCCAGAGGACCTTCCCATCATTGGCCAAGGTTTTGCTGAACTTGCATTTTCTCAGAACTTTTTTTTTAAATGCTGTTTGCAGGATTGATGGGTGCCAGGTGGGTGCCAGCAAATAAATGTAATGCAAAATGATATCCAATGAAGACTCAGATATGCAGATTTAGGATTCATCTCACTGCCCTATTATTACAACAAATTCTGTAAACTTAAAAAGATAGTAAAGATGAAAATGAAGATTCCTCACCATCATGTTGTTGCTCATGGAGCAGTTAGGCTGAGTCGTGACTCGGGGTGTCAGGGCCAACATTCTCTGATTGTTCTTTTGTGTGCGAATATTTGCAGTTTTACAGTTATGAGTGATCTCTTTAAGCATTTTTCCTTTGGAATTATCAGGATTGTAACAGTGGCCATGTTTCGTAAATCCTATGCATGTATATTTCTGTGAGAGTGTTCCTGTTCTGCAATTAAAAAAAAAAAGTCTCTCATGAACAACAGGTAAATCTGCTAATAGGTCGTCACAGGGCAAGAAGCCAATCAGAACTGATTTCTGGAAAAAATAGTTAGCCAATGATATTTAAGGTTACAGTCAAGCCAGTTGGGCCCGCCTACTGCTGGCAAAAAGAAAAAGTATTGGTGTGAACAGAAGCAATGAAATAAAATATTCAAGAAGAATTGAAGATTCAATTATTAATTTTATTAAAGTTACTTTTATTTACAATTATTACAATTATCCGAATAGGGCATTCTGGGCTAAATCATTCATTATTCATAACAGGAAAACATGCAACAGGACAATGTGATAGTTGTGGCCAAGCAGAGACAATAGAGCATGCACTAATAAAATGCAAAAAGAATACAAAAGAAAGAGCAGAACTAATTAAAGTAATGAGAAATACAGAAACGTTTAAATTACAAAGTCTGCTTAAAGAATCAGCAGGACAAAGAAGAAATATAGTGCAATATATACATATATATATATATATATATATATATATATATATATATATATATATATATATATATATACAGTATATATATATACAGTATATATATATATACACTATATTGCCAAAGGTTTTGGGACGTCTGCCTTTCCATGCACATGAACTTTAATGACGTCCCATTCTTAATCTGTAGGGTTTAATATAGAGTTGGCCCACCCTTTGCAGCTTCAACTCTTCTGGGAAGGCTTTCCACAAGGTTTAGGAGTGTGTTTAGGGGAATTTTTGACCATTCTTCTAGAAGCGCATTTGTGAGGTCAGGCACTGATGTTGGACGAGAAGGCCTGGCTCGCAGTCTCCACTCTAATTCATCCCAAAGGTGTTCTATCGGGTTGAGGTCAGTACTTTGTGCAGGCTAGTCAAGTTCCTCCACACCAGACTCTGTCATCCATGTCTTTATGGAGCTTGCTTTGTGCACTGGTGCGCAGTCATGTTGGCAGCAGCAAAAAAGGCTGCCCACTGCTCCGGGTGTGTGTTCACGGTGTGTGTGTGTGCACTTGGATGGGTTAAATGCAGAGCACAAATTCCAAGTATGGGTCACCATGCTTGGCTACACTTCACTTCACTATTATTTTTAATTAAGTGTTATCAGAAATGATACAGTGTAGTGTATAAGTAAAACTCTGAAAGGTAAGTACTTGCTTGAATACATGGTTTAACACAGGATCACATTACTGTACTGTTGCATAGATACTGATTGACATAATACTGATTTCAAATACTGATTGACAAATAATATCGATAAAGATAACAGAAAAATTCTCAGGGCAGGACTCACACTTCATGTGGCCTTCAGATTATTAATAAAGGAATAAATTTCACTGCATATTTCTGTTGTAAATTCTGAAACAGTTAGCAGAATAGCAAGCCAGAAGTGTTAGCTAGTTCACTGAAGCTCATTACATGGAAATGTGGAAGGCTTGCTCCACTTGGCAGATGGCTGTGGGAGAGAATGGGGTTTGATTAGGGTCTGATTCAGAAGACTTTGTTTTTGGGGTGGAACAGAAGATTTATGCACTTGTTCAAAACTACAGTTTATAATTTTCACAAAAATATTTGTAGCCCAGCTAGGGTTATTAGGTAAGCACAATTACACTTATTCCGATGTAATGGGGGTATTTATAAGGTTTTATGATTCAGGGCATTCCATAACAGTGTCTGTGTATTCTTTTGATGCACTGGCGTACTTCTCCTTTAAGCGTTATGGCAAACTATGAAGTTTGTTCGTGATACACTTGTACAAAACGTGTATTTGCCTAGCAAGTTTGTTATTTAATTTGTGATTGGATATTTTTTTATTCCCACCCTCGTGAGTGGAATGAGAATGCTGAATGGATTAAGAAAAGAGGGGAGAAGAGAATTGCCGATCGGAAGAGCTAGGTTTTTTCTGTGAGTTTAAGCATAAAAAATTGAGGATATAACCACTGGCAAACCACTGAGTTTAGTTTATTTTGAGGACGGGATTGAGTGGGATTCCTGGACTGGACTTCACTCTGCAACCCACGAGGCTTGGAGTATGGCATGGTGAGTCAGCATGGTGACTGCGCTACCATTTTGCTGATGGACAGGGGGTCTACAGGACGATCTGCCGCTTCATAGAAATACATCACGGATGGCAGCTTCTTCAAAAGGCATTCAGGTGATCTGTTTGATTTGTTTTGGCTCATACGATTGAAGAGGCCATTCGCTGTTTCAAGGCCCCCACACTCCCCAGCCACGTTACAGGCCTGCAACAGGTTAGGGTGTGTGACTGGTGTGTGTGTGGGCCCACGCATATATATTCTGTTAATACTAATCATACACATTGTGCCTACTGCAACAAGTGAAATTTGGTGTTTTATACTATGGTGTGTGTGTGGTACTGAAACAAACTAAGTGTATTTTGTGGTACTGAGTTACTTCTACAAGTTAAAACTGTAACGCGGCAGGTGCCTTCTCAGGCAGTTCCGCGGCCACTTGCACGGGCTTTCATAGCGCAGCGATCTCAGGAAGGTAATCAGCGTAAACGTGCAGCACCTGGTCGCGCCTCTTTATAAGCCCTCTGATTGCCTCACTCCGCGTGCGGACATAGATCTGTGCCAGGTAACAGAGCAGTGTCACGCTACTCTACTCGGTGATTTTGGATAAGTAAAAAAGAAGAAAAGAAATAAAAGAAAACAAAATAAAATATTTAAGTTTAGAAAGAAAAGGATAGAAATTATTGAGGGAAAGAAAGACAAGGGAGCTCAGAATATAAAAGGGAGTATTCTCTCCCATTTGGTGCTTTTAAGTTCGGCCAATAGGAAGGCCACTTTGAGTTGTGTTTTTCCGCCGCGCTGCGGCGCTTTTGAGTTCAGCCGTTGGCTCTGAGTCTTCCCGGTCCAGTTTCATAAGCACTGCAACACGCACATGTCCTATCCCATAGAGTTCGCTCAGCGGGTAACATTATGGCTTGCGGTTCACAACCTCTCTGGTTCGTGTCCCGCTCCAGGTGGCCGCTTTTTAGGCAGAGTGTTTTGATCCGTCTCCGCACTTGGCTCCTTTCCACACCTTAATATATTGTCCTCCCGGACAAGTGGGCCCTGCGCGACACTCTTAAACAACTTATCGCCTAGCCCCATAACAAAAACAGTGTCTTTTGTTACTCCTGGTGGTGTTAGGGGCACCATTTAATGAGACTGTGAATCCCCACGCAGGTAGTTTAAAAGGTATTTCTCAGAAGAAAAAAAAACTACAACAGACATTTTTCTGTTCTGTTCCAGTTTTATTGATTTTCTCTGTTACATAAATTCAAATAATTCATTATTTTAATTTTCTTGATTTCTTTATAAATAAATCTAATTGGTAATTTCAAAAATTTACCTTCTGTGTTGATTGAGGTTATTCCCTGTGGGGTTTAACTGTTATTTGTTATAGAAATAATTCTGTAGGAAGGCCAAATCCACTAAATTTGTGCTACAGTAAAGTGATAGGAGGGATATTAATATTAAGTCGAGAGACACACAGCCAGAGCCCGGTGCTCCGCTCAATTGAAGGTTGAGGGTAGGGGGCGCTACACAATTTGGGGGCTCGTCCGGGATTTCCCTTCTTGTTATCCTGTTAAGAAGACAAAATACACTGAGAACGATAACTGAGTGACATTTTAAGCTCGTATAAGTTGACCAATAATTATCTGCCTTAAGTTCTATCGTGGCCTTGGGAAGTAGCCCTCTTTTGCACGCTGAACTCTCCAAGTGGTGTAAGGAGGCAGCAATTGAGGAGGCTCATGCCATACTGTTGATCGGAGTCTCTGCCACTACTGAAGTGGCATGTATTGAAGATACAGTTCAAACTGTAAAAGCCTTGGGAAGAGTGTGGGTTAGAGACTCGAAATTGGGACCAAGTCCGAGTACCCTCATGGTGCTATGTGAGTGTCGTGAAGTCATTGACCCCACCCATATTCCAGCTGAACTACCATGGCCTGATGGAGAAGAGTCATGGAAGGTGGTAGTGGCGCCTGCTGACGTTTCAGCTGCTGAGTTTTCCAAGAAATTGTCAGCATTCTTAACGAATGAAGGAAAGACTATGGCTGACCTACAGGCCTTGTTCGTCTCTCAGAGTTCCAGTTCTAGTTCCCGAGTCCATTATACGTGCGGTGGGTGAACTTCTGGAGAAGACAACAAAACTGTCAGGTGAAACCAATGCTTATCGATGACTGCGTATCTTTTCTGGCACTGTTCCAACCCAGACTGGAGAGGAAAGTCTAGAAAACTGGATAGAACCTGCCAGGCTAATGACGGATGAAGGTGAGTGTTCCGAAAAGGAAAAGCGCAGAAGAATTATGGAGAGTTTTAAAGGGCCAGCCCTTGACATTGTCAAAGCTGTTCGATTTTCAAGTCCTGAGGCTAGTGCTTCCCAATACCTTGAAGCAGTAGAAAACACGTTCGTAACCTCAGAGTCAGGGGAGGACGTGTACTTTGCCTTCCGTCTATTACGTCAATTTCCTGGGGAAGCTTTGTCTGACTTTCTCTTTAGGATGGAAAAAATCCTTAACTAAAGTGCTGCAGAAGGGAGGATTGACTGCCCAGGTGATGGACAGAGCAAGGGTCGAACAGTTGATCAGAGGTGCAGTCGAAGCGGATCTGCTGCTTTAGCATTTAAGACTGAGGGAGAGAACAGCCACCCTTTCTTAGTGCTGCTAAATGAAATCAAAGAAGCTGAGGAAAACAAAGCTGCATGCCATAAAATCAAGGCTTATGTAAAGCCCATACATCTAAAGAATGATGATAAGCTTGACTACTCTAATTCAACCCTCAATTTCCCAGAGGGTTAGTGGGCCCTGCTGCAACCATTTCAGTGGAATTGAATGGATGTCCTTGTTAAGCTTTATTGGATAGTGGGTCCCAGGTTACCGTCGTGTTTGATCAATTGTATTCAAAATACTTGTCGCAGATACCCATCCATCCACTGACAGGACTGTCTATCTGGGGACAGAGCTCTTCAAGTTATCCTTACAAGGGATACATCATAGTCGATATGTTGCTTCCTTCTTCCCTCACTGGGGTGAGAGAATCGTTTTCTATTCTTGCTTTGGTCTGCCCTGAACCCCAAGGTCCTCAGCAATGTCCCGTCATAATAGGAACCAATGCAAGCTTCTTTAAACGTTTGACCCTGTTCAGCCCGGATTCTAGGGTATCTGACCAAGCAACCTCAATGAGAATTCAGCCGGCACTCCTCAAGCCCTGTTTAAAAGCAGAAGGCCCTGAACCAGCTGAGGGACATTTCAAGTGGACAGGACCGGGAGCCCTGACTATCCCTTCCAAAGGCGAAAAGTATGCAGTGTGCAAAGTGGAGTGTGAGAAGCCGCTGAAAAAAGAAGTTTTTCTTGTGGAAGTGCCAGTGGAATGTCAACTTCCAGTGGGACTGTTTATCCCTCCGACTGTTCTCTGCCATTAATGTGAACCACGTCAGAGTTCTGGTCTGCAGTGAGACCTTTAAAGACATCAGCATCCCATCCCACACAGTAATTGCTAAAGTCTTTTCCACAGACACAGTTATAGTCACACAAGATGCTCCAGCTGTTCCTAAAAGTTTAGATCCCGAAGTTTTCAAGTTTGGTGCCTCTCCTATTCCTGCCGAATGGAAGAAAAGACTTAGTGAGAAATTAGCAGAATGTGGAAATGTGTTTTCCCTCGATGAGTGGGATGTGGGACGAGCCAAAGGGGTGAAACATAATATCAGACTGAGTGATCGTCAACCATTTAGGGAACGATCCAGACGGATTGCACCCGCCGACATTGATGATGTGCGACATCACATAAAAGAACCGTTGGCTGCAGGCATCATAACAGAGTCCAAGAGCCCTTATGCCTCACCAATAGTTATTGCACGGAAGAAAAATGGGGCAATTCGTGTGTGCATACACTACCGGACGCTGAATGCCAGAACAATTCCTGACCAGTACACCACTCCCAGGATGGATGATGCTTTGGACTGTCTGTCCGGAAGCCAATGGTTCTCTGTATTGGACTTGCGCAGTGGCTATTATCACATTGAGATGGCAGATGAGGACAAGGAAAAACCTCTGGGTTTTTACCAGTTCGAACGCATGCCACAGGGGATCACTGGGGCTCCAGCTACGTTTTAGCGGCTAATGGAGAGAGCAGTTGGAGATATGCATCTTCTCTAAGTGATTGCATATCTGGATGACCTCATTGTCTTCGGGCATATGCTAGAAGAGTATGAGGAAAGGCTGCTGAAAGTGCTGGATCAGCTCGAGGAATATGGAGCTCAAAGTGTCTATAGACAAGTGCCAGTTTTGCCAACCCCAAGTCAAATATGTGGGGCACATCGTATCTGCTGACGGGGTAGCTCCTGATCCCGAGAAGGTGAAGGCTGTCTCTCATTGGACTATGCCACATGATTTGAAGTCACTGAGATCCTTTTTAGGGTTTTGTGGCTTCTATCGCAGGTTTATTAAGAACTACTCTGCCATCATGAGACCCCTGACTGACTTGACCAAAGGCTATCCTCCGGTCAAAAGTCAAAATAAAGCAGTACAGAAAGGCAAGTACTATTGTGAGTCAGAGCCATTTGGTGAGCAGTGGGACAAACAGTGCACTGAGACCTTTCATAACATTATCTATTGCCTTACACATGCTCCGGTTTTGGCCTATGCAGATCCAGCTAAACCCTATGTTCTACATGTTGACGCGAGCCTGAGTGGGTTAGGCGCCGTGTTGAATCGGGAACACCCAGATGGACTGCAACCTGTCACATATGCCAGCCGAAAATCGAGTATTGCTGAACGACACTATCTAATTCATCAGTTGGAATTTCTGGCACTCAAGTGGGCCATTGTGGATAAATTCCATGATTATTTGTATGGAGCAAAGTTCACCGTTAGAACCGATAACAACCCCCTCACCTATGTCCCACTTTCCTGTCCAGGGAAGCTGGTCAGAGTTGATGGGAAGATGGATGGAGCCAAATACAGGGCAATCTTAGATGAAAACCTGTTAGAGTCTGCAAAAGACTTGAGACTGGGGCGGAGGTTCACCTTCCAGCAGGACAACGACCCTACACATACAACCAGAGCTACAATGGAATGGTTTAGATCAAAGCATATTCATGTGTGACCGAATGACAGAATGACCCAGTCAAAGTCCAGACTTAAATCCAATTGAGAATCTGTGGCGAGACTTGACGAGAAAATTGCTGTTCACAGACGCTCTCCATCCAATCTGACTGAGCTTGAGCTATTTTGCAAAGAAGAATGGGCAAAAATTTCACTCTCTAGATGTGCAAAGCTGGTAGAGACATACCCCAAAAGACTTTCAGCATAATTACAGCAAAAGGTGGTTCTACAAAATATTGACTTAGGGGGGCTGAATACAAATGCACGCCACACTTTTCAGATATTTATTTGTAAAAAATTTTGGACACCATTTATCATTTTCCTTCCACTTCACAATTATGTGCCACTTTGTGTTGATCTATCACATAAAATTCCAATAAAATAAACTTTTGTTTTTGGTTGTAACATGACAAAATGTGGAAAAGTTCAGTGGGTATGAATACTTTTGTAAGGCACTGTAGATAAGGAGGAAATCTGAGCCAGGGAATCATCTGAACACACTGACTTTGGTGTGTTCAGTCACAAAGACCCAATATACCAAAAAACACAAGGAATAAAATATACAACATAGAGTCATATTCAGAGATAGCTCTAGATATAAACCTGTCATAAAGAATGTGAAATATAATTCATGCACATTTTTTGGAGTCCTGAATCTAACTGTACTATCATCAAGCTGATAGATGGTGTGTGGGGTACATAAGACACATTTAATATAAAGTTAGAGAGTCAGAGATAAACATTGTTGAGCTTTTGTGACCTTAATTCACTAAGAAATCTAATCTTCAATCTTTCTCATGTCTTCTAATCCTCACTAAATCGAAGGATACAGAAGATCTTCGTCCATGAACAGAATGATGTGAGAGAGATGTTTTGTGAGTGCCTGCTGATAAATGGTTGGGCTGTTAAGAAAACTGGTAATCTAGTCCACTGATACTGCACATCCCCCACTGTGAATGCAAGTCAGGGTTGGCTTTCAGGGAGTAGTGGAACAGACCAGAAACCATTAGCCACATCAGTGACAGAAAAGCTGCTATGACTACTGCCACTTAATGGGTCTGCAACCAACAGAGTTAATTTGTCAGTATACTGATTGGCCATTCTGTAATAATACCTGGT
>CM041003.1:1046281-1064559 GCA_022985145.1 Pangasius djambal
AGAACAGGGGGGTCCAGTCTTATCCACAAAGGGCTGATGTGGGTGCAGGTTGTCATTCCAATCAAGCAGGAGCCACACCTGATCCCATCACATTTTGTGAGTCTTAGAGCACCAGGTATAAAGATAATATTCTTAAGAGCGAGTGATATCCTATAAATAAATTTGACTTACACCTGTTTTCAGTGTGTGTGTGAGAGAGTGTGTGTGTGTGTGCGCATTAAACACCAATCAGACATAATATTATGACCACCTGCCTAATATTGTGTTTGTCCCCCCTTTGCTTCCAAAACAGCCCTGACCCGTCGAGGCATGGACTCCACTAGATCCCTGAAGGTGTGCTGTGGTATCTGGCACAAAGACGTTAACAGCAGATCCTTTAAGTCCTGTATCTGCCGAAAGGGGTGTACCTGGTCTGCAACAATGTTTAGGTAGGTGGTATGTGTCAAAATAGCATCCACATGAATGCCAGGACCCAACGTTTCCCAGCAGAACATTGCCCAAAGCATCACACTGCCCCGCCAGCTTGCCTTCTTCCCATAGTGCATGCTGGTGCCATCTCTTCCCCAGGTAAACGACGCACACGCACCCGGCCTTCCACATGATGTAAAAGAAAATGTGATTTATCGGACCAGGCCACCTTCTTCCATTGCTCCGTGGCCCAGTTCTGATGCTCACCTGTCCATTGTAGGCACTTTTGGCAGTGGACAGAGGTGAGCATGGGCACTCTGACAGGTCTGTGGCTACGCAGCCCCATACGCAGCAAGCTGCGATGCACTGTGTGTTCTGACACCTTTCTATCATAGCCAGCTTTAACTTTTCAGCAATTTGTGCTACAGTAGCTCTTCTGTGGGATCGGACCAGACAGACTAGCCTTCACTCCCCACGCACATCAGTGAGTCTTGGGTGCCCATGACCCTGTCGCTAGTTCACCGTTTGTCCTTCCATGGACCACTTTTGGTAGATACTAACGACTGCATACCGGGAACACCCCACAAGGCCTGCCGTTTTAAAGATGCTCTGACCCAGTCATCTAGCCATCACAATTTGGCCATTGTCAAAGTGTCTCTAATCCTTATGCTTGCCCAATTTTCCTGTTTCCAACACATCGACTTCGAGAACCGACTGGTCACTTGCTGCCTAATATACTGTATCTCAACCCTTGACAGATGCTATTGTAATGAAATAATCAATATTATTCACTTCACCTGTCAGTGGTCATAATATTATGGCTGAGAGGTGTATGAATCATGCAGTAGTGAGCATGCACTGTGATCTCCTTTCATACACACACCTATTGATCCTGTTCTCTACTTTAGCTCTGTGTTACTATATGAATGGATTTGAGTCAGTGAGTTTACTCAGACACTCGTTATGACAAAATGTGGAATAATACAAGATCATTTTAGGACCTTAGTGAAAGGACTACTGAGGTTTTAATACTGCTTCTCCATTGGGCTGCTTCTGTAACACAGATCTGATCATAGCGGCTAGAAGGAGATGAATATTGAAAGAATTGACTGAAATAATATTCAGTAACAGAATAAAAACTATTTCAGCTTTAAAAAGAAAAAAATAAACAAAAGAATTGTTGCTGTGACGTGCAACAATTACTGTAAGTGCTTTTTCAGCACTTTTTATAATTTTTTACCTTTTCACTCCTATGGCATTAACTTTTTAGTTTCCAAGTTTTATTTTCTATTCCTTTTTATTATTTCCACCATTTCACTGCTGCTTCAGTCTGATGATCTTACCTCAGTGTCTCCAGTTTACAGTGAGGATTCTTCAGAACAGCAGAGAGATGCTTCACTCCTAGGTCTCCTAGATTATTCCTAGACATATTCAGGTTTTTCATGTGTGAGGGGTTCGATATCAGAGCTGAAGCCAGAGCAGCACAGCCTTCATCTGAGATACCACAATTAAACAAACTGCAGAGACACAATGACACACACTTCACTCTCTCAGTTTATGAACATTAACATTTTGTGAGTCTTAAAACTTTTGGTTCGTCAGTGAAATAGTGGTTCTAGAAGAAGAATTTATTACAAAATTGTGTGTGTGTGTGCGTGTGTATACGCTAGATGAATCATATCTGTGTATTAAAGCATACAGTAGTGAGCATGCACTCTGAACTCTTCTCATACACAACTATTGATCCTGTTCTCTACTTTAGCTCTGTGTTACTATATGAATGGATTTGAGTCAGTGGGTTTACTCAGACACTCTTTATGACAAAATGTAGAATAATACAAGACCATTTTAGGATCTTGTGCATGGTTTAATACTGACATGTTGCAGACGCATTAAGCACCTTAATCTGAGGAGCAGGTCATGTGACTCTCAGAGAGATGATCTTACCTCAGTATCTCCAGTTTGCATTGAGGATTCTCCAGTCCAGCAGAGAGACACTTCACTCCTGAGTCTCTTAGATTATTATTAGAGAGTTCCAGGTCTCTCATGTGTGAGGGATTTGATCTCAGAGCTGAAGTCAGAGCAGCACAGCCTTCATCTGAGACATCACAACACTGCAACCTGCAGAGACACAATGACACATTCTTCATCAACAGATCTCAGTTTAATACTTACTTTAAAAATGATGTGTGTGTGCATTTTATAGTATTCAGAATGATGTGAGCATTTAATATCTACTTTTTATTCTCATTAACAATGTATTTAAAAATGATAGTACTGGGTGATATATTTATTTTTCCTCATCTGTTGTGTATGATATTAAACTGTCAGCAGCTGAAGCTGAACAGAGAACAGCAGACTGACCATGAACCTGTGAATACAGAAGAAACACTCTGACAATCTCATCACCAAACAGCATGACTGACTGCCTCTTACACACTGCAGTGATTCTCACATTGGACTGTCTCCCTTCTCTTGAACAATTACAAGGTATAAGTAAAGCAGCATTTTTGGGGGTCAAGCACCCAGACTCGGTGAGCCACACAATCACAGATGTGCTACAATTGTTGCATAAGCAATCACAGAAAGCAAAGCCATAACTTTAGGCAAAAGGATTCAAGGGAAACATTACAAGAATGATTTGTAATTTCACGCATTTGCCAGTCCATTATGGGGGAACAATTCTGAATATCAGAATTCCTTTGATAAATTTTGTTTAGATAGGTCTCAAGATGATGTGAGCCAAATTTGGTGAAGGTTTGGTGGGGGAGTATCAAAAATGGCAGTTAGATGGAAGCATTTTTTGACCAGTAGATGGCATGGAAACAAAATTTGTTGCATAGACTCAGAAGAAGAAGAAGAAGAAGAAGAAGAAGAAGACATAGAATAACAATAGGGTGTTCTCATAACTTCAGTGCTTGGCCCCCTAATTAGCACTGACCAAAACTTTAGCACTGTTATTGAGAGTTATTGACATGAAGAGTACCATAGGTGCAAAAGTACAGTTGGTTTAATTTAATAATAATCAGTCAGGTTTTGTAGAACTTATCTCTGTATAACTGTATTTCTAATGCACATGTATCTGATCAGTACATTCAATTATTCCTCTAATGCATAAGTGAATCTGAGGCAAAATAATAATGGAGAGATGATCTTACCTCAGTGTCTCCACTTTACAGAGAGGATTCTCCAGTACAGCACAGAGACGATTCACTCCTGTGACTCCTAGATTATTCTGGGACAGGTGCATTGTATTCACAGTCAGATGCAGTTCTCGCAGTTTGGAGGTTTCTGATCTGAGCACTGAGTCCAGAGCCATCCAACTTTTCTCTTTAATTGTACCACATCTGATACTGAAGGAAATAATACATAATGAACTAACGCTAATATAGATTATAAAAAAGCTCCTCCGAACTTTCACTCACTGAACATTCTTATATTATAAATATCAAAATAAAGGAAATAACACAGGCTACAATTTGTGAAAAGGTCAACAAAACTAAAAAGTTACAATTTATAGTTAACATATAATGAAATTCTAATATTATAAAAAAAATATATCAAGAATTGTACCAAATCATAATAGCAAGAAAGTATTTTGTATTTTTTATACACCACATGTCTGCTTAACTGCACTTTAAGTATTAAAAAAATATTACAGTCAGGTTCATAAGTATTTGGACAGTTACACAATTTTGGTAATTTTGTCTCTGTACACCATCACGATGGATTTGAAATGAAGCAGTCAAGATGTGATTGAAGTGTAGACTTTCAGCTTTAATTCAAGGGGTTTAACAAAAATATTATAGTCATATCATCAGTAAACACCAGTGACCCAGTTCCATTGGCAGCCGTACATGCCCATGCCATAACAATTCCTCCTCCCTGTTTGACAGATGATGTGATATGCTTTGGATCACAAGCCCTCCCTTTCCTTCTCCATACTCTTCTCTTTCCATCATTCTGGTACAAGTTAATCTTGCATCAGAACTGGTCAGGGTTTTTTTTGTTGTTGTTTTTTTTTTTAGCAAAGTCTAATCTGGCCTTTCTGTTCTTGAGTGTTACCAGTAGTTTGCATCTTGAGGCAAACCATCTGTATTTACATTCATGAAGGCGTTTCTTGAATGTAGACCTTGACAATAACATGCCTACCTCCTCCAGAGTGTTCTTGACTTGGCTAGATGTTGTGAAGGGGTTTTTTATTCACCAAGAAAAGAATTCTGCGATCATCCACTATAGTTGTCTTCCGTGGTCTTCCAGGCCTTTTGATGTTGCTGAGCTCGCCAGTGCATTCCTTCTTTTTAAGAATGTGCCAAATTGTTGATTTGGCCGCTCCTAAAGTTTCTACCATCTATGATAGGTCTGTTTTGTTTTTTCAGCCCAATGATGGCAACTTCAGCTACCAAATGCAAGTCAACACTTGGAATCAACTCCAGACCTTTTATCTCCGTAATTTGTCATGAAATAAGCAGGAAACAGGCCATGAAACTGCTTATCAGTCAATTGTCCAATTACTTTTGAGCCTGTGAAAATGGAGGGACTCTGTAAAAATGGCTGTATTTCCTAAACAATACTTTTGTTAGACCCCTTTAATTAAAGCTGAGAGTCTACACTTCAATCACATCTCGACTGCTTCATTTCAAATCCATTGTGGTGGTGTACGGAGACAAAATTACAAACATTGTGTCACTGTCCAAATACTTACGGACCTGATTGTAATGTGGAGAGATCCAAAGAAAAAACTGTTCAAAATACAAAGGGAAAATAAAGAATTGTACATGAGTTTTACTTTGATAAGGTCTATGTAAATTCAAGAAACTTCTTCAGTAAATATACTGAGTCATAAGTTTGAGATATAAATGTTTTCTCATAAACATTCGCATATTTTATACCTGTCCTTTAGTCATATTCATTTGCTCATGCAATCATTATTCCCTAAATCATTTGCTGACTTGGTCTGTCAGGTTGTTGAGTGTATTCTGCCTTTTGGCCACCAGATGGTGACTCTGAAGAATTTCTATTAGGCCTATCACCTAGTTAAAGAATCTCACCCATTTCTTGTTTAACCTGTGTATTTAAGTTGCCCTTCCTGTGTTAGTCTTTGCCTTGGTCCTTGCTGTATGCAAGTCTCTGCCTTGCTTTCTTGGATTACTGTACCCTTTGTGGATTACTGAAGTTTTTGTGAGATTTGGTATCTTTAGAGATTTGTATTTTTGGAGGATTGTGACTAAGAATTTTAGCCTTGGATTTTTTTGGTTCTTATTGCTTTGATTCGCTGCCATTGATCAAATAAAGAGCCTTACTGAGAAACTTTGTAACTTTTTGTGAACTCCTTTGATAAAACTATTTAACCGTACTCCTGTGTCAGCCTCTGCTTTTGGTTTTTCGACCTGTGTGTAGCTCAATCAGTAGAGCATCGGCCTTTAGACTCTGGAGACCAGGCTTTGATACCTTCTCTGAATGTGAGTGTCTGATTACATTTATCTGTTCTCATTAACACCAACCCTGTATGACCTGAAGGGTCAAAACATCACACATTGCATGTTTGTCAAAGTTTTTTCTCTTGTTCCTCTAACACTGTAACAGTATATCAGTTATATTCAGCTTTACTTACATTGCTTTTCTGGATTCTGCAACCACAGGCATCACCTTCACAAGAACCCAGTCTGATACGTTGTCTGTACTGGTATATTTACTCAGGTCAAATTCTTCCAGCTCCTGCGCTGATGTCAGTAACACAAACACCAGAGCAGACCACTGTGAACGAGAGAGTTCACTTTGTTTTCCAGATTTCAGGTAGTGTTGGATTTCCTCCACTAGAGAATTGTCACCCAGTTCATTCAGACAGTGGAACAGATTGATGGATTTCTCTGTAGGAAGGTCTCTACTGATCTCATTCTTAATGTACTGAACTGTTTCCTCTTTGCTCTGGGAGCTACTTCCTGTCTGTGTTAGAAAGACATGTAAGAGACTCTGATTGGACTCCAGTGAGAGACCCAGAAGGAAGCGAAGGAAAAGATCCAGATGTCCAGTCTGAATTTTTAAGGCATGATCTACAGCACTCTGGTGGACATCTGAGAGTGTAATTTCTTTCATTTCCAGTTTTGAAAACTGACTCTCTTTCAGAACATTTCTGTTTTCCATCATGAATGTCAGGTGCACATACAGAGCTGCGAGATGCTCCTGAACACTCAGATGAACAAAGCAGTACACTTTACTCTGGTCAAGCCCAAACTCCTCTCTGAAGATCTGTGTACACACACCAGAGTACACTGCTGCTTCTGTCACATCAATGCCACACACTCTAAGGTCTTCCTCATAGAAGATCAGGTTGCCTTTCTTCAGCTGCTGAAAAGCCAGTTGTCCCAGTTTCAGAACCATTTCTTCATAACTCTCCTGCTTCTTTGAGTACTTTTCTCTTATGATGTTTGTCTGAATTATGAGGAAGTGTGTGTACATTTGAGTCAGAGTCTTGGGGATCTCTCCACTCTCTGCTTCACCCAACACTCTCTCTAGAACAGTGGCTGAAATCCAGCAGAAGACTGGGATGTGGCACATGATGTAGAGGCTTCTTAATGACTTCAGGTGTGTAATGATGTTATTGGCCAGGTTCTGATCACTGATCCTCTTCCTGAAATATTCTTCCTTCTGTGGGTCAGTGAACCCTCGTATCTCTGTGACTCGATCGACACACTTGGAGGGGATTTGAACAGCTGCTGCTGGTCGGGAGGTGATCCAGATGAGGGCAGAGGGGAGCAGATTCCCTTTGATCAGGTTTATCAGCAGCACATGCACTGGTGCTGATTCAGTTACATCACACACTCTCACTGTGTTCTGGAAATCTAGAGGGAAACGGCACTCATCCATTCCATCAAAGATAAAAAGAACCTTTTCTAAACTGGAAATGTCCATTTCTTTTGTCCCCTTAAAATAGACATGAAGGAGCTCCATCAGATTCAGTTTTTGGTCCTTCATCAAATTCAGCTCTCTGAAAGGAAGTGGAAATATGAGGTGGATGTCCTGATTTGCTTCCCCTTCAGCCCAGTCCACAATGAACTTCTGCACAGAGACTGTTTTTCCGATGCCAGCGACTCCCTTTGTCAGAACATTCCTGATGGGGTTGTCTTCTTCAGGTAGGGGCTTAAAGATGTCATTGCACTTGATTGGTGTTTCCTCTGTTGTTTTTCTCCTGGATGCTGCCTCCATCTGTCTCACCTCATGTTCATTATTGATGTCTCCACTGTCTCCCTCTGTGATGTAGAGCTCTGTGTAGATCTCATTCAGGAGTGTTCGGTTTCCCTGGTTTATCATCACTCCATTCAAACACTCAAACTTCTTCAACAGATTTAACTTGAAGGTTTTCTGGACCTCACTTCCAGCAGATGCAGTGTCTTGCCTGGCATATGATAATGTAGGAAGACTCTTAGTACAATGTACATCATTTAATGGACTTTCTAAGATGTAACACTGTAAAGATCATATTTCTTCTGACTCCATATATACCAGGTCAATCATTATTTTCTCGCTATGAAATTGGTTTATTCTCCTATGAGTTTTCTCTGATCTAATCACTCAATGGATAATTACAAGAAGAGATATTTTTTATACTAGCATGTGACTGTGTTGTTGCTGGTTTTGATTACCCTGTATTTCTTCGGTTAATGTTTTTCTATTCCATCTCCCACCCTCTGCAGAACACTTAGGATAGGAGTGGGCAATATTATGATTTTATTATGACTGTGATAGTAGAATACATTTTGTCAGTTATGCTGAAAATGCTCAGACATGGCATCCCTAGTAGTTTTATGAGCCAGACTTAACTCTGTTCTCTAGTCTAGCTCACTCTCTGACAGACACACAAACAAACCAATAATAACCATGAGTAGGCAGTTGCTTAATTGAATTTTCTTCCTTGTTTTGCTTGCCAACAAAACAGGAGAAGTTGGTGTCAACAAAAGTTTTTTTTGCAAAATATGAGTAGGTTAAAAACTGGTAACCGAGAGATTTTTAATCTCTCAGTTTTAATGCAGTTGTAGGACCTACATAGTGCACTAAGGGGCCACTAGGATAACTTTTAAGATTCAACCACAGAAAAAAGAGCGACTACTAAGAGCCTGATCAAAATGTATAGCAATATTTAAGTAATAGGAGTTTTGGATGTGTATGTATTAATATATCAGTTTCATATTACATATACAACATTAATTTTGATCAGGCACCTAGTAGAGTCTCTCTTTTCAGTCAAGGAATCAAGCGTATGTAAACTTCTGTACTGGTTCATTTCTGTAAATTCAGTTAATATTGTGTCTTGTGGACTATATGTAAACCTCTGCTATGTGAAATAGCTTATTCATGGCTGAACTAAATAAAACAAAATGCAATTTTTAATGATCTCTCTTATTTTTATTAATTAACAACATTTTGCAGATTGTGCAAGGCATATGTAAACTTATGACTCCAACTATATTTCATATTGTTTGACCTCAGTAACTGTAATGTCAAAATGTATTACAGTATTAAGTTCCACACCAATCCAGATATAATGCATTATTAATGTCTAATTTGAGTAGCCTATAAATATTTAAAAAAACTGATTTGTCTCTCTACAGTAGTGTAACAACGAGGAGATGTTACCTCTTTACAGATGAGAGGTTTCCATCCTCAAAGACCAGTGAAGAGGCCAGTGATGCATCACTCTTCAGAGATACACTGCTGAGTACTGTTGCCTTTGCCAGCATATTACTGAACAACAACAACAAAAACTTTCTATTACTACTAATTACTAAAACTTTTTGTCAGATGGAAGAGACAATTGCATGTGCAGATGACGGTCTTTATTTAAAAGAAGACCGATAAATCCAAAATCATGAGGCAAAGGCAAATTGAAAAGAAAGTATGCAAAAGATCAAGTGATGAACAAACAATCAAAAACCAGAAACAAGATCACAAACAAGACAAACATTCACAAAATACAAACACACTAACATCAAGTGAGTACTCTGAGCAATACTTCACAACGTGTGTGTTTGTGTGTTATTTAGGTGTGGATGTAACTGTGTCCAGGTGTGTGCATTCAGAAATCTTGCGTGTGAGTGTGTGTATGTTGGGAAGTGTAGTCCTGGTTGGCCATGTTTGTATGTGGAGATAGCTTCTGGGAATTGTAGTGAGACACCGTTCGTGGCATTGACATGACTTGCAACATGCAATTATTATTTTTTTAAATTTATAATCTGTGGGATTTCCATTTTCTTAGTAGCCGATTTAAAATTTAGAATTAGAAGTCAAGCCTGGCAGAGCATCAACAGAGAAGATACTCAACATCCAGTGATGTCATGAGTCGCAGACTTCAAGCAGTCATTGCATGCAAAGCATATGCAGCAAAGTACTAAACGTGACTAATTTACTGTTCATACCACTTATATGTCCCCAAACATTACAGAGCCTTGAAATGGAGGTTATGTATAAAAATGCTGTAATTCCTACATGGTAAAACTAAAATGTATAAAAAATTCCCTTTATTAAAATCAGAGAATGTGCACTTTAACCACATGTGAATTGTTTGAGTACAAATTTAAAACTGTGAAGTACAGAAGCACATAATTAAAGAAATATTTGTTTGTCCCAAACATTATGGAGAGCATTGTACATCTCAACATGCAGATCAGGAACCACAACATCTTTTTATTATCTGCTCCCTCCAGCCATTCTTGAGTAGAAAGTGTAATCTACCATCAGTGTTTTAAGACATTGTAATTCTCCACACGCTTGCTATGTGATCAGCAGATTCTCTTCATATTTCAAACAAATTTTATACACCACATGGCTAGAATTATGTGGTCTACTCCAAACTGTTGCAACAAAGTTAGAAGTACAAAATTGTCTACAATGTCTTTGTATGCTGTAGCATTAAGAATCTCCTTCACTGGAACTAAGGGGCTAACCCAAACCTGTTCCAGTATGACAATGCCCCTCTGCACAAAGTAAGGTCCAAAAAGACAAGGTTAGTCTAGAAGAATTCATGTGGCCTGCACAGACCCCTGAACTCAACCCCTCTGAACACTTTTGGGAATAATTGGAATGGAGTCTCACACCAGGCCTTCTCACTCAACATCAGTGTCTGACCTGACTAATGTTCTTGTGGCTGAATGGGCCAACATCTAGTGGAAAGCCTTCCCAGAAGAGTGGAGGCTGTTACAGTAGCAAAGGTGGAACCAACTCCATATTACTGCCCAGGGCTTTGAGATGTTCAACAAATGCATATGGATGCATTGGTCACATACTATTGGCTATATAGCATAGAGTAACGAATCAGAATCTGTTTTTGGAAAGCGCCTTGAGAAAGCAACTTTTAAAGGCGCTATATAAAATAAATGTATTATTATTATTATTATTATTATTATTATTATTATTATTATTATTTGTGGATTGTGTTTGTTATTTTTTTCCAAGAGTGGAAAAATAAAAAAACTTGCAAGGGTAAGTATTTCCTTATAGCTACCCAGGCCTTCCTTCCAATCTTGAACATCTCTAACCTTTTTAGTTTTATGGGTACCTGTTTAAGGGACCTAATGCAGTTATTGTTCCATGGTGCATGCTTTGTATTTTAACCTCCCTGTTTCTGATCCTAGCTGTTGCCCAGGATGCTAAGAGAATCTAAATAACACATAAATATACTATTTTCTGTATATATACTGTATTTACTGTAATTTGATGATGCAATCATTCTATTTTATTTACATTTACTATTATTATTGTTGTTGTTGTTGTTGATTTTGGATAAACCAAAAGGTAGCACAGCCTTGTGTAGTGGGTTAAGTGAGGAGACGTTACCTGTGTACAGCTAAGGGGGCTCCATCTCTGAAAACCAGTGGAAAATCCATAGATGCATCACTTTTCATGGAGACACAGCTGGGTTCTGGTGAGTCTGAACTCTTTTCCAGGATTTTACTGCACAATATTATAAATATTCCATTAGTAATTTATACCCTCTCTACAATTTTTCTGTTAATTAAACAAGAAACTGTTAATCGACTTGTTAATTGAATTATTAATTATTATTAAACATGAACGGTTAACTGTTAACACCAGGCATAGTTGGATTCCCTGGGTCAAGACAAGTTCAATGCACCCTATGACGTCAATTTCCGGCTAATTAAAAAATATTCCAAACAGTTTGCCCGTAATGGGCCAACAAATCTGATGGTGAAGCCGCCAAACAGGAAATGAGGCTGTATCTCACCAGCAACTTTGCACACTGACACAAAATTTGGTAGGCATCTTCAGGACCATGACCTGAGGCTATGCAACAAATTTTGTTCCAGTGCCACCTACTGGTCAAAAGTAAGAATAATATGCTGAAAATGCTTACATCTGCAATATTTGCTACTCCTCCTCCAAATTTTGTCCAATCTTCATCAAATTTGGCTCACATCACCTTGACACATGTCTAAACAATGCTGCAGTAATGCTACGCTGCTACCCATTTGTTCATCTAGACCTTTCCTCCTACAGTCAGAGAATTCCACCACTGTACGTGGTCAAAACATACACATCATGAGTGAAACATCAAATCACTCTTGAATCCCTTTGCTTAAAGTTATGGCTCTGTGTTTCTGTGATTGTACAACTGTTTATTGTTGTTGTTGATTTTGGATAAACCAAAAGGTAGCACAGCCTTGTGCAGTGGGTTAAGTGAGGAGACGTTTCCTGTGTACAGCTAAGGGGGCTCCATCTCTGAAAACCAGCGGAAAATCCATAGATGCATCACTTTTCATGGAGACACAGCTGGGTTCTGGTGAGTCTGACCTCTTTTCCAGAATTTTACTGCACAACATTATAAATATTCCATTAGTAATTTATACCCTCTCTACAATTTTGCCAAACTGTTAATTTAAAAAGAAATTGTTTTTAAGCATTATTTTATTGATAAATGATAACTAGCTTAAATGTATTGTCATCAATTCTATTATGTTAACTTATTCTTTCCATACATTCACTAAATATTTTAGATATGAACAGTTAAGACCAAAAAAATGACATGGTACTTTACCTCTTTTCTGAAGATGGGGCCATATTGTCTGTGTCCAGATCAGAGGTTTCCATCTTGAATGTTAGTAAAGCATGCGCAGAGTCCTGAAGAGTCTGATTTCTTCTGCTGAAATGGATTACACAAATGTGCATTTAAACTTGGGTTAAAGTTTTCATGTCTTAGGACAAATGTGCATCATTGCTCTTCCCCAGGTAAGCGATGCACCCGGCCGTCGACATGATGTAAAAGAAACCATGATCAGACCAGGCCACTTTCTTCTATTGCTCCATGGTCCAGTTCTGATGCTCACGTTGCCATTGTAGGCACATTCGGCAGTGGACAGGGTCAGCATGGCCACTCTGACCGGTCTGCAGCCCCATACTCAGCAAGCTACGATGCACTGTGTGTTCTGACACCTTTCTGTTAGAGCCAGCTTTAACTTTTTGAGCAATTTGTGCTACAGTAGCTCTTCTGTTGGATCGGACCAGACGGACTAGCCTTCTCTCATCATGTGCATCAGTGAGCCAATTTTTTTTTTTTTTGCTGAGACAAGCAAACGAGGTGCACTTGAAAAACAAGTGCGCTTAGTTAGAAAGAGAAAGTAAAAGACACCAGCTCAGTCCTCACAAAAATTCTATGGGTCTTTATTGCAACAGATCTCTGTTGTCTCTGTCCAGTGAGATGTGCCTGATACAGCTCTACCCACTAGTTTGTACTGTATTTCAAACTTTCATGAACTCAAAGACAATACTCTTCTTCAGTTCATGATTAAAGCAAGCAATTCCACTAAATGTTATTATGACCCCATGGGCTGTTTCCTTTTCCCTCTGGCAGTAAATATGCATGAAGCTCGGAGTCCATATGGCCTTCAGTAGATTTATACAAATGACTAACAACGATTATTGTTTTAACATGCAACATGTTCTTAAGAGGGCTTTAGATAAATAGAGAGCCTTCTTAAAATCTTGCTTTGAGTTTTGCTCCATAACACCTGTATTACGACAGTTTCCTCTTTCAATAAATAAAGTGGGAATTGATAAATGTGTATTTTTCAGTTACTGGTATGCTGATATGCAGTCAATAATGCAATAAATAATTTAAAACTATTTTTTGAAAAAAAGAAAACAGCAATTTGGTCGTCTGTATGGTGTGTGTCTCGGTTTTCTACCAAGTATACCTTAGCATGTTCCTGAGTAAGGGTATTGAAGTTTTATTACACACATACATGCATACACACATATATACATACACACATTCTTCTTATATAAAAACTTTTTAGTGAAATCTCTCACCTTTTTTCTCAGCAGTCCTTATGAGGCATTAGTCTCAGACTTTTGGAGAAGTGGTGTATTGTTCCTGTAGTAGTGGTGTAGTGCCACTCCTCAGAATCTTGTCAAACCTGCAGGATCAGTCTTTTTTTGGCAAACGGACAAGTTTGTAATCAGCACATTTGCAGTAAACAGAAATTCAGGTTGTTTAAAGACATAGAAGCTTACTTGGAGGGCACACATGTATGTCAGTGGTGCTGCAAACAGTCATTTATTAACTTATGTTCAGTATATACACTTTTATCCTTGACAGGGTCACAGTGGATCCAGAGCCCGTCTTGGAACACTGGCATGCTCTGAACAAAACCCTTAAGTAATATTTCTCCTCCTTTTATTTAACAAAAAGTGTATTTCCTTCTACCTCACCATGTTCCTGGCTACTGGTTTTATAGACAGATATGCCCAGTTTGCAGCGAGCGTCATTTTAACCTAAGTAAATGTTTAGTAAAGGTTTCTTTCATTGTTGATAATGTTTAGGAAATGATGAGGGGAAAAGGTGCATCACACAGACCTACTGATGTGTACCAGTCTTACAGACAGACTTTAAAGACTCAGACGAGGACCACTGTCCTTCTGCTGAAAGCATGTGGAGTAGAGTCCATTGCTTTGACCATCTTTCTGCTTTCTGCTTTTGTCAAGAGGACTGTCTTGGGACAGCCAGTTTCTCAGTGAGGTTGGAATTTTGTCAGGCCCTAAGCCTCAAAATCTGGGTCAAGAGCCTTTTGAGAATTGATATTTATTCCCCTGCAGCCTAGTCATCAGAATGAAAGAATGAGTTTTGACCTGTTCCTGTTACACTCAGAGCTCCTGCAACAGGCACAAAACTTCATCTCTAACATCATTAATTTTAGCTGAGCCACTCTTTCAGCTGAACCACATCTGGCACTAGGCCATTCATCCACCTTGAATAATTCCCTGCCAGACTGACAGAGGGCACCCTTACTCATATTTAGAATGTCATCTTTGTTTTTTCCTCTGATTTGCTGTGCACACGTGAGTAGTATTCCTCCCGATTAGTTTCACCGCTTAGGTTCTGTCTGTTCTCTCCTTAGTTGCTTGGCATTTGTTTTTTTGTATTGCCTGTTGTAGCCTTGTCTTGACTTTAGTTATTGTTTTGCAAGTTTTTGGTTCTTGTCTTGACTGTGTTTGTTTTGTTAGTTTGTTTAGTTTAAATATATAAAGCCTGCATTTGCATATGACTTTTCTGACCTTTTAGTCCGGACTTCATCCTTTAATCTTCATATCTGTTTATGGCTAGCATGGTCCCCCTGGGCTGTGGTGCTTGGATCATCTCTGACTGCAAACCAGGGTCTAGTTGAGTGTGTCATGTTGGCATTGACATAGAGAAATGCATCCAATCTAATTGGGAGAAACTTCATCATGCAGCAAAACAATGATCCAAAACACACTGCCATCACAACAAAGGATTTCATCAGGGGAAAAAGTGGAAGGTTTTAGACTGGACAAGTCCATCACCAGAGCTTAACCCAACTGAGCAGCATTTCACCTCCTGAAGAGGAGAGTGAAGGAAGAAACCCCCAAAACTAACAATTGAAAGAAGCTGTACAAGCCTGGAAAAGCATCACAAAAGAAGAATATAACATTTTGGTGATGTCAGTGGGTCACCAGCTTGATGCAGTTATTGCAAGCAAGAGATATGCAACCAAATATTAAGTGTTAGTTACTTTAAGACTCTGTGTTCCTATACTTTTGCTCAGCTAAAAATTGGGTGGTCTACTCACAAAAGTTCCATGTTCTAAGTTAAACTTAAACACATCTAGATACAAATATCAGGAAATGAAAGCTGAAATTCTGATCCATTGTCTCATGTTCATCCTTTCATCGCAAACCCAAATGTCTTCAGTGTATAGCAAAAAAAAAAAAAAAAAAAAAAAGAATTAGCCTTGCTTTTCCAATACTTTTGGAGGGGACTGTAGGTGCACTCACTGGGTAATATACAATTTTAATACAATATTCTGTGACAATGTGAAAGAATATACAAGAAATCTTCCTAAAACATTACGTCATTCATTTAAATATTTACCCTTAAATGTGAGCAGTTTTACTGTGTAGTTCATTACAGTGGATTTGATATTTTAAAGGTCATTGTGGTATTTTTTTTGTTGTATTTTTGACCCAAATGATTTAGACGCCACATTCAGCCATTTGCTTTTACTTCCGGTTCTTATGGTTGATAGGGTATCATTTCTCAGCAAGGACCTCGTGTCCCTGAGTTAATAATCTCTAATCGAAGATATTCCTCATGGAATTTTACCATGAATTTGGATCAAGTTAAAAAGTGAAAAGTTCATTATTATATCTGTAATCGAGGAGGGTCACTTACAGTCACATTTAAACTCCAAGGTTCAACTGAAACTTACGGATCAGATCAGTTCTGATTCATGTCTAAGACACATAAAATGCACTTTGGCCTGATTTTCCTGCTTGCTGTAAACTTTTATTGTGTATATACACATTTATTCAAATATTCTGTTCCTCAGAATTAGAAAACAGGAGCAGTTTAACTGAAAAGGAAACTTCAGTAGGCATCACGTGCAGGGCACGCTTCAGACAAGTGTTTCTTTAATGTCGCTCACTGATTTACGTCAGGATGGATCCCAAACCAGCAGCCACCATTTTACCTGCTGCTTTATACTCCTTTGGGAATTGATCAAGGAAGAACGGACCACTTCAAGAAGAGCTGCGAGAGTGTCCGCTGTTTTTATCGACTCACACAGTCAGGGCACAGCCTCGAACTCAGGTCAGAGGCTCTCAGTGAGCCACAGGAGAGGGGATGAACCCAAGTGCAGAGACAAACACGAAATTAAAAGTTCCAAAAAATGTATAAAGTACAAAAAATGCGAACGTAGAAAAAGGCACAAAAAAAAAGTTTATACACAAAGTTCAGTCAATTAATACAAAAATCCATGATTTAAATCCACCATGCAAAAGTTCTCTTCGAAAAAGATAAAAAAGCAGAAAAACAAAAAAAGAGGAAAAGATATAATGAAAGGGTTAAAGAGACAACAAACAATAACAGAGTAACTTACTCAAGACATTAAGGGCTGGCTTGAGGGGCTTCAAGAGAGAGAAAATAGAGAGGCTGGTGAGAAACTGTTTATAGCTGCTGTAATTATAGCTGTTTATAGCGATCCCAGGAACAAACTTGATCTGTGAATATTCCTTAAAAAAACTACTCTTGTTTTTGCTTATTCTTTGTAAAATTATGAATAAATAAATATCAGAAAGCATTCACATTCAGAAAACACTGTGTATTCTCTGTGCCTCAGTCTCTTTAAAAGACAGACGCGTATCAGATAAACATTCGGAGTGAACGAGGTGTTGAATGTGCAGGAGGGTCTCTGTGTCTCCAGGGGCTGATTGTGACACTCAGTAACTTCAGGATCACACACACTGAGATGTTCCGATCAACACAGAGTCTCCATTCCAGCTGTTCTGAGTTCAGCCCTAATGTCTGCATCCTGTACAGTCTCAGTGTAGAATTGTGTGCAGTCTGATTCTCCGTGCAAGATGAACACACACTTCTCACTTCTGAGTCTATTTAATGTGTTAGAATTAAATGACTGATGTGTCTGTAAACATGTTCTCTATTCTCCAACACGGAAACCCAGTCACACCAGAGTCTTCATCAGTCTCACACAGATGTTCATCACCAACTGAATACAAAAGAAAAAAAATTGTAAAAAGCATCATCTTGTTCAGACAAAAGCAGCAGCAGGAAGTCAGAGACAGCAGGGTGTCACAAGAAGACGACGTGTTCATTTACAATCACTCTCATGCACTAAACCGTGACATTTTGTAGACTCTGTCTGACTTGCTGTCTTCTGCTTTCACACAAATGTCAAATCAACTCACTTTACTGAACGAGAAACAGCTTTAAAGCCAATTGTCAGAAATATTCTGATTCTATAAAATATAGCAAAATCTTCTAAAACTGGTTTTAATTCTTACTGTGGCAATCTGACATTTACTGGAACTAAAGAGAAATACAGAATACAGAATAAAGTTATTACTCACAACACTTTCTCTAGTTTGTAATGTTCATCATCCTGAAGAACAGAGAGCAGCTTCCTTCCTGAGTCTCCTAGTTTATTCCCCTTCAGCTCCAGGTCTCTCAGGTGTGAGGGGTTTGATCTCAGAGCAGAAGCCAGAGCAGCACACCCTTCATCTGAGACACCACAACCACACAACCTGCAGAGACACACAATGACACACTCTTCACTCTCTGAGCTCTAGTTCTAGCTCAAGATGCAACATAAAGGGAAGCGACACAGGTGGGCAAACCAAAGCAGACATTAATTAGCACAAAAATCTGAGATAACAGAATCATAACGTCAGTACTCAATGATATCATTCAGTCAAATGCAAATGTATGAACATGAAGTGTGTTAATGCACAAGGACAAATAGACAGTAACTAAAACTAAAATGAGGAAATGGCAGTTAAATCAGCCACCGCAACAAGGCTCAGGGTCGCACAAGCCACGCCCCAAT
>CM041003.1:1066385-1081515 GCA_022985145.1 Pangasius djambal
ATTAATTAGCACAAAAATCTGAGATAACAGAATCATAACGTCAGTACTCAATGATATCATTCAGTCAAATGCAAATGTATGAACATGAAGTGTGTTAATGCACAAGGACAAATAGACAGTAACTAAAACTAAAATGAGGAAATGGCAGTTAAATCAGCCACCGCAACAAGGCTCAGGGTCGCACAAGCCACGCCCCAATCACATCAACCGCCCTTAAAAGAGAAAAAGAATAGAAAACACACAGACACAGCACTAACTGGGTCGGAACAATGAACATTTACATTTGCACTGTGATCTCCTCTCATGCACATCTATTGATCCTGCTTCCTACTTTAGCTCTGTGTTACTATATGAATGGATTTGAGTCAGTGGGTTTACTCAGACACTCTTTATGACAAAATATAAAATAATACAAGACCATTTTAGGACCTTAATGAAAGAACTATTTCAGACACGTGCATCAGGAACCTAATACCTCTGCTTCAGTATATTATTATTCAGTCTCCATTATAGTAGAGAATGGGTTTTACTGAGGAGCAGGTCATGTGACTCTCAGAGAGATGATCTTACCTCAGTATCTCCAGTTTGCAGTGAGGATTCTCCAGTCCAGCAGAGAGACACTTCACTCCTGAGTCTCCTAGTTTATTCTCAGACAGATGCAGTTCTCTCAGGTGTGAGGGGTTTGATCTCAGAGCTGAAGTCAGAGCAGCACAGCCTTTATCTGAGATACCACAATTAAACAACCTGCAGAGAGACACAATGACACACACTTCACTCTCTCAGTTTAGGAAGACAGAAATGATTTTAATTGATTTTCTCTTTTAGAATAGAATGATGGTGTAGACATCAAGCCCCAAAATTCTCCAGTGACTGGGAAATCGGGGTGAAAATCATGTAGTAAAGAGTGTACTGTCAGCCCGTTCTCACCTATTACTGACATGATAATATTTTCCACCACAGTGGTGAATTAAGGATTGATGGCTTTGTTGACCTTTTATAAACTTCAGTATTGTGCAGTCTGATTGTACAAAAAAATCATTTCTTAATTACTTTATGATTAATTCCTAAAATATTTGTATGAAAAGTAGTGTTGCCATTGCAATACTGACGACGGCAGCCATAGTCCCGTGGGCAGTGTGCGTGATTATTTGCAGCTTTAATAAATCTTGCAGTAATTTCAGACATATTTGATACATGCATCAAGACATGTTTTGCACTGCAGCTTCTCCCATATGTATGTTTGACCCAAAGAATCTGTGACATTCATCAGTGTGCAGTAAAAAGATTGATAATAAATGGAAAATCTCTGCTTCAGTCTCACTATTAGAGAATGTGTCTTACGGAGGAGCAGGTCATGTGACTCTCAGAGAGATGATCTCACCTCAGTATCTCCAGTTTGCAGTGAGGATTCTCCAGTACAGCAGAGAGACACTTCACTCCTGAGTCTCCTAGATTATTCTGAGACAGATTCAGGTCTCTCAGGTGTGAGGGGTTTGATGTTAGAGCTGAAGCCAGAGCAGCACAGCCTTTATCTGAGACACCACAACGCTGCAACCTGCAGAGACACGATGACACACTCTTCATCAACTTTAAGATGGTTTTATTATTTAGAACAGGAGTGTCCAGGCTTATCCACAAAGGGCTGGTGTGGGTGTAGGTTTTCATTCGGGCCACACCTGATCCCACCTGTTTAATCAGTAGATCTTGGATTTCAGTAGACTCAGGTGTGGCTTCTCCTTTCTGGATAATATTGAACACTCCTGTTTTAGAATTACTCAAGCTATCGCCAGCTGAATGGAGAACAGCTATCCATGAACTTTAATCGGGTTAGAGAGAGAGAGACAGAGAGAGAGAGAGAGCAAATACATCATATGATTCTCTACTAGAGAATAAACTTGTTTCTCTATATCCTCTGTAGTGCATTTATATAAGAATATATACAGTATTTATAGTACATAGCAGGTCAGGGCTCTGTGTAGGTCACTAGAGGTCCTACACAACAACCTTAACAAACCATGTAGTTATGCAGCTCACTTTGTGTATTGGGTATCGTCATGGTGGAACAGGTTTAGGCTACGACCCTGGCTAACTTTAGCTGAACTCCACTCGCCACTGTCGGTTCTGGGGGTGGAACTTTGGGTAAATGGACAGAAATAAGGACGGGCTCAACAAGTTAAAAAAAAGTCATCCCAGTGCTGTTGAACTCTACCTCAAGACCTAATCTAGACGCAAAGACACACACTTCACTCTCTCACTTTACGAACATCCCATTTTGTGAGTCTTATAATTTTTGGTGTTCAGTGAAAGAGTGATTTTAGAAGAGGAATCTATTTTGAAATGGTTAGAGCTCCGGGTATAAAGTTAATATTCTTAAGAGCGAGTGTTATCCTATAAATAAATTCGTATTACCGCTGTTTTCGGTGTGTGTGTGTGTGTGTGTGTGTGTGTGTGTGTGTGTGTGTGTGTTGAGAGCATGCCCTGTGATCTCCTTTCATACACAGACTTATTGTTCTCTACTTTAGCTCTGTGTTACTATATGAATGGATGTGAGTCAGTGGGTTTACTCAGACACTCTTTATTTATGACAAAATGTGGAATAATACAAAACCAATTTAGGACCTTAGTGAAAGAACTATCCAGGTTTAATACTGCTTCTCCATTGGGCTGCTTCTGTAACACAGATCTGGCAACCCTGTTCATAGCAGCTAGAGGGAGATGAATATGGAAGGAATTGACTGAAATAATATTCAGCAACAGAATAAAAACTATATCAGCTGTCAAAAAAAAAACAAAAGGATTGTTGCTGTTGTTTGCTCTTTTTAATTTTTTACCTGTTCAATCCTATGGCATTAACTTTTTATTTTAGTTTCCAAATTCTATTCCTTTTTATTATTTCCACCATTTCATTGCTGCTTCAGTCTGATGATCTTACCTCAGTATCTCCAGTTTGCAGTGAGGATTCTCCAGAACAGCAGAGAGACGCTTCACTCCTGAGTCTCCTAGATTATTCTGAGACAGATTCAGTTTTCTCAGGTGTGAGGGATTTGATTTCAGAGCTGAAGTCAGAGCAGCACAACCTTCATCTGAGACACAACAATCACACAACCTGCAAAGGGACAATCATGCACTCTTCACTCTCTCAGTTTATGAACGTTTCCAGTTTGTGAGTCTTAAAACTTGGCTCGTCAGTGAAATAGTGGTTCTAGAAGAGGAATTTATTACAAAATTGTGTGTGTGTGTGTGTGTGTATACGCTAGATGAATCATATCTGTGTATTAAAGCATGCAGTAGTGAGCATGCACTGTGATCTCCTCTCGTACACACCTACTGATCCTGTTCTCTACTTTAGCTTTGTGTTACTATATGAAAGTATGTGAGTCAGTGGGTTTACTCAGACACTCTTTATGACAAAATGTGAAATAATACAAGACCATTTTAGGACCTTAGTGAAAGAACTATTGAGGAAAACTGCATGATTTAATACTGCCTCATTGCAGATGCATCAAGAACCTAAAACATCTATTAGAGAATGTGTCTTACTGAGGAGCAGGTCATGTGACTCTCAGAGAGATGATCTTACCTCAGTATCTCCAGTTTGCATTGAGGATTCTCCAGTCCAGCAGAGAGACACTTCACTCCTGAGTCTCTTAGATTATTATTAGTCAGTTCCAGGTCTCTCAGGTGTGAGGGGTTTGATATCAGAGCAGAAGTCAGAGCAGCACAGCCTTCATCTGAGACACCACAACGCTGCAACCTGCAGAAACACAATGACACACTCTTCATCAACAGATCTCAGTTTAGTACTTTAAAAATGACATGAGGATTTAATGTCAACTGTTTATTCTAATTAACAACATAATTAAAAATGATAGTACTGGGTGTTATATTTAGTTTCTCTCATCTGTTGTGTATGATATTAAACTATCATCTAACAGAGAACAGCAGACTGACCATGAACCTGTGAATACAGAAGAAACACTCTGACAATCTCATCACCAAACAGCATGACTGACTGCCTCTTACACACTGCAGTGATTCTCACATTGAACTGTCTCTCTTCTCTTGAACAATTACAAGGTATAATTAAAGCTGCAAGCAGCATTTTCGGGGGCCAAGCACCCAGACTCGGTGAGCCGCACAATCACAGATGTGCTACAGTTGTTTCATAAGCAATCACAGAAAGCAAAGCCATAACTTTAGGCAAAAGGATTCAAGAATGATTTGTAGTTTCACACATTTGCCAAACCGTTATGGCAGAATGATTTTGAATATCAGAGTTCCTTTGATATCTTTTGTTTAGACAGGTCTCAAGATCATATGAGCCAAATCTGAAACACAATTTGTTGCATAGCCTCAGGTCATAACATTAGGGTGTCTACACACCTTCAGTGCTTGGCCCCCTAATTAGCACTGACCAAAACATTATTGAGAGTTATTGATATTAATAATACTCTTCTTCTTCTTTCGGCTTTTCCCTTCAGGGGTCGCCACAGCGAATCATCACTCTCCACCTATCCCTATCTTCTGCATCCTCAACACTTGCACCCACTAGCTTCATATCCTCATTTATTACCTCCATATACCTCCTCTTTGGCCTTCCTCTTCGCCTCCTGCCTGCAGCTCCATGTCCAACATTCTCCTACCGATATACTCACTCTCTCTCCTCTGAACATGTTCAAACCATCTTAATCTGGCCTCCCTAACTTTGTCCCCCAAACGTCCAACATGAGCTGTCCCTCTGATGTACTCTTTCCTAATCCTGTCCAACCTCGTCACTCCCAAAGAGAACCTCAACATCTTATTGACATTAAGAATACTATAGGTGCAAAAGTATTGTTGGTTTAATTTAATAATAATCAGTCAGGTTTTGTAGAACTTATCTCTGTTTAACTGTATTTTTAATGCACATGTATCTAATAATAAGTACATTCAATTATTCCTCTAATGCATAAGTGAATCTGAGGCGAAATAATAATGGAGAGATGATCTTACCTCAGTGTCTCCACTTTACAGAGGGGATTCTCCAGTACAGCAGAGAGACGATTCACTCCTAAGTCTCCTAGATTACTCTGGGACAGATGCATTGTATTCACAGTCAGATGCAGTTCTCTCAGATTGGAGGTTTCTGATTTGAGCACTGAGTCCAGAGCCGTCCAACTTCTCCATTTAATTGTATCACATCTGATACTGAAGGAAATAAAATAATACATAATGAACTAACACTAATGCAGATTATCAAAAAGCTCCTCCAAAGCTTTCACTCACTGTACCTTCTTATTTTATAAATACCACAATAAAAGAAATAACACAGGCTACAATTTGTGAAAAGGTCGACACAACTAAAAAGTTACAATTTATAATTAGCATATAATGAAATTATATTATTACATTATAATAAATTAGCTGAATTGATGCCACCACTTGAATAAAACCTTTACCAAATCATAATAACAAGAAAGTATTTTGTATTTTTTTTATATATCACATGTCTGTTTAACTGCACTTTAAGTATAAAAAAAAATGTACAATCAGGTCCATAAGTATTTGGACAGTGACACAGTTTTTGTAATTTTGTCTCTATATACCAACACATCGGATTTATAATGAAGCAGTCAAGATGTGACTGAAGTGTAGACTTTCAGCTTTAATTCAACGATTTGGCTGCTCCTAAAGTTACTGCTATCTCTGATAGGTCTGTTTTGTTTTCTCAGCCTCACTTGCATCGACACCTCTTTGGACCGCATATTGAGAGTTCCTATGAACAGCTTCCAAATGCAAAGTCAACACTAGGAATCATCAACAGACCTTTATCTCCTTAATTTTTCATGAAATAATGAGGAAACAGGCCACACCTGGCCATGAAATTGCTTATCAGTCAACTATCCAATTACTTTTGAGCCTGTGAAAATGGCTGTAATTCCTAAATGGTTAATGCAATATTTTTGTTAAATGCCTTGAATTAAAGCTGAAAGTCTACACTTCAGTCACATCTTGATTGCTTCATTATAAATCCGTTGTGTTGGTGTACAGAGGCAACATTACAATTACATTACAAAAAACTGTCTCGCTGTCCAAATACTTATGGACCTGACTGTAATGTGGAGAGATGTAAAGAAAAAAACCTGTGGGAAAATAAAGAATTGTTCATAAGAGTATTACACTGATAAGGTTTACGAAATTCAAGAAACTTAACAAAGTCATAACCTTGAGATATAAATGTTTTCTCCTCAAATGAAAGCAAATGGCTTCCACATATTTAATACCTGCCATTCAGTCATATTCATTTGCTCATGCAATCATTATTCCCCAAATCATTTGCTGAATTGGTCTGATTACAGTCTGTGCTACATTTATCTGTTCTCATTAACACCAACCCTGTATGACCTCAAGGGTCAAAACATCACAAACTGCATGTTTGTAAAAGTTATTTCCCTTTTTCTCTTTCTAACACTGTAACAGTATAACAGTTATATTCAACTTTACTTACATTGCTTTTCTGGACTCTGCAACCACAGGCATCACCTTCACAAGAACCCAGTCTGATATCTTGTCTGTATTTGTATATTTACTCAGGTCAAATTCTTCCAGCTCCTGCGCTGATGTCAGTAACACAAACACCAGAGCAGACCACTGTGAAGGAGAGAGTTCACTTTGTTTTCCAGACTTCAGGTACTGTTGGATTTCCTCCACTAGAGAATTGTCACCCAGTTCATTCAGACAGTGGAACAGATTGATGGACTTCTCTGTAGGAAGGTCTCTACTGATCTCCTTCTTAATGTACTGAACTGTTTCCTCTTTGCTCTGGGAGCTACTTCCTGTCTGTGTTAGGAAGGCATGTAAGAGTTTCTGATTGGACTCCAGTGAGAGACCCAGAAGAAAGCGAAGGAAAAGATCCAGATGTCCAGTCTGACTTTGTAAGGCATGATCTACAGCACTCTGGTGGACATCTGAGAGTGTAATTTCTTTCATTTCCAGTTTTGAAGACTGACTCTGATCTAGAACATTTCCCTTTTCCATCATGAATGTCAGGTGCACATACAGAGCTGCGAGATGCTCCTGAACGCTCAGATGAACAAAGCAGTACACTTTACTCTGGTGAAACCCAAACTCCTCTCTGAAGATCTGTGTACACACACCAGAGTACACTGCTGCTTCTGTCACATCAATGCCACACTCTCTCAGGTCTTCCTCATAGAAGATCAGGTTGCCTTTCTTCAGCTGCTGAAAAGCCAGTTGTCCCAGTTTCAGAACCATTTCTTCATCACTCTCTCGCTTATTTGAGTACTTTTCTCTTATGAAGTTTGTCTGAATGATGAGGAAGTGTGTGTACATTTGAGTCAGAGTCTTAGGGATCTCTCCACTCTCTGCTTCACCCAACATTCTCTCTAGAACAGTGGCTGAAATCCAGCAGAAGACTGGGATGTGGCACATGATGTAGAGGCTTCTTAATGACTTCAGGTGTGTGATGATGTTATTGGCCAGGTTCTGATCACTGATCCTCTTGCTGAAATATTCTTCTTTCTGTGGGTCAGTGAACCCTTGTACCTCTGTGACTCGATCAACATACTCGGAGGGGATTTGAACAGCTGCTGCTGGTCGGGAGGTGATCCAGATGAGAGCAGAGGGGAGCAGATTCCCTTTGATCAGGTTTATCAGCAGCACATGCACTGGTGCTGATTCAGTTACATCACACACTCTCACTGTGTTCTGGAAATCTAGAGGGAAACGGCACTCATCCATTCCATCAAAGATAAACAGAACCTTTTCTAAACTAGAAATGTCCATTTCTTTTGTCTCCTTAAAATAGACATGAAGGAGCTCCATCATACTCAGGTTTTGGTCCTTCATCAAATTCAGCTCTCTGAAAGGAAGTGGAAATATGAGGTGGACGTCCTGATTTGCTTCCCCTTCAGCCCAGTCCACAATGAACTTCTGCACAGAGACTGTTTTTCCGATGCCAGCGACTCCCTTTGTCAGAACGGTCCTGATGGGGTTGTCTTCTTCAGATAAGGGCTTAAAGCTGTCATTGCACTTGATTGGTGTTTCCTCTGTTGTTTTTCTCCTGGATGCTGCCTCCATCTGTCTCACCTCATGTTCATTATTGATGTCTCCACTGTCTCCCTCTGTGATGTAGAGCTCTGTGTAGATCTCACTCAGGAGTGTTCGGTTTCCCTGGTTTATTATCACTCCATTCAAACACTCAAACTTCTTCAACAGATTTATTTTGAAGTTCTTCTGGCTCGTATTTATAGCAGGTTCTGGGTCATGCCTGTGATACGTATGGTGAATTGGGAAGACACGGGGAGACACAGGTCACATTATTAGAGTTTAAGATCATGTTTTGGTTACCATACATTCTCAATACATATTTGCCTCGTCTTATTCTACTGTAGGTTTTCCTGTAATCTAATCAATCTTTATGAACTGACAGGTTTATAATACCAGCATGTCACAGTCACAGTGTTGGTTTTGATCTTACCCTTTATCTGTGATGATGTTTATTCTGTCTTCTGACTTCTGGTGAACACTATGAACAAAAATAGTAGCTGTTAAAGATGATAATTTTCTGTTTGTTTTAGCTAAAGGGACCTTATACAAAGACCCTGAAGGCAAAGTCTGGAATGCATCATGAAGGGGATGAGCTGTGTCATATATAATGTAGTTTGCTTTCCTAAGAGAATCTGCATCTACTTCAATGCCAGTGGAGACACAAGGCGCATGTGGCAGGGCATCCAGGCCATTACCAACTACAGGACAACTCCACCTGCCTGTGACAGTGATGCCTCCTTTCCAGATGTGCTGAACAACTTCTATGCTTGGTTTGAGGTGCGGAATGAGGTGATGGCGAGGAAGACCATCCCTCCTCCCAATGACCAAGTGCTGTGTCTAACCACGGCTGATGTCAGGAAAACTCTACACAGAGATAACCTAAAGAAGGCTGCTGGACAAGACAACATTCCTGGCAAAATGCTCAGAGGAGACCAGCAGATCAGCTGGCCGATGTTTTCATCTACAACACCTCCCTGAGCAGTGCCATAGTTCCAATGTGCTTCAAGGCCACCACCATCATCCCCCTGCCGAAGAAGTCTTCAGTGTCCTGCCTCAATGACTACCTGAGCTTCGACAGGCTCGTTATGAGGCACATCAAGACCCTGCTGCCCCCCTCACTAGACCCCCTGAAATTCGCTTACCGTCCCAACCGCTCAACAGATGATGCCATCACCACCGCCATCTGGCCCTCACCCATCTGGACAACAAAGACAAATATGTTTGAATGCTGTTCATAGACTTCAGTTCAGCATTCAACACAATTAATTCTCAGCACCTGATTGAACCTGCTGGGCCTGAACACCTCCCTCTTCAACTGGATCCTGGACTTCCTGACTGGGAGACCTCAGTAAGTCCAGATCAGGAACAGCATCTCCAACTCCAGCACACTGAGCACTGGGGCCCCACAGGGCTGTGTGCTCAGTCCATTGCTGCTCACTCTGCTGACTCACGACTGTGTAGCAATGCACAGCGCGAATCACATCATGTTCGCCGATGACACGACCGTGGTGGGTCTCATCAGCAAGAACAATGAGTCAGCATACAGAGAGGAGGTGCAGCGGCTAACGGATTGGTGCAGAACCAACAACCTGTCTCTGAACGTGGACAAAATTAAAGAGATGGTTGTTGACTTCAGAAGAGCACAGAATGACCACTCTCCTCTGAACATCAGCAGCTCCTCCATAGAGATCGTCAAGAGCACTAAATTACTTGGTGTTCACCTGGCAGAGAACCTCACCTGGTCCCTCAACACCAGCTCCATAACCAAGAAGGCCCAGCAGCATCTCTAGTTTCTGCAAAGGCTGAGGAAAGCCCATCTCCCTCACCATGTTCTACAGAAGGACTACTAAAAGCATCCTGAGCAGCTGCATCACTGCCTGGTTTGGGAATTGCACTGTCTCGGATCGCAAGACCCTACAGCGGATAGTGAGGACAGCTGAGAAGATCATCAGGGTCTCTCTTCCCTCCGTCACAGACATTTACAACACACGCTGCATCCGCAAAGCCACCAGCATTGTGGACGACCCCACACACCCCTCACACACACTCTTTACCCTCCTGCCGTCTGGTAAATGGTACCGAAGCATTCGGGCCTCACTACCAGACTGTGGAACAGTTTCTTCCCCCAAGCCATCAGACGCCTCAACATTTAGATACTAGTCTGACAACACACACTCACACACACACTCATACTCAACTGAACACCATCCCACTCTCTTTGCAATTTTTGCACATTTCCGTATTTACTACCTGCTGCTACAGTATTTATAAAATATGGTATATAATTTTTTGTCACTTCTCATACTCTCTGCCTGGCTGCTACCCCAAAAACTGCTATGTCCATATATGGTGTAAGCTTATCTGCTGAATACTATGTCATATTAAGCTATGTTTACATTTACAGCAACTTACTATATTGTTATTCTTTTGCACTGCTGCTACATCTGATTCACTTTCTTACTAGAACTGTGTACTAGTCGGCGTTGCACTGTCTCTTACTGTGCCTGTTGTCCTGTTTTGGTAGTCACTGTACTGTTTTTGTAGTTATTGTACTGTCTTGTGCTGTTTGCACATGTAGAAATGTACAGTCTCCTGTAGTTCTGTGTTGTTTTATGTAGCACCATGGTCCTGGAGGAACGCTGTTTCGTTTCACTGTGTACTAAATAGCTGTATGTGGTTGAAAAGACAATAAAGCCACTTGACTTGACTTGACTTAAGTATCTGCTTAGTAGAAAAATCTGACAACCCAGGCAGTTTCTCTCCTAACACTTTACTACAAGTATTTACATCGTCACCAGTGCATTTTTTTTTGTTTAACTTTTAAAGAGGCAAACCAACAAATCAATGAAAATGTAAAAAAAAAAAAAAAAAAGGATTCAATATAAGCCCTATAAAAACAGTCATCAATGTCCTGTCAATATGGAATTTATCTAATTTCCTCAGACAAAAGAGACTTTGCTGACTTATCTTGCACAGTCTATCTGTGTTCATTTCAAAATTTAATTTATAGTGCCTAAATATTTATAACTTTCCCCTAAGTCAATAGATTGGTCTTCAACAAAGGTACCTGAGGTAGCTATATAGTTATGCCGAAATTAGATGCACATATCTTTAGTTTTACCAACATTCACTCCCAACACCACTTTACAGAATAGTCAAGGACAGGGCTGTGGTCCCTCTCCTCACCAACCAACACTCATCCCCACCATGTCGTTAGCAAACTTCAGAATGTACCAATTCTCAAACTGACTGCGACACTCGTCAGTGTAAAGGACGTAGAGGAGAAATATATAAATATAGTCTGAACTTCAGCCTTAATTGCTTCTACACTAATTCTTTATAAGTGCATTACAGAGAACACGGTGCTAAATACGATGTCACCAATCAGGAACACTGAGGAACTGGAGAAAAAAATCTGCCCCGGTTTTCATTCTAGGTATTTTACACTAAGTTTTTGTTGCTTGTTTTTTCTTCATTTATGGCCATTAGGGATGTAACTGAATAGAAATATTCATAACGGAGGACAGGGGCATACTGGGTAATACTGACACCAGTCCATCACACATAGGGGCAACTCAGCATAGCCAGTCCACCTACTGGAATGTTTTTGGGAGGTGGGAAGGAACCAGCGAACCCACAGGAAACACAGACACAGGGAGAACACGTGAAACTCCACACGGACATTAACCTGAGCTCAGGATCGAAACTGGAGCTGTGCATTTCTTGCGTTAACATTTGTTCACACGTCACCTGTAAACATTTTGACCTGAACAACATTTACACTCCTCTAAAGATTTGAAAGTATTGTAGTGTTACTAAAAACTGAATAAAGTATAATACTATATCATAATTATCTAAATTTCTGCTAACGACTGTGTATCCCAGCTTTTCCCTCAGCAGTGGATTTAACAGTGAGGAGATGTTACCTGTGTACAGATGAGGAGTCTCTTTCTTTAAATTCCAGAGGCGTATCCATCGAATCATCACTCTTCATGGAGACACAGCTGGGTGTTGGTGAGTCTGATCTCTTTATCTGGATTTCACTGCACAACACAGACATAAGGCAGTGATTTATACAGTCTTTATTACTGGCATGAACTATTTTAATAGCCCTTACTATTATTTTATTGTCATATCGAGTGATTCTGACCCTGTTTTCAACCTCTGGGCTCTTCTACTTCTCTTTATTTGGTAATGCCCTCTAATAATATATATTATTATTAATATTAATATTAATATTATTATCAGATTTATTTGCTTCCATATTACCTATATGATACTGTGAAACACTGATCTATATAAATATTGACATTAGTTCCTCTAAAATATTTAGTGAAAATGTTGTAGCATTATTAAAACCTAATTAAAGTATAACATAAACTGATAAATATCAAAATGCCGCTAATGACTCTGGACTGGATAAAGCAATGTGAATCTCAGTGAGGAGCAGTGAGGAGGAGACGTTACCTGTGTACAGACGAGGAGCCTCTATCTTTAAAGCCCCAAAGATGATCAATAGACGCATCACTCTTCATGGAGACACAGCTGGGTGTTGGTGAGTCTGTTCTCTTTATCTGTTCTTTACTGCATTATACATTATAGACAGTCCTTTAGTGATTTATACACACTCTTTACAGTTTTTTTACACACCTCTTAATTTAATGATGACCTAATTTTACTATAAACAGAGTCTAGTATTTGTTTCATGCTAAGTCGTGACTACTAGCTTCCATTCGAAGTAGAAACTTCGGTTAAGTTGTTCCTTTCATATGTTCTCATTAAATATTTTAGATATGAACAGTTAATAACTAAAATACAAGGACATGGGTAGGATAAGGATGTTACCTCTTTTTAGAGGGTCGGGCTTCATTATCTGTGTTCAGATCTGAGGTCTCCATCTTTGAATATTGGTCAAAAACGCTGATATACAGCTACGTCCTGAAGTGTCTGATCTCTTCTGCTGGAATGGATTAGACTCCTAGAAAACACAAAAACAAACATGCAGTTTGCAATCAGGACAGACGATTCTAGACCCTATTAACCTCTACGTAATCAATTTAAACCTCTCACATTGTTAAACTACCAGGCCAGCTAACAGTGCATACTTCCTGAGGTATACTGTACAACATGCGCATGCGCGCACACACACACACACACACACACACACACACACACACACACACACACGTCATCATTTCCTTCTGCATTCAGCTGCAGAAGTTATAGCCTTTCCAACAAAGTGCAAGCACACACCCGAGTCTCGGTCAGCTTTATAAAAGGAAAAAAACTACATAAAGAAATTACAGTTTGAAAAAATCTTATTAGGTCAAAAACCATCTCTCTCTCTCTGTCTCTCTCTCTCTCTCTGTCTCTCTCTCTCTCTCACACACACTTAAAGTAAACTTAACGTATGTGTGTGTGTGTGTGAAAGATTTTAAATGATTTCATTTTGAGGGTTATGGAAGCATTGTTTTTTAATATTTTTTCAATATTTCTTGCTTTGTGTTGCCTGTAAGGTCGAGTGCTATAGTGTTACGAAATGAAGTGTTTCAGGAAGGTTTTCTGAGTTCATCCTGTTTGTGTTCCTCAGACAGTCGTACTGATCTGTGGGTCTGTTCATATCCTGAAGGTTATGTAGGGTTTTATACTCCTCATATTATCTCTGTTATGAGACACTAATAAACAGGAAATGGCATGCAGGAAATAAGAGTTTTAAACAGACAGTGGACAGCAGTCAGACCATGCTGTAATGAAATATATATTTTAAAACACATTATGTTAGTTCCTCACTGGTAAAGCTAAACAGCCCAAAGGTTGTGAATGTTTAATTCATGAGAAATAGAGGAGAGAAACTGGAGTAACTTGTACACATTGAATAAAACCCAGCTTTACAAACTTTATATCAAATATATACTAATCTTTTATATATAAAAATGTAGTTTCTATTAAAGAAATTACTCACGTTTAGTTAACAGGCAGTGAAGATGGCGTCCAGGTTGAGGGACAAACACTTTCACTGTGAGTGATGAGTCGTTCTGGAAAGAGTCGACTCTTTGAACTGGTTCTTTTAGCTGAACACTGGGAGCCAAATCTGGCTCGTGCCTGTAAGTGAAGTAAGAAGTAATGTGTTTAGACACTGACCAAATATTTGTCCTTTACTTATTGTTTGACTGAATAAATGAGATTTATTTTATTTCATAGTTTCTCATGGAAGCATGTTGTTGTTCTGTCAGCTGCCCCCTTTAGTGGTTGTTACAGCAGATCCTCCACCTCCATTATGGAAATCTGGGATCCACATATTTTGATCTGGCACAGGTTTTAATGCCAGATGCCTTTCCTGACTCAACCCTCCCATTTTACCCCACTTGTGTCTAGCACTGGGACTACACTAGCTCATGCAACCCCAGTGATAGGGTTCGGCACCCAGCGTGAGGCTCAAACCCACGATCCTGAGATTGTGAGTCTCATGCCCTTCCAACTGAACTAGCCAGCTGAGCTGCCATGCTAATGGATGTATACATCACCCAAAGTCTATTCTGCACATACATGCTAAAATCTTTATCTACTTGCATCAGATGACACTAGGCTTTGCAATGTCACTGTTAAATAAACAAATTTGTAGCCTATTATATCTGCAGATCTTTTGTCCTGTTTATAGTCAGTGAAGAAGCATTCAAGCAAGAACTTTATTGTACTTTGTACATGGTACTTGCACATATGACAATAAACGTTGTGACTCGATTCACCAGATCTGATACCAATGGAGCACTTTCAGGATGTGGGAGAACAGGAGATTTACAGCAGCTGAGAAATCTGCAGCAATTACGTGGCGCAATCATGTCAACATGGCTCTACCTAGAATTACTATAGAATTACTATACTTTCTTAAATTTTCTTCTCTAAAGCCTTTAGTGTCAAAGCATCACTAGAGCCAAAGTAAAACAGCGTCTCTCTATATACAGTACTGTGCAAAAGTCTTGGCACCCTATATTTTTTTTCATATAAACTTTGTTATAGATGTTTATTTTCTGACTTCTACATTATTGATTCAGTACAAAAACCATTTTAGATTCCAAACATT
>CM041003.1:1081615-1095260 GCA_022985145.1 Pangasius djambal
CAGCTCATTTCCTTATCAAACTGCACACACTGCACCTGAGACACTGTTTATTTATTTAAAGCGAAGGATCGTCACATTAAATATTGACTTTGTTTCATTTATTACTGTTTACTGCTCTTTTGTAGTATTTTTTTAAATGTAGAAAGATTTAATTTCATTATTTTTTAAGGCATCTTTGCTCTACAGCATTTCTTTGCATGTGCAAAGACACAGTGGACACATCTGGAAGAAGGAGCAGGAGAAGATCAAGAAGTACCAGAGGCTGAACGAGCAACTGGAACAGATGTGGAAGGTGCTGAAGTCCAAAGTGGTCCCAGTGGTAACAGGAGTATAAGGGGCTGTGACTCCCAAACTGGGAGAGCAGCTCCAGCGGATTCTGGGTACAACATCTGAGGCGTCTGTCCAGAAGAGTGCAGCTCCAGGACCAGTGAAGATACAGAGAACCAGAGGACCTGAGCTTGAGGAAGACAACCCCTTGTAGACAGTGTAGAGCAGTACACAGTCACTGGTTTCTGAGTGATGCTTACAGACTCCTCCAGCAGGGGCGCTGTGTAGGTCTTCTGTATAATCCATAGAAGAAGAAGAAGAAGCAGAAGCACAAGAAGAAGAGCTGCTGTTTCCCTGGTTAGAAAGCTAGCTTATCATGCTAATCACCTCTACAGGAACATCTTTCTGATCTTTCATGTGATCAAGTTTTTTTTTTTAAACAACTGCTTACAGTGTATGGATTCAAGGTGTTTAAAGGTGAGTTAAAGTGAAGTTTGCATCTGTTGCAATGCTGTTTATCTGATAAGCCTTAGAGAGACTCAGTTATCCAATGAGATGTTGATTTATAGTCATCTTCATCAGTTTTCGCCTGAAAATATCATCAGAAACATAAAAAGTTCCATCATATCATAGTGATGTTCCTCTCTAAAGCATGCCTTCAAACATCTGACGTGGCTTCAGATTCAGCACATGCTTCTGGAGATCCTTTGCAAGTGTAAAGCTTTTATTTGATCTACTGAACTTATGTTCCAAATACAGTACATTTCACAATATTTTCGATCTTTTTTGTAATGTTTTCGTTCATATTTCTTAACAGTGTCACAGTAATTGAGGTTATTTTACAGGAGCATGTAGTATGCAATGTCCTTTGCAGGAGTGTACCATTTATTTTATACACTGGTTGAAACTGAAACATTATCAACCTCAGAAATGAAGATTTCTTCCTTTTGTTGTTAACGAACAGTAGAGTGCAGTTATTTTATCTAGTTAATGTAACTGATGGAACTGAAGTTCACTGATTTGCATATTAGATTTGAATGTTTTCACTATGCAAATGTATAAATAACGAACCTTTTATTTAAGAAAAAGATGTTATGTGCAGTAATTAATAAGTAAGTGAGAAGGTGAACTTTTATTAGCGTCTGCATTTTAATAAAAACAGACACGCATCAGCTTTTTTTTTTCCCCCCATCAAGCACCTGGTGGTTTCCTTAAAGCCGTAAAGCTCCAGTTTCTCCCACAGCTGGATTGAGCGCCGGGAATCAGCTTAGTCAACGAAATGAACCACATGTGGAAACTTCATTTACGTTTCTGAAAGTGTTATGGACGGTTCTTCATTTACACTTTGCTTATTTGAGTCTCTTTTCCAGTTTTACAACCTTTTAAGCCTCTTCTGATTTAAATAAGAAGAGATCAGACCGTGCTCTCAGAGAAAAACTCCAGAGGCTTACAGGTTAGGGATGAGAGGAGTCTGTTTTTAATGCATTCAACTTAATATTTGAATAAATAGAGGTTTAATAACGGCTGAGAAAAAGCCAGAGCAGACTTTTTTTTTTTTTTTTTGTCATGAAGCTTATGAATGCTGATGGTTTAATGAATACAAATTAAACTGGTTCTGTTCACCTGGATGCATTTATACCTCAACCTTTCCTTCCCTGCTGGCTTCCAGTCACATCCAGCTCATGAGCTTCAAAGGTAATTTCACAAAGATCGGGAAAAAAAAAAGACTGACTAATCAACTTTCACAGAAAATGAAGAAGAAAACTGATATAGTATTGTTTTTTTTTCTATCACTAGCTTTGTGAAGTTATGCAGACGGACGCTTCAGGTGGAGGGACATCGGACTCTGTAGGACACATCAGTCCTGAGGACCAGCACCATGGAGAATTCCAGAAGAAACCTATTAAAGAGGAAGAACCTGAAGATGAAGAATATTTCTGTAAGACAGCAGAGATCAGTCTGGAGCTAAATAACACTGTCATTGATCATTCTGTCAAACTATTATTCTGATTAGGTCTAATCTGTGATAGGTCTCATCATATATATTTTCTTTTATGATTTGTCCTTTACATCTTTTTAATATAACAAATATTACAAGTCAATTTAATTGCTGGAAGTTTAGATGGAGGGACATCAAGCTTCGTGAGACGCTTCACCCCTGTGGACCGACAGAATGAAGGATTTCAGGAGAAACATCTAAAAGAGGAAGAACCTGAAGAAGATGATTACCTCTGTAAGTCTACAGAAGACAGTCCGGTTTGGAGTGAATTAACACGATCACTGATAATTCAACCTTATTTGTTAGTCTGTGCTGAATTTTCACTGAAATTTGCTTCCTAAATATGTTACTTTAAGGTTAAGAGCATTGCTCAGGTTGGTGATACCAGGATTTGAACTCACAGAGCTTTAACCATCACTATCCATATATACAAATATTCTCACATACACAAACATACCAGCAAGTCACATTGCTCAGTATGACACGGAGAGGATCCTACAAGGCTGAGTGCTTGGTCTTCTTCTCTTTTCCTCAAGAATGATGGCCGGTCTTCATGAAAATATGCTAAAACCTGTAACATTCCCAATGAGTGGCAGTTTAAACTTAAGCATACAGGGATGCAGTATTGTTTTTTGGGGTTTTTTTTTTTTAGTTTATTTTGTATGTATATATATGAAAATGTATTGTGTTTTCTTAAGTAGTGTTATACTCTGTATACCACTGGAGAGAGCGTTGAACTTTTTTTTTTTTCCTGTAACATCTAACATGGTTAGCCCTTCCAGAGAATATTAGATCCTCCACCATACACAACATCTTAAGCACTTTTATATCCTTAGGGCTGTTCAGTTAAGATCATGTTCAATATTTCTAATAGGATTAAAATCCTGTTACTGAGATTTACACTCCTGGGCAAAAAAAAAAAAATGGGCGAAAAGCTTTTAATGGTCTTATTAACAAATCATTGGTCAGGAAATGAGCAAGAATGAAACAAACAGATAAAGGACGTTAGTATGCGAGAGCTTTTCCCTTTGATTTCTTTAAATGTTTAAGCCACGTGACTCTTGATGGTCTGCATCAGGTGCGTCAGAAAACCAAATAATCACTAATCTTTTATGGGGGAAAAAAATTCCAGAAGATATTTTTGGAAAAGTTTGTACTCCCAGAAATATGTTAGTTTGAATCTCACATCAAACATTTGATTCATTATCATGATTTTACCTTTGTACACAAGAAGACTATAGAAGTGAATTTCCCTGTTTCTAGCTTTTCCCCAAACAGCAAAAGGAAACCAGCGAATGGAGGCACAGGAGCTCTCAGGAGTGCATCTGCTTCATTCCTGCTCATTTCCTCACCAATGATTTGTTCTTAAGACCATTAAAAGCTTCATATTTTCCATTTGGGGCCAGGAGTGTATAAAACATTGATTTTGTCCCACAACCATTTCTCTGTTGATGTTGATGTATGTTTCAATGATCCGTCTATGGTTGAGGCAGAAGCAGTCAGTTCTTAGGATGAAATATCCTGGTACTTAGTAGAATGTCTGATGCTAACAACTGACTGGATTATTAGCCACAAAAAACCCTAGAAATTAGGAATGTGGCAGTTAATGGTCAAGGTAATGGTAATGGTCAAGGTTTAACCACCTGGTAGAGGTAGTTAATCCCTGTACTCGGCTGAATTCACGATTAATTTTCATAGAAACCCTAGAAATTAGGGATGTGAAACATTTTCCTAAAAAAAACTTATGTCACAGAAGTTAACTGAACTTTTACTGCACCTGATTAGTTAACTTTTATGTCTTTACTTCCAGACTGTGAGGATTGCAGCTCATTCTTCATCAACAAGTGTGAGGTTCATGGCCTGGCTGTCTTCATCTCTGATACCCCTGTTCCCATGGGGGTTCCAGACCGAGCCAGACAAACTCTTCCCCCTGGTCTGGAAGTGCGGAAGTCTGAGATTCCCGGTGCAGGCCTGGGAGTGTTTAATAAGGGAGAGATTGTTCCAGTAGGTTCCCACTTTGGTCCCTATCAAGGAGACTTTGTAGAGAGAGAGGAAGCCATGAACAGTGGCTACTCTTGGGTGGTGAGTTTGTTTCTGAAAAAGATCATTAGGAATGTTTTATTTTAAAAGAAATTACCCTAAAAACTAAAACTAAGATGCTGCTTTGATTAACTAGCAGTTAGCATTTTCCAAAATGATCCCATTCTAGCTGAAACATAATAACTGTTATTATTGCGCCTCGTGTGTTATCGTACATAAATAATGTCTTATTAGACATATTTTAATTGTTTAATAATATTAACCTAATATAAGAATATGAGAACCTTTACAGTTGCCACCTCTGCCAAAAGGTTGTAGATGTTCTAATGTATGAAGTGATTTTGATTCTTATTTCAAATATATTTTTTATTACAGATGAAAAACAGACTCTGTTTTGTTTTAGATCCTTTGCATTAATGGATAATTGAATCATTTGTTTTGCAGATCTGCAGACGTGGGCAGTGTGAGGAATACATCGATGCCAAGAGAGAGATATGTGCAAACTGGATGAGGTGAGGTACATTTCACTTAAAAAAAAAATTGGCTTTCGCTTGCCATTAAATCATTTTCCTTTTTTTTCCCTCTCACTCTGGATTTCTCAGTTGGTTTTTATATTTTTCCCATCTCCTTCTTTCTCTCCTCACATATAGATATGTGAATTGTGCTCGTAATGATGAAGAGCAGAATCTTGTGGGATTCCAGTATCGAGGGGAGATTTTTTATCGTTGCTCTCAACCTATCAAACCAGGACAGGAGCTCTTGGTGTGGTATGAAGAGAAGTACGCTAAAGGTCTCAGCGTCGCCTTTGAATACCTCTGGAACAAGAAGTGCTCCACTAATGGTATCATCCACACTTTGACATTTTATTACGTCTTTTTACTTTAGATGTTTTCTTATTTTAATGCACATGCTTCGTCAGCTTAATCATTTCCTGATAGAGTTGGTAAGATGAGGAAGTGAAGTGAAGTGACTTGTGGCCAAGTATGGTGACCCATACTCAGTACAAGTCCGACTCTCTCTAACCATTAGGCCCCGACTGCCCCCGACTGATGAGAACAGAGAAACACAAAGCTATATATTTGAAAGTTTTTCCAAACAGGAACTGAGAATTATTGAGTTAGAATTCTTCTTTCATTTCTACTATCAAAAGAGGTGATGGTCACTGCACTGGAAATTGTTCACTCACATGTGAACAGGTCGGGGTCTTCCATGTAAGAAGATAAACTGTCTATTACATGGCTTTGGGATTAGATTAGATTAGATTAGATTAGATTCATTGTCATTGTCATATTGTTATTGAGCACAGGTACAAAGCAAAGAGACAATGAGGTAGGATGGTAGTAAAGTGCAAAAGGCATGTTTTCAGCACTGCAAATGAAGTATAAGGCATGAAAAAAAATAAATAAATAGTGGCACGATGTGTGTAAATGAGTCCAGAGACATGGATTACTGTAATGAAGACAGTACAGTGCAGTGAACAAAGGTGCAAAGGGGAATGGATGTAGTACTGTGCAAACTGTTAGGGTTAGTCCATGTGCAGAGGTAGGAATGTGTGTGTGTGTGTGTGTGTGTGTGTATGTGCAGTGGTGTAAATTGATCCGAGTTCAATCTGGGGGTTGGAGGATGGGGGATTAGCAGCATGGTGAGGTGTTCAGTATGTTATGTTTCTAGCTTAACAATTGTTTATTTTCAGACAGTCAATCGTTTGCAAGTCCATAACAATACTTTCTGATTTTTATCCCTGATTTTATACTTTCCTGATTTTTTTTTTTTTTTTTTGTTCCAGAAATGAAAGACCCAGTGATGGAAGCTATCCCGTGCTCTTTCTGTCCCCTGTCCTATACATCTCAAATTTACCTTTACAAACACATCAGACGATCACATTATGATGAATATGAGAGACTGCTGAAACCCGATATTAACCGTGAAAACGTGATGCCTACGAGAAGCTCCTGTAGTCAGCAAAAGTTCCCTGAGACTCTTCAGACTGACACCACTCCTGTGCAAATGCAGAAAGGAGCTGCTCACTCCTCAAACTGTGAGGAGAGTTTCACTCAGCAAAGTCACCTGGAACTGCCGCGGCGCATTCCCGCGAGAGAGAAGCCGTTTTACTGCTCGCATTGTGGAAAGAATTTTACTCGAAAGGATAATCTCCAAACGCATATGCGCGTTCACACGGGAGAGGTGTTCTACTGCTCACAGTGTGGAAAGAGCTTTATCCGAGAGAGTCATCTTCAACTGCATGAGCGCATTCACACGGGAGAGAAGCCGTATCAGTGCTCACAGTGTGGGAAGAGCTTTAATCAGATGAGCGCTTTTAAAAGACACCAGCGCACTCACACGGGAGAGAAACCCTATCAGTGCTCACACTGTGGCAAGAACTTTAGTCAGCTGGGTAATCTCCAAACACACCAGCGCGTTCATACGGGAGAGAAGCCGTTTCATTGCACAGAGTGTGGGAAGAGTTTTAGTCTACTCAATACTCTGCAGCTACACCAGCGAATTCATACAGGAGAGAAACCGTATTACTGCTCAGACTGTGGGAGGAGTTTTAATCAAGTCAGCGCTTATAAACGACACCACCGCATTCACACAAGAGAGAAGCCCTATCACTGCTCTCAGTGTGGGAAGAGTTTTAGTGACAGAGCTAAATTCAAGGCACATCAGTACATTCACACAGACGAGAAGCCTTACGATGGCTGGAAGTGTTTTTCTTTGCAAACACACCAGTGAAGCCGTATGAAGACACATGGCAGCGCCAGATATAAAACACTTATCCATCAATGCTGGCCACTTGTGAGTGCATTACTGATGAATGTACCAGGGAAGGCACAGGAGTCTGTTACTGAAGTATACTACAGGGAGTCCCAAAAGTCTCCATACATTACAAAATGTCTTCCAAAATTTTAGTTTATATTGTATTTTTTTTCCCCCACATAGCCTTTAAGAACGCATTTGACAAAAGAAGAATGTATTGAAATCATTTTCATTTCTGGATCGGGAAGCTGTCGCAAGGTTGCGATGGACTTTAACAGGAAACATGGCGAGCGCATTACACACCACACTGTCGCCAAACTTCAAATTAAAAAAACTGGAAGTGTTGCGGACCGACAAGAAGTGGACGTCCACGGACATCTACTGACGAAGACACAACCGATGTGGTGCTGGTGTACAGATTTCCATGTGTATGGAGACGTTTGGGACATCCTGTATATCTGTGTGTGTTCTGTTTTATCTGTTGGTCTTTAATTTTCAGTCCTGCCTCATAAGTAAGAACATCAAAATACTTTTCCAAAATCAGGTTGGCATCATTACATTTACATTTTACATTTACTACATTTGGTGGATGCTTTTATCCAGAGCAACATACAGAAGTGCTTTCACGTCTCTATCAATAAATACATCCTGATACTGGTTCACTGGGTCACAGACTAAGAGTACCATCAGTCTAAAAACTCTGTTGGGGAGGTAATAAAGTAAGAAAGACAACACAGATTTTTTTTAGTAGTATTTAAAAAAAACTAGTATTTAATAGTATTTACATTAGTAATGTCTGCCACATCATGCTAAAAACTAAAGAAGGTAGAGACAGTTAGCTAGACCTATAAATAAGCTAAAAATTTCTGGAATGAATGAATGAATAATCAAAACATACAGAGCCACACACATGACATGTGGGTGAAAAAACATTATATCATGGCCATGATTTAAGAATTAGTTCCCACAACTTATTAATACATGAGCACGTTTTATTAAATCATTCCCTCATTTTAGGTAAATCAGGGCCATGTTTTAACAATTCATACCTGCAATCCATCGTCCTCTTAAAATGAGGGAACAAATTAGTAAAACGGGGCCACGGTATATTGTTTTTTTTATCCGCATGTCATGTGCAAGGCTCTGTAAAAACCTTTTTTTTTTTTTTTTTGTACAATTTCGACCAATTACGAAGATAAACAGCTTTCCTAGTGGTGGATCGCTACTGCAACTCTGAGCACTGAAAGTGTTGAAATGCTGTCAGCCATTTTCCCGTTATTGGCAGTTGATTACGAGGTTCAGCCCCTTTGAGAAGTATCTCAATCATCATATGGAGCTGCTGTGCTTTCTGGTAGGACAAAAATGCATCTGCAAAGAAAATACTGTCCAATGAATGTTGAGAATTTTTTTATCCATACACTTATTGACTGAAAAAGCTACGTGTACAAATGGGATCCAAAATGACATATTAAAAGCCTGTTCTCCAAAGAACGTTCATCCATGCTCCCATTACAACAGTGTACTTAAATCAGTCATAGACTTCCACTGAAACTGTGTGTATCTGTGGGAGAATTTCATGCAGGCTGCACTGAAAGCTCCACTGGAAAAAAAAAAATAGTATGCATTAAATGGATGATGAACAGCGCAACTGCAATTGCATTGAGATTTTTCATATTTCAATTTCCTAAAATACTGACTTTTACCAAAAGTCATTAATAATATAGACACTTTGGTAAACATTTCATTGCTGCATTTTAATGAAATTTGTGGGGAAGCTGAGTTTTGGTGTAGTCTTGGAGCCTGTGGTGTGAACGTGGCCAGAGAGTAAAGTCTATAATAAAATACTAAACTCAAAGCAATAATAATTCTGGCAAATTCGGTGCTATTAATTTTAGTGGCCTTATAATAATAACATGCTGATTATGTAGATTATGGATTTGGAAACGTTTTCTTTAACCTTATGCCAGGTACCAGGTTAGTCTGTTCGGCCACATAATGGATATATTTCTTTTCTTATGTATAATTACCAGTGTTTTCTATCAGAAAATATTATGTGAGTGTTATAATTTATTTTCCCTAGGGGTTCTTAAGAGATCCACACCAAGATACGGCTGACATGCAATCTTCAGGACCTTATATATATATATATATATATATATATATATATATATATATATATATATATATATATATATATATATTCTCCTGGAGGAGACCCTCCGTTCATCAGCATGAGGCTAGATTCATAAAGAATGCAAGCCAAGCTATGTGTGGTATCTGCATCTGTTGAGGATGTACAGAAGAAGGCTTGTTCTTCTGCATCTGGACCACAAATTCCACCCTGAATGCCTCCCTTACAGGTGCCGACCAGTGTCATGACATTGCCGGTTGCTTTACTCCAGAGCAAGACAGTCAGGATGTTTTGGCCCTTAAATGGCCTCACCCAGTTTTTATATGCCTCCGGAAAATCTGATACTTTCCACTCTGTACAAGATTTCAGCAGCTAGACCAGAGCCTTACATGTGGCCCGAAGAAGGCAAGACCTTTAAGACATGTATTTCAGACTAGGGAATGAAAGGGAGAGATATGAATAATGATGTTTAGGAGAGAGGTGGAGTTGTAAGTGTGGTTTTTCCCCACTGGTGTTTGACAGACCAACTTAAGGTGCAATAGAGCCACCTACTGGATTGGAGTGGAGACTAGTACCAGTGAACTGTTCCTTATACTGAATTTCTTATAAATAATAAAAAAATTTAAATAATGTCAATGTGTGCTGATCCCAGAACTGTATGCAAGTAAAGCCCTTCATCCATTTGATTTCAGTGTGTTTATTAAATCCTCCCAGTGTGTGCTATATGCTTCACAGTGTAGTAGAACATGTCCTACTGTCTCCTGACATTCACAGTGTGAGCAGAGCCCTGTAGCCCACCATGTTTCTTCCTGATGATTCCTCTGGTATTGACACATTTCACCACTCCTAATGCCACATTATGGATACATCCACATTAATTCGGATAAATTTGAAAACGCATCATTTTCTCTACATTGTGGCCTTCCGTCCACACTGAGACGGCGTTGTTGTCCAGAGAAAACGGAGCTTTTTGAAAACGCTCTCACTAATGTTGTAGCTTGGACTGAGAAAATGGATTCAAAAACAATGATGTGTTTTTAATCATGTGACGCATTCAACTCAAAACAAACAAGATGGTGGACTTTGGGTACTGAAGTTATTGTTCCTGGTATCCAGTTTGATATCGTTGTTAAAGACTAGTGTCAGTTTGTACAACCTTCAGACATCGCCGCATCAATTCAAAGAGACGGAAAGTAAATAAACGCCTGATGGAAATGACACAGACCAAAGCTTCTTATGTTTTTATGCACGTGCAGTACAGGGATGTAAGTGTTTTCAGATGTTTCAGTGTGGACCAGCAATTTTTGCAAAATGTTTGAAAATGCCAGTGTGTAGATGGAGAGCTCTTTAAAATGCTTTAATCTGGATGTAATAAAACTATTAGAGTGTAGAGCAGGTGAGGAGGTCAGCAGATATTTTTGGATGATGAATGCTTTATTACAATAAATTTGCCATACATAGCAGCTAAATAGGAAAAATAAATAGTTGTGTTATCTGTAGTATCTGTGCTAATATATTATCGGCATTTAATCTTTGGTCACTTAACACTGTAAGTCTATAGAACATGTAAGGAATAGGTGTGCTGATTATTTTATATACACTATATAAGCACCATCACTGAGGGAACTCTAGATAACAGGGAAAAGGTGGAAATAACATTAAAACCACTGACAGGTAACATTGATTATCTCATTACAATGGCTCCTTTCAAGGGGTGGGATATGTTAGGCAGCAAGTAAACAGTCAGTTCTCGAAGTTGATGTGTTTGACGCAGGAAAAATGGGCAAGCGTAAGAATCTGAGCGACTCTGACAAGGGCCAAATTGTGATGGCTAGATGACTGAGTCAGAGCATCTCCAAAACGGCAGGTCTTGTGGGGTGTTCCTGGTATGCAGTGGTTAGTACCTACCAAAAGTGGTCCAAGGAAGAACAACCAGTGAACCAGCAACAGGGTCATGGATGCCCAAGGCTCACTGATGCCCGTGGGGAGTGAAGGCTAGCCCATCTGGTCCGATCCCACAGAAGAACTACTGTAGCATAAATGGCTGAAAATGTTAATGCTGGCTCTGATAGAAAGGTGTCAGAACACACAGTTTGCTGATGACTGGGTCATTGCAGCTTGCTGAGTATGGGGCTGCGTAGCCACAGACCAGCCCGAGTGCCCATGCTGACCCCTGTCCACCACCGAAAGAACCTTAATTGGACACCTGAGCATCAGAACTGGAAGAATCTGGCCTACACAATATTATGCAGGTGGTTTTAATGTTATGGTTGATCATATATATCGTCTCTAAAGTTTAGTTTCAGTTTCTCCTCGTTATCTGGGTGATGGTTACAGACTCCTCCAGCAGGGGGCGCTGTGCAGGTCCTCTGTATAATCCATAGAAGAAGAAGAAGAGCTGCTGTTTCCCTGGTGAGAAAGCTAGCTTCTCATGCTAATCACCTCTACAGGAACCCAACATGGAAGGAATTTACATGTAAAAAAAAAAAAAAAAAAGATATAAGTCTTCATTTAAGGTGTTTAAAGTCGGTTCTGCTTTAAAGACCAAGGTGAGTAAAGTGAAGCTTGCTAGCTGAGCTACTCGGCTAACAGGACAGCATCTAAAATATGCTAAATTAAAATAATTCATTTTACCTCAGCTTAAGAACCGCAAACCTTTTTATTACCCTTTAAAGGAAAACTCCACCATATTAAAACACATTAAATATGTTTTTGAAATATTTATAATATGCTAATTTGACAGTTGATGCTACATTTTGTTTACTTCCGTGAGATAACGGATGTGTCCCGCACTGACGTCACAGGAGGGACAGCGTTATTTCTAGTACTAGTTACAATTAAGCGTAATAGATGGAAAAACAAATTAAACAATCTTAAATGTAAATATTAAAAGGAGCAAGAGCTTCTTTTCTCACTATTTTCCGTCAATGTTCAATGTCTTTTCAATTAAATAAAAAAAATCCAATGTAGAATTAAGATGAGACAAGATGACACGTTCTTTAATCCCAGGTGGGAAATCCCAGAAGTAATGGAGATGTTTGGCCTCGAAGTCCCAAAATACCATGATGCATTTATGCTGATTTACAGCAGTCTTGGCTCAGCTGGTTAGCGTCGACGACGACAAACTACTAGTCAGACTCGCTGTAGAAACAGTAATATAGTTCATTTAAACTGATAGTAATAAAATGGTTGGGTCTTCAGCTGATTCTTGAAGGTTGTGAGGGATCTGTAGAGCAAAGTTGGGCAGTTAATACCAGCGTAACAAATCTCAGAGATAAAGACATTGTTGTGATTTGCTTTGTGAAGACCTGAACACAGGTTGTCAGATGTCGTAAAGGTTCCTGACACATCTTTACATTTACGTTTATGGCATTTGGCAGACGTCCTTATCCGTCCTCTTTTTTTTTTTGAGCAGTTGAGGGATAAGAGCCTCGCTGAAGGGTCCAGAAGTGGCAGCAGCTTGGCGGTGTTGGGATTTTTGAACTCACGACCTTCCGATCAGTAGTCGAATCCCAGCATCTTGGTAATAGTAGGAAATTTGACCAAAAAAAAAAAAAGAAGTCTGTCTTTGTAAGGTTTTGTTAGAGGTCAGGCTGAAATCATGAGCAATTTCTGAAGAAAATGATTATGTATGCAACATCTATATCCTTTATGCTAAATATGTATTGTTCTTTGTTTTATAGCTCTGCAAGTGTGCGCAAACAAAGGTTTGTATAACTACAGGTGATAGAATATCAAGCTTTGCAAAATAAATCAACCCTGGGGACCAAATGAATGGAGGATTCCAGAAGAAGCCTCTAAAAGAGGAAGAACCTGAAGATGAAGAATACATCTGTAATACAAGTATGGGTCTAAATATCACTTTCAATAATAATTTGACATATTGAGTCTGACTAGGCATTTCGGTCACAAAGCAGTCAGTTATTTTTGTATTGTGTTCTTCGTACTTACTTGAGACTTACTTGTCTGTACTCACATTTAAATTACGGATCTCCAGGTGGAGGAACATCTATCTCTGTGGTTCATGTCACTCCTGCGGAACAGCAGAATGGAGAATTCCAGAAGAAGCTTATAAAAGAGGAAGAACCTGATGATGATTATCTGTGTAAGACTACAGGGCACACTAGTGTCCAGTTTATCTTAGATTTGCTCTAACTTGGTGTTAATTGGTATGGTGTGCCTTTTGGTTGGAATGTGCTGTATTTAAATGGTCAGAAGTCATCACAATGTGAATTCATGTCTTCATACTGTTTCTCCTTACGGTTTTTCCATACCACAGTTATCAAATATCACACAAAGCGTCACATACACTATATGGCCAAAATTTTGTGCACCACTGACCATCACACACGTATTTGGTTCTTCCCCAAACTGTTGCCACAAAGATAAAGTCTGAAGCACACAATTGTATAGAATGTCTCTGTGTGCTGTAGCTTTACAGTTTCCCTTCT
>CM041003.1:1095360-1110896 GCA_022985145.1 Pangasius djambal
AGCCCTGACCTCAACCCCACTGAACACCTTTGGGATGAACTGGAACACCGACTGCACCCCAGACCTCCTCGACATCCCAACATCAGCGCCTGACCTCACTAATGCTCTTGTAGCTGAATGAACACAAATCCCCACAGCCACACTCCAACATCTAGTGGAAAGCTTCCCAGAAGAGTGGAGCTCATTATAACAGCAAACAAAGGGGGAATAAATCTGGAATGGGACGTTCAACAAGGACATATGACTGTGATGGTCAGGTGTCCACATACTTTTGGCCATATAGTGTATTTTATAAACTGGAATAAAGTAATTTTTCATCAATGCTGTTTCATCCTTCTGATCTGGCGTGCTTTTAGCAAAGTCAGTTTTATTTAACAGGTCAAACTTTGAGACACGCTGTTGGTGTACCTGCCACTGTACACCATTCCAGAATCTTTGCAAGATGTCTGATGGATGCCCATTTTATGTAGATTAAGAGTTATCACTGTTATTAATGAGACTACAGAGGGTATGTTCAAACCTCACCCCCAGGTCCTATCCGCAAACATTTCCTGTAAATTGGCCAATTGGTGACCAAGATTAGCAGATGTGTCAGGTGCTGTTTCCACTCTAACACTATGCATTTGTCTCTGATATTCTATAGTGACAGGTAGCAGAGGATATTTAGGAATTTCCCTGTGCACGTAAATGCTTTCTCAAATCTCCTGCATTAAATCGGGCTTTAAAGGATTGATGTCTGATTATGATTGGAAATTCACCAAGATCTTATATGTACTGCCTTGAACACTCATAGGTTTGTGGTGCATGCCAGTATGATCGAGGAAGGACAGTGGCATAGCTGGGATCCAGTCCAATGCTCCCCCTTCCATAACAGATCACTTTTCCTTCAGGTCCCCGGGCTCCCTGCAGTGCTGCTCTAGTGGTGGTCCAGTCTGGGCAAAGAGAGATGGAGGATGGGAGGAAGGGGAAGGAAGGAATAGAAAGGGGCACAGAACTTTGGCTTGGGTTTTGGGGAGAAATGGTGAGAAAGTAATAGTAAGATCATATGTCCCTAGATATCCCTCATGGTTATTCTCTGCCAGCTACATGGCCTTCATGTCCAGCTTGATCATCTCAACGATGGGGGATGACTCCATGGTGGTGTATCAGTATGATTTGGGCATTGCTGTGACAACAGGAAATAAGGGGGCGTTCGTTTGATTGTCAAACTTGTCCTTTGTTATACTTTTTAAATGGGCAATGAATAAAATAAATTTGTACATATTACATGATGACATACATGAAGATTCTAAAATGTCCTGAAGGAAAACATGAAATGTATCAGTGTTTTTTTTTTTAATTCAATGATAATACCTAGAATTAGAAAAGAAGGAATAAAAATATTCCAGGTAATAACAGTTAATCAAATTGCTTGTGTCCTCTCTTTCTAGACTGTGAGGTCTGCAAATCCTTCTGTATTAACAAGTGTGAAGTTCATGGTCCTCAGCTCAAATCACACCATACAGGAGAGAAGCCATATAACTGCTCCCACTGTGGGAAGAGTTTTTCTACACAGAGCGATGTGAAGGTCCATGAGCGCATTCACACAGGAGAGAAGCTGTATCACTGCTCACAGTGTGGGAAGAGTTTTGTCCACCAAAGTAGTCTGAGAGCACATAAGCGCATTCACACAGGAGAAAAGCCGTATCAGTGCTCGCATTGTGGGAAGAGTTTTGGTCATAAAGATACTCTCAAGAAACACCTGCACATTCACACAGGAGAAAAGCCATATCAGTGCTCACAGTGTGGGAAGAGGTTTAGCGACAGAGGGACTTTCCGATCACACCAGTACATCCACACAGGAGAGAAACCGTATCGCTGCACAGAGTGCGGAAAGATTTTTACTCGACAAAGTTCTCTCCAGCAGCACCAGCGCGTTCACACAGGAGAGAAGCCGTATTACTGCTCAAGGTGTGGGAAAAGTTTTAGTCAACACGGTACTCTCCAACAGCACCAGCACACTCACACAGAAGAGAAACCATATCAGTGCTCACAATGTCGGAAGAGGTTTAACAGGCAGAGAAATCTCCAATCACATATGCGCATTCACACTGGAGAGAAGCCGTATCACTGCTCGCAGTGTGGGCAGAGTTTTAGTCACCATAGTACTCTTAAACGACACCAGCGCATTCACACAGGAGAGAAGCCGTATCACTGCTCACACTGTGGGAAAAGTTTTACTCAACATGGTACTCTACAATCACATACACGCATTCACACAGGAGAAAAGCTCCATCACTGTCCACAGTGTGGTAAGACATTTAACCGACAGAGTTCTCTCCAAATACACCAGCGCATTCACACGGGAGAGAAGCCGTATCAGTGCTCGCAATGCGGGAAAAGTTTTAGTCAGAATGGTACTCTCAAACAACACCTGCGCATTCACACTGGAGAGAAGCCCTATGGCTGCTCACAGTGTGGGAAGACTTTTAGTCAGCAGAGTACTCTCCACCAACACCAGCGCATTCACACTAAGAAGAAATTATATCAGGATACAGCGTGGGAAGAACTTTAATGACACGTGCTCTTCAACAACACCAGCACAATCAAACAGGAGAAGATGCTGTATCACTGCTCAGAATGTGGTGGACAAACGCAAGAGAGGTTGTTTTTTTTTTTTGTAGACAACATGGTATTAGTTGTTAGCTAGTCCTTTGTACATTCCTCAACCTAAATAACCTGGGGCCTGATATGTGTTTAAATCAAAACATACAGCTGTGTGTCATCAGCATAGCAGTGGAAGTTAAGACCATGTTTACAAATGATTGTACTCAAATGTAGTATATATAATTTAAAAAACAAAAAACAAACACTGGCCGTATTTACCATTGTGGAACAACAAAGTTTACTATTTTAACTTATTTTACTTACCTCCAGCAAGGCATGCAGAATGTGGTTATTCAGTGGAAGATGTCTTTCTTGTCATCCGTTAAATAGTGTTTGAGAGAACAGTGGAAATGGTAGCAGTAGGAATGCTAGATGTTTTTAAATCCAGATTAAAAATGTACTCCTTTAACCTGGCTTATTTATAGTTTTTGATTCTTTTATCTCATCTTAAATATACTTTTCATTCCTTCTAAATAATTCGGATAGATTTATAATTATTTCATGTTACTTCAACTCAAACCCAGGGTCCCTGCAACAGTGCACTCTCAATGCCGGTCCCAAGCCCAGATAAAATTGGGAAGGGTTGTGTCAGGATGGGCAGCTAGCATAGAAACTGTGCTAAATCAAATATATGGACCAATGATCCGCTGTGGTGACCCCTAACAGGAGTAGCCGAAAGAAGAATGATCTTCTCAAACCCAGAGGCTATGTGATTGTGTTTGTTTTTAGGATGTTACAGCTAGGCTGGACTGCAACATGAATGAGAGGCTGGATCCCCCTCTCGCCAGACCAAAACACTGAGCACTCAATATCAACTATCAATGAGATTTTTATTGACAAAGGTCTTTGCAACTGTGGGATGGGAGGTACTTCAGGGATGAGCATAAAACAAAATATTTTTTTGGGATAACTTATTTTAAAAAATTACAAAATAAGTTTTTTGCTGAGTCACTTAAAAGAACGTGAAAACACAAAACTTTACCCCATCTCCCTATCCACAGGAGAAAATGTGTAATCAAAATAAATGGCCTGCTTCTCCTACCTGTTCCATATCACTTATCAATACAACTGGTTATTATTAACCACAAAATAGCTAGTCCTTCAGAAAGACTGCAAGCTACTGCAACAGGTATCTACTCAAGAGAGGAGAGGCTCTTGGGTTTGGTCAGCTGGCACTTCTAGTGACATCTGAAGGGTCACCAGGATTGTGAACAGCACAGGGTGGTGGAGAAGGCAGCCCAGATGACAACCCTGGCCAGAATATTTGAGAAACAACTTGGAATATGGTGTAAAAGTGTGGATTGTGTTTGTGTGCTGGCATTGTGTGCTAATCTTCTTGGGTTTGACAATTCAGAAAATGCAAATGAGGCAGAGAAACATAGTACTGATAAATATCCCTCAAGGGTCAGATCACAGGGGGGCCATGGTGGCTTAGCGGTTAGCACGTTTGGTTTGGGGGTTTCCTTCGGATACTCCCCCGGGTTCCTCCCCAAGTCCAAAGACATGCACTGATTGGCATTTCCAAATTGTCTGTAGTGTGTGTGTGATTGTGCCCTGTGATGGATTGGCACCCCGTGACCCTGTGTAGGACAAACGGTACAGAAGATGGATGGATGGTTCAGATCACCTGGCCAGCCTGGGTTTACATCAGACCAGGGCCATATGACGCTTGAGCACTGTAAGTATTTTTATTGTCCAGCAAATGTCAGTATAGAGCCAGGGTTCAAGTGTTATCTCAAAAGCTTTGTTCTGCGCATAATTAAATATTCCCCCAAATATTTCAATTCAATTACAACAAGACGATTTTAATTTAGAACATGAATAAACTCATTTGGTGATGCGGATGTTTGACATCTCAGGCCAAGCATGCAAGCAATCAAGAACATCCCCATGGTAACACAGCTCTCATCTGTATACATCCAGGGTTTTCTGCCTTGATTGTGATTCGCTGACAAAGAAGGGGGAAAAAAACAGAGAGACAGCTGATTGGTCAGTTTGTTTAGTAGCCGACGGCGTTCGCCTGATTAGCTTTAAAACTCATTAAAAAGTTTACTTAAAAAAAAAAAAAAAACAGGAACACGAAAAAGAGCTAGTGTTTTATCTCAGTTCCGAGCCAGGGACTCGAAAACTCATAGCCATCACACCTACAACAATAAAAAAAAATATATAAATAATTATATAAATAAATAAATAAACAAATTTTTAAAATGGCGGTTTAACGGTTTATCGCCATGAGCGCGCGCACACACGCACGCGCACACATGCGCATGCGCGCTACTGCACTAACGGACACGAACAGCAAACAGCAAACTGAAGTTTACCTCAGAGAGAGGGCTTGTTCAGGCTCATCCAGCCCTGGAGGTGAATTAATGCTTAATATAACTTGTGTTTTGTGTATTTGGTGTCTTTGAATCAGTTTTAGCTTAACATTAGTTTCTGCTCTCTGTATCTAAATAAACATAAAGTCGTTTCTGTCTTAGCCAGCATGCCATTTAGCCTTGGATAGCTGAACTGATGCAGTGATTGCTGTTGTGTATTCCAAGATACATTTTTCCCTTTAGTTTCTAAAACCAAAACGAGATAAACCAAGCAAAGAAATAGTTTTATTTTACAAAATGTCTTTAATAGTCTACAGCAGCAGTAAACAGATGGTTTATGTAGTAGTTAGGAGTTGAAACTGTATTGTGTTGACATAAACACTGGCTCTTTCCTTTTCTTTCTAGATTTACTCCTGCATGAAGTGGTAGATTACATGTTGGGGTGGATGGAGATGAGGAGGAAGACCATCTGTTCTAATATAGAGAGAAATATCCCATTAAGTAAAACAGAAGTTGAGGCTTTAATCAGTATGATGTGTGTTCAAGTTGCTAGTTATGTGCACGTTTGTGACCATAGCAACGTGAATAGTGTGGAAACTTACACTGTACAGCTCTGTATATTTTTGTACAGAAACAGCTGCACTATGAGAACTTTTTTTTTTTTTTGCACACTACAGCTCTGTATGTTTTTAAAAAAAAACATATTCTATTTATGCATATTCATATTCTACATTTCATTCCTCTAAAGGCTTCTAAACTTTATCTTATAGTCTACTAGATTTTATTATATGCTGTTTTTATTATGTATCGTTGTCGCACTGTGGGTTCAAGGCACTACGGAAAAACATTTCACTACATTATATCACATGTATGTAATATGTATGTGGCGCGCATCGTCTACACTGAGCGTAGCTAAGCCTAGGCGGAGTTTTAGATGGTGCAACAGGTGTCAATATTTATCACAAGGCTGGACGTAGCTAAGCTCAGTGCAGGGCTTACACAAACTTTTTTTTATGTCCAGCTGGTGCAAGCCGGCCACAGGTATTTTTCGATTATGGACTTCACCCAATAACTCTCTGTTCTCAAATTTATATTACTGAACTCCAGGTGGAGGGAAATCCGTCTCTGTGGTTCACGTCACTCCTGTGGAACAGCACAATGAAGAAGCTTATAAAAGAGGAAGAACCTAAAGATAATTATCTCTGTAAGACGACAGGGTGCACAAGTGTCCAATCTGTTTTCAGTTTTAACTAACTATGCTGAATTTGTGCAGAGGTGTGGCACAATCTTTGTGTGGTTTATGTTTGTATTTGTTTCTGTAGATTTGTGTCTGTAGATTTCATTTCAAATACCACACATACAGTCCCTGCCAAACGTGGCTGTGCTAATAAATTTGCATATCTAAATTCTATTAGCCTGTTCGTTTAATTCACTCCTGACAAACAGGTCATTGATGGTTTTTGTCCCATCTGTAGGAAATGAAAGGGAAGCTGTTGTTAAAAAATAACATGGAAAAGTATAAGTTTTTGTCATTTCAATAACAATGCTTAGAATTGTAATAAAAAATGTTCTAGATAGTAATGATTAATTAAACTGCTCGTGTCCTCTCTTTCCAGATTGTGAACTCTGCAAATCTTTCTGTATTAAAAAGTGCGAAGTTCACAGTTCTCGACTCAAATCACACCAGCGCATTCACACAGGAGAAAAACCATATCAGTGCTCCCGATGCGGGAAGAGTTTCACCCACCAAAGTGCTCTGAAATCACATGAGCAGACTCACACAGGAGAGAAGCCACATCACTGCTCATACTGTGGGAAAGGGTTTTCTAAACCCGGTGTTGTTCAAGTCCATGAACACATTCATACAGGAGAAAAGCCATGTTACTGCTCACAGTGTGGCAACAGTTTTGTCAACCAAAGTGCTCTGAAATCACACCAACGGATTCACACAGGAGAAAAGCTATATCAGTACTCAGAATGTGGAAAGAGTTTTGCTCTTAAATGTACACTTAATAAACACCTGCGCATTCACAAAAGAGAGAAACCGTATCACTGCTCACAATGTGGGAAGAGGTTTATTCAACCCAGTAACCTCCAATCACACATGCGCGTTCACACAGGAAAAAAAGCTCCATCACTGTTCGCAGTGTGGGAAGAGTTTTAACCGACAGTATTCTCTCCAAATACACCAGCGCATTCACACAGGTCAGCATGGTACACTCCAACAGTACCGGTGCATTCTTGCTGAAGAAAAGCCGCATCATGCTCAGAATGAGCAGCTTCCAGACACTTCAGGAGCTTGTCAGCATGAGGTGTTGCAAAGGCGTGCAGACGTCTGGACAGAACTGAAATGCCCCATCCAGCTTGTTATCACCGTACCCCTGTGTGACTCCTTGATTACTTCCATCTTTAGCATTTATCCCACTTCTTCCTGAACTACTGTTCAGTGGTCCAGTATGGCGTTATAAGCGGTCAGTGCACCTTGACAGGGGGGAAAAAACATGAATAAATAGCCTCAGCACTTGAGTGACTGATGTTTTCCAAGTGGAATGGGGAGTGGGATTCACTATTTTTGAATACTTCATCTCTAATTTTTTTATTCCCACTGCCTGTGCCACACCAACAGAGACCTCCATGTGTTTCCCCTGCCCTTTCACACAGCATGTCCTAGCCAACTAGGTAAATGATCTACTGAGCTTTGCTTTTGCTGAGAGTTGTACCTACTGTTTTTTCAACAAATGGAAACTTGTTATGTATGGACAGACATATCTGACTTTACAGACAGATTGCCTCTTGGATTTGGAAATGCAAAATAAAGGTATTCAAAAGAAAAAGCACAATCTTGCAAGATGAGTCAGTTGACCATGATAGCTCCAGCTGGTATAATGCCTCATCCAATAATTTGATGACATGTGGTCATAAGAGAAACTTGTCCATACCCTGTTCTTTTAGAGATATTCCCATCCAGATAGAGCTTTATAAATGGTGCAGGAATCTCATTAATCACAATGAAAGACAGTCTTTAGTGAAATTTATGTAAAGCCTGCTCTGGCACAAACGATGGATCACACAGAAGGTGTACCATCACGATGGGATACTGGTGCCAGCATAAATGTGAAAGACTGCGATCGTTGTGTTCAGCTGATTAGCTATCCATTATTCATAAAAATCTTTCACTGGCTAGTGAACACAATCTGGGTCTGGACACAATCCATGACTGGGCAACCAGAAAGATGTGATTGTTGCAGGCAAATGACCCCAAATGGAAGCCCTGACCACCTATATATATTTTTTTTAATTCCAGATTTATAATACTACCGTAGCATTTGAGCTTTTTATTATATAAATAACATACATATGTGTAATGTAAGTGACTAAAAAACTCAGTAACAGTGTAGAGAAGTACATAAGGATGCTGTTTGAGTACAAACTCTAGTTTGTTTAATGGAGGTGGTAGATGGCCAAAGAAATTTGTCCATTGTTATTGCTGAACTCCTATGCTAGTGCAGCATGTCAGGATAGTGGGGGAAAAATGACTAAAATAGGAAATACAGTATTAATTTTAATGTGAAAAGCAAAAGAAGAGATTGCAAGTTTGTCTCCTGACCCCATTTGTAAATCAAGGTTCCATAAAGGTTGGAAACTCCTGATACAGCGTGTAATTCCCACTGGTTATGTGCCATTTAGGACAGAGGTCAGCGTGGGAACAGCTATAGAGAGCAATGAATAAAGTCCATGCTGATGAACAGATCTACTAAACCCACACTCTCACCTCTTATGCCCAAACCAGAGCATCCTGAAACACCTCCAGACACAAACACCACTCCACTCACACAATTAACTAGCTCAACTCGTACAATTAAGCAGCAGAGGGCCGTGAGGTGGGAGAACTCCAGTAACTGGTCGACGAGAGGAAAGAGTGGCCTGGACTCTGAGTGGTTTATCGATGTGTTTTAATAAAGTTTTTTTTAAAAATACAATTGGTGTTGTGTTATCACTTTAGACCATACAGTCACAGAAATCACAGTAATTCCAGTGAGTTCACAGAACCAAGGTATGAAGTATGTCTAGATTTTCTGGGATAGTTATTAAGGTAGATGCTGATTATTATATTCAACTTTGTCTGAACTTTACAAACAATTCTGATGGAAATTATAGTCGTAAAGTAATTAACGTCTGTCTGTGCAGACAGTTTCTGCAGCTGATCAACAACACTGAAAATGTTGGCCAAAATTTCATGAGTTCTATGAAGGACAATCGGCAAGCCATTTTAAAAGGATTATATGAAAATGCTCTGTATTATATTTTAAACTGCTTATGGAGGTTACTGAATTATTCCTATTGGAGGTGGCAGGTCTGGAAGTGTGTCAATTAGTGATGGCCATGTCCCAGGGAGTAATATACTCTAGTCCTATTCCAGTGTGACATGGCAAATGAACCTACAGCTGCGTCTTGATGCTAAACTGCTGGATGACCAAGTGGTGCTCTAAAAACAATGTTGGGGCTATAGATACATTATATGGCCAAAAAGTATTTGGACACCTGGCCATCACACCCATATGTCCTTGTTGAATATCCCATTCCAGATTTATTCCCCCTGTGTTTGCTGTTATAATGAGCTCCACTCTTCTGGGAAGTCTTTCCACTAGATGTTGGAGCGTGGCTGTGGGGATTTGTGTTCATTCAGCTACAAGAGCATTAGTGAGGTCAGGCGCTGATGTTGGGATGTCGAGGAGGTCTGGGGTGCATTTGGTGTTCCAGGTCATCCCAAAGGTGTTCAGTGGGGTTGAGGTCAGGGCTCTGTGCAGGACACTCGAGTTCTTCCACTCCAACCTTCACACACCATGTCTTCATGGAGCTCGCTTTGTGCACAGGGGCATCGTCATGCTGGAGCAGGTTTGGACCTCTTAGTTCCAGTGAAGAGAAACTGTAATGCTACAGCACCCAGAGACACGATATACAACTGTCTGTACAACTTTTTTCTAACAGTTTGGGGAAGAGAAACTCATGGGTGTCATGGTCAGGGGTGCACATACGTTTGGACATATTATGTATTTATAATATCCTCATTCACTTTCTGTACTGTTTGTGTGGTATTGAATTTTTACTGATGAAGTAAAACCAGAAAGTTCATTGTGTGTGTGTATGTGAAGGAGTGAGATTCCTTGTGTATCTTGATGCAACTTAGTTTTAGATAACATCAAGATACAGCAGCTAAAGGTTGTAGTCATATAGTTGAATAGTTTCCACTTTGAATAGCGATGTTTACAGCATTTCGCCATCCGGTTCCATGGTGTAATGGTTAGCACTCTGGACTCTGAATCCAGCGATCCGAGTTCAAATCTCGGTGGAACCTAGCTTTTCTTTTCCCCTCCTCACATCCCCTTAAAATTTAATTACACACGTAGACCTACCTAAACTGAAAATATTCTCTAAAAACTGCCTAAAAATACCATTTTCGCTCGATTTAAACCTAACCGGCTGAAAACTAACGACTGAACTCGAGTCTCGTATAAATCTCGCTTCCTCTCGCGAGATTTTAAATTCTTTAGTTTTCCAAAGATGGCGGCTGCAATGGACGTCGACACCCCGAGCGGGTCAAACAGCGGCGCGAGTAAGAAGCGTTTTGAAGTGAAAAAGGTAATAACTGACTAAAAAAAACAGAAAGAAAAACAAACTTAAATACTGTATATTTTAAAATTCTTATCTTAGGGGTGAAATGTGTTTAGGTAAACAGTTACAGAATGGGAGACTGTTTCCTGTTTTGTGTAGCTAGCTATGCTACACTGAAAGGATGAGTAGGCACAATGAGATAGAAAATATAAATATATGCCATTTTATGCTAATATATTTAACTTTTAGTGATAACAATCCTATTTCTAAGTGTCTAGAATTTTCTCTGACTTGCTGGAATGATCCTAATCTACAGCAGGCTAATCCCAGTGCCTTAATCTCACATGATGTTTATTGGACTGAAAGTATTATGAAGTAAAATCTCCTGAACACTCAGTGTAGAAAGAACTGCAGTGTGTTTTAACTTTCATTTGGGTTCTTTTAAATGTACAAACCTGCTCAAAATATTTATTTATTTATCTGTAATTAGTGTAGATAGTTATCTTATCTTTGGACATTCATTCTACACTCCTGGGCAAAACAGAAATGGGCCAAAATGGCAAATTATGAAACTTTTAATGATCTTAAGGACAAATGATTGGTGAGAAACTGAGCAGGAATGAAGCAGATGCGCTCCTGAGAGCTCCTGTGCCTCTAGAAACAGGGAAATTCACTTCTATAGTTTTCTTGCATGATTATTAAAATGTCTGATGTAAAATTCAAACTAACACGTGCGTCTGTGTGGACATGGGTGTAATTTTCCAAAAATATCTTCTTGGATGTTTTTGTCTTTAAAGATTAGTGATTATTTGGTTATCTGCCTGATAACTCGCCCAGGAATGAAGCAGGACTGATGGAGCAGCGAGAGATCTACAGCATCTGGTTCATTCCTGCTCAATTTGATGTCACCAGAAGTTTTGGAATTGAGACCATTTTAAATTTAGTCATGATAAAAACGTTCATCTTGTTGTTATCGTTCTTTTGTCAGCAAGTGAATCATTTCTTGCAGTTAACGGAGTTCATCAAGATGCCAGTCAGATGAAGGAACAATAGTTTTCATTGATTTTCTGTGTATAATGCTAAAGATAAATAAAAAGTGTTATAAATGGAGTGTGATCTTTCCTGTAAGAAGGTGGATTCCATTAAATAGACACATGTGAAACAAAACTTTACATAATATGCTGTTGTTGCTGTAAATTTTGCTTGGTTGGTGAAACATGGAGTTTGGTACATGTACATCAAGACTTAACACTGTGTGTGTGTGTGTGTGTGTGTGTGTGTGTGTGTGTTTAATTGCTAACGCACGTCTCTCGCTGTGTTCCAGTGGAATGCAGTGGCTCTGTGGGCGTGGGACATCGTGGTGGATAACTGTGCCATCTGCAGAAACCACATCATGGACCTGTGTGAGTGTTTCCTCAGGACTCTCTCTCACTTTAACACGCAGCTTCTTTCACCCGGGAACAGAAACATCAAACGTCCACAGCGTCAGCTTTACGTTAAATGCAGTTGATTAGCCAGTGAGGTGTTTGGTGTCTAAACTAAAGCCGCTAATAACGAGGTCTGTCTGATCGGACATTTCCTCAGAGCAGCACTAGGGACGGGTAACTAAATTGAGCACACGAACGTCACATACTGAAGCATTTGTGTTACTGCTGAGTACCGAAAAGTCAGAAAGAATCTTGTACTTTTACATTTCAAACATTTCAGTCACGTGGTGATCTAACGAAACTTATGACTGAATGAGAGATGAGACCACTAAAGCATCTGCTTTCATCTCTGCTGTAATAACGTCAGCTTTATCCGTTATCTTAGCGGCGGAGAGCTCGGCCGGTCCACTTGAATAGGAGCACTCATGCAGTTATCTAATCAGCCAATCATGTGGCAGCAGCAACGTGCATAAAATCATGCAGATGCAGGTCGAGAGCTTCAGTTAATGTTCACATCAAACATCAGAATGAAGAAGTTTGATCTCTGTGACTTTAACGGTTTCATGGTTGTTGGTACCAGAAGGGCTGGGTTGAGTGTTTCAGAACCTGCTGATCTCCTGCAGGGATTTTCACACACAACAGTCTCTAGAGTTTATACAGAATGGTGCGAAAAACAAAAAACATTGCCTGAGTGACAGGTCTGTGGGTGGAAACGCCTGGTTGATCAGAGAGATCAGAGGGAAATGGCCAGAAAATAGATCGAGCTGCCAGGAAGGATATAATAATTCAGATAATCACTCTTTACAACCATGGTGAGCAGAAAAGCATCTCAGCATGCATAAAACATCAAACCTAGAGGTGGATGAGTTACAACAGCAGAAGACCACATCAGGTTCCTCTCCTGTCAGCCAAGAACGGGAATCTGAGGCTATCATGAGCACAGACTCACTAAAACTGGACAGCTGAAGATTAGAAGAAGAAAAAAATCTGGTCTTTTTCCAGTCTTCCCAAATCCTGACTCTATCCTCTGTCCGTCACTGAAAAGGCTTCATGACGTGGTAAAGCAACAAATTCAAACGATCGCGTCGAACGATTCCTCGGACTAATCCTGTGGCGCGTGTGGTCCGACGTTTCTTCAGTTCCCCGCTCACAGCTTTAGTTCCTTTCCTGCAGTCAGTTCCTGACGTGTCTGTGTGTTTCATGTGTGTGTTTGCAGGTATAGAGTGTCAGGCCAATCAGGCTTCTGCCACATCAGAGGAGTGCACAGTGGCCTGGGGAGTGTGTAACGTAAGACACACACACACACACACACACACACACACACACACACACACACACACACACACACACACTCAGAGAGAGAGAGAGAGAAATGCAAGTTCTCCAGCTCTTCACTGCATTTCTGTATTTCAGTGTGTTGGATGTAATAAAATAGAAGGCAATGTGCATCAGTGTACAGGTTGTATAAGTGGTGCTGTAATTCTGTGTGTGTGTGTGTGTGTGTGTGTGTGTGTGTGTAGCATGCGTTTCATTTCCACTGCATCTCCCGCTGGCTGAAGACGAGGCAGGTGTGTCCTTTGGACAACAGGGAGTGGGAGTTCCAGAAGTGAGTGACCTTTTTCTCACCTTTTTACACACACACACACACACACACACACACACACACACACACACACAGGTGTTGTAAGTGTACACTTTATATTTTTGTAAGCAATGGGACGTAGTCTTCGTATGTGTGCGACTGCTGACTGGGATTTTGTTGTGCTCTGATTTTCAGGTACGGACACTGAACTCCGCATGCAGCCCCACGTTTTTTAAAGTTTTGAAAGTCAGCTTTCAAACTGTACAATAAATCCTGTTTGTGTGTGTGTGTGTGTGTGTGTTGCTGTTACTGTAAAATAGTGCCAGGGTGTTAAGTAGTTACTGCTATCAACCTGAAGCTGATTTTCCAATAAGACAGTGAGTCCCCATGTGTTTTATTCCTCTTATACCACAGCGATTTACCAACAGTTACTATTAAAGAGTGTCACGTCATCATTTTTTTAATCTGTGAATAGTACATGGAATGATGTGGAATCTCCATGAAACAAGTTAGTTCCTGGTCTTGTTACTTCATATTATATACAGTTGTCCCTCTCCAGTCTCTGTCTCTCTCTCTCTCTCTCTCGAAATTAATAAGGCTGTAACGCGTTATCGTTTCTATAGTAACAGCTCATTGCGTCAGACAGACTTTTACTAACGGAATAACTTATATCCTGGACCTTCTACAGCACTTAGTAACTACTGAACTGATAAAAAAGAATCCTGTGTCTTTCTTTAATAAATAACGCTTGTAATCATCGGTATATTAAGAAGAATAAAACACCGTGGTACATGCTGGTACAGGAAAATAATCAGTAACAGTAACTCGGCCTTTTACAATTACAGCAACACACATTACTGTTGTATTAATAAATGAAAATGAATTACGTCACTGATTTCACTGTGTGATTATTCTTACAGTAATAAGTTACTGATTGTACACTTTTTTTTTTTTTTAAATCAGATGTTTGATTTTTCCCATTTATTTCTTGTCGAGTGTTTAATTATTGTAGGCTTTAAACTTGTTACTGGAGCGTCGGTGTCTTGCGGATCCTGTTTTTGTTTCGCGATACATTAAAAACCCACAAGGCGTCAGATCTGCAACATCAGCAACCTTTATTGATCGAAATCATCATTCAGAGGCATCTGAGATAGAAATGCTCCTGGATCAGGGAGAAAAACAAACCATTTTCCCATTTTTTTTTTTTTTTTTTTGACAGAATCCAAAAGCACTTTAAGACCTGATTGGATGGAACGATAATCAGCTGAACTGTTTTAGCTCGTAAAATTGATCTCCACCTCGGTTTGGGTGAAATGCAGTAAAAGAGCAGATTGATTGGTGACACTCCTGGCGTAAAAGAAGACCAGACATTTAATCAGTCCAAATAAATGCAGGTTCAGTGACAGAGGCTGTGATTGGACCTTGGACCGTTTAAAACACCAATCACAGCCCAGTTCTGTTTACGGCGTGATCCGGGACTGTTCCAGGACGCGTTAAACTGAGACCACACCCCCTTTTGCCTTATATGGTTTACACTGATTAGATGTTTCCTACCCCTAACTCCTTCATGGTGGTGTTCCAATGCTCTTAAATAGCCCCGAAATCTAGTGTGCGAGTTCAACAGCATTTACTACACGTTTATCTCGTCTCTATCCGGTCGTCACTCGTGTTAGCGTAGAGGAAGAAATAAATCATGTAAGCGAGAGAGAAAAGAGAGAGAGAGAGAGAAGGAGAGAGAGAAAGTGCTATTTCAGAGCATTGATCTCATCACTAAACGCACTCCGCTCAGCCGTCTAGGCCTGCGGGCCGCTGAACTTGGAGCTCAGTTTGTTGATGAGCGCCATGATCTTCGGGTTGCTCTGGTACTTGGAGATGTTGGCTGGATTCTGAGCCACGTCCTGGAAGGCTGCCATCACTTCAGGGTCCTACACACACACACACACACACACA
>CM041003.1:1152099-1172980 GCA_022985145.1 Pangasius djambal
GTGTGAGAGATGGCGTGTGTGATGGCGTGTGTGTGTGTGTGATGGCGTGTGTGTGTGTGTGTGCATTTAACCCATGTTACAGATGAGGCTTCTCTTTAAAGCGCTCTGACAGGATGATGGTCTCAGGTGCACCAACACTGTTCCTCCGTATCCACCTGTTCATTTTTGCCCTCCACTGGCCTTATCGTTACACTCTGTGTGCGTGTGTGTGTGTGTGTGTGTGTGTGTGTGTGTTTATATATATATATATGTGCGTGTGTGTGTGTGTGTGTGTGTGTGTGAGATGTTTAAGGGCTCGGTGGATAGGAGGTTGCTTTGCTTGGCTTCTTTAGCTTGGTTAGACAGTCGTGTTTGTCCTGAACGTATTGATTCATTTTCTCCACCTCTCTCTGTTCCACTTTTTTCCATTTCATTCTATTTTTTTTTTGTTTTTTTTGTTTTGTTTTTCACTCTTTTTTTTTTTTTTTTTTTTTTTTTTTTTTTTTTTTTTTTTTTTTTTTTTTTTTTTTTTTTTTTTTTTTTTTTTTTTTTTTTTTTTTTTTTTTTTTTTTTTTTTTTTTTTTTTTTTTTTTTTTTTTTTTTTTTTTTTTTTTTTTTTTTTAATTCTTCATTCTGTCCTTCCCTCCTCTTTCTTTTTTTCTCTCCCTCTTTGTTCTTTGATGCTTGTGATGTCTGCATTGGCCTGCTTTGGTGCGACCAATCATCCTCTCTCCGAAAATTTACACGCCACCAATCAAATCAATCGGCTCACACGCCCCAAAAAAAACCCTTCTGCTTCATGATTGGCTGCTTCCGGCGACGACCCCTCTCCTGCCCCGTGTGCCTGCCCTGTCCTGATTGGTGACTCCCTCTGCGTGCCTTCTCTGTGATTGGCTGTGCTCTTGGCGAACGGTGTAGTTCACCCAAATATGGGCTTCTTGCTAACAGGTACCACTTCTGTGAGAAGTGTTTCAATGAAATCCAGGGCGAGAACGTGTCCCTGAGCGACGACCCCACACAGCCGCAGATGTGAGTACTGCATCGCATCCACGTCCGCACTACCATCACTAATTTCTCACTTTCGTTAATTAACGTAGTAATTATTAATTACTTCTGTAGCGATCGTCTGTTAACCTGCATCACGTTCGATCTGTTCAGGCTGCAGGTTAATGGTGCAAAATGTATAAATGCTATCTGGCTTTGGAGTATTTTTTTTTGTTTGTTTTTAATTATTATTTTACATATAACTTATATAACTTCTTATACGTTAACGTTTTCTTTAACGAGGATTTGCGTGCTAGCGTGTTAGCATTAACCTGTTACACGTCATCAGGGTTTATAGAACAACACGCTATAAAGAGATAAGATGTTATTAACAATGTGTTTAAAGTTATATATAACCAAAAGTTTTAGATATATAATAATATTCTGTACAAAGTAAGAAAATGAAAAAGGAAAAAAAAAAAATCTTATTAATGAAGTGATAAAGTGTGTAACACTCACTTTAACTTAACGTGTAAAACAGTATAAGATTTAAAATTCCTTAATTTATTACAGAATGTTATCTGTAACATCTGGTAACATCTGGTAACAACCAAAAAACTATATATCTATATATAAAACATTTAATACGATGTTAATTTATACCGTAATATCTTTTCTGTTCCTCGTGGTGTTTTACGACTTGATAATAATCAGCAAGTTTGCTATTAAAAAAGAGAAACTGTACAGTTTAAATACCGATAAGATGTTATTTTAAATAAATCCCGATAGTATGTTTATCTATTTATCAGTCTTTATCTATATATAATAACTTTTAATACTGTGTTACTTTGTAGATTTAGATGTAAACTTCTTATAAGGTGCTGTTTCATATAACTTGATAATATTCAAGTTAAATATTAGTTAAAAAGTGACATTCACGCTAAGTTGTAATACAGAGTATGTTGTTATTGTGCGCTTTAACTCCTGATAGTATCTCGTTGATTACATTTATTTACAGCTCTGTTATCTTGTAGATTAATGTCTTAATTTGTTGTTGTTTTTTTACCACTTTGTATCCAGCAGGTGAATTTATTATTCTTAGATAGTCACAGCGTATATAAACTTTACATTTCTGTTATTATTTTGTTTAGTTTAACGTATTTTAACCTGCACACCCTAATTTTGACCTGATGTTCCCTTATACAGGTTGAACACAGAGTTTTTTTTAATAATATCTAAACTTGTATGACTTAATCATTTGTAACAGGTTAAATTTTTTGTTTATCAACTCAAAAAAAAAAAAAAACTTAAGAACATGGATTATAGAGACTGGATTGTATTTTACTCATTAGCTAATTTTTATGATTACAGATTAATTTGGTGTTTAATTAGCGTAATTAGTTGTGTAGTTTAATCAGCGTTGATCTAAATGTGTTTATTACTCATAGCTTGTTTTATTATATTCTAAATTTTTTAATTAGTTTAATGAAATATTCGGTTAACCCCTGTTTTTTTTTTTTTGTTTTGTTTTTTTTAGCTCCATTAATAAAGACCAGTTTGAGAAGAAGAAGAACGACACCCTCGACCCAGAGCTGTAAGTCTCATCGTATAGCTCAGCAGTTTGAAGGGTTTTATCGCGTCGAATGTTTGATATTTTGCGTCGGAGCCTCAGGTGATTTTGTTAACAGTTACGTATTGGACTTTTCCTCCTGCAGGTTTGTGGAATGTTCCGACTGTGCTCGTAAAATGCATCAAATCTGCGTCCTGCACAACGAGACGATATGGCCGTCAGGGTGAGCTGGTTTCTGTCCGTATTCAAAACAGTGACAAGTCGCGAGTAAACACTGGCCGTAGTTATGAGCTCAGCTTTCTCAGCGATCTCTCCTCACCTCTACATCACATCTCTCCGCAGCTTCGTGTGTGACGGCTGCTTGAAGGCGTCCAATAAGACGAGGAAGGAGAATAAATACGCCGCCAAAAGTAAGTGTTCGCTAAATAATTAGTAGACTTCTGCCCAAGCCTTCTGCAGGAGTGGTAGAAGATGATTCTGGAGAGTTACACTATTTATCATCATCGTGTCTGGAAGCTCCTGGTGTGTTTTACTGAAACTCGTGCAGCTTACACGGCTGAGATTCTCTGTGCGTTCTGCAGGATTGTCCAAGCTGATTTCTGAGCAGTGTTCATGGAGAATGAGCAAAATTGCTTGTCCATTTTGTGTATTTATCTTATTCAATATGCAGTTTGTGGCAGAATAGATCAGTGCAGATGGATTAGCCCACCGTGTGCTTTACTGCAGCCTGAAAGTCACTTCAGGAACAGAGGGTGTGTGTGTGTGTGTGTGTGTGTGTGTGTGTGTGTGTGTAGTGTCCGTCAGTAGTGCAGCTGCAAATCACAGATCTATAATACGTTACTGTTTCTATAGCAACAGCTCGTACACAGAGACTTGTACGGCAGACGTTCCACATAAACAGATTTTTTTTAAAAAATCGTTGATGTGGTGAAGTTTTCTGTAAGGAGAAATGTGTTTATGTAACACGTATGGAATATGGAAGGAGTCTCCAGTGTCAGCGCTTTGTAACAGTCAGAGGTGAAGCCGGAGCTTTAAGTTTTCCGACATCTTCAGGACGGAGGAGTTTACGCTTCTTTGCGGTTTCTCGGTATCATGACAAACTGCGTTGTGGTTTTTTTTTTTTTACGTAAAGAGAATAAAAAGAGAGGCGACTGTTTATAGCTGCTGTAACGTAAGTGATAAAAGGAAGTAACTTGTTTCATAGGTGTTCCACGACATTAAATATAGCTACAAACAGATAGAAAGTATGATGTCATTCTTTAATAATTTTAAAAAATTGTAATTTTTGGCAAAATGCTGAGGTATTTAAGGAAATTTGGGTTGGTAACAGTAACTTCGCTTGACGTCAGCCTGCATCACGCCACCCTGGCACTGGTTATTCCCATCCGTCAGGAATGCTTATTACAGGAACACAGTGCGGCTATTATGGTGATCATGAGGCGCATCCTATCAGTGCTGTCAGGATTTATATAGACACGATGCTTTCATCATCCTAACAACGTTTTTTTTTTTTTTCTTCCTCGTCCTGTTTCGTCTCTCAGGGCTTCCCCAGACGAAGCTGGGCAACTTCCTGGAGACAAGAGTGAACGAGTTCCTGAAGCGGCAGAGTCATCCAGAAACTGGTGATGTCACTATCCGAGTGGTTCACGTCTCCGACAAAATGGTCGAAGTGAAGCCGGGAATGAAGTCCAGGTGGGAATCCAGTCGGACTGTTGTGTTTAGATCTGTCTTTCCATCCGTATGGATCTTGGGATCATTCTCCAGCCATATAGAAAACATCACCATCCAAAATATCAAGTGGTATCATTTAAAAAATATGAATTTAATATTCGCATGAGTAATAATGCGCATTTGTGTTGGCAGATTTGTGGACAGTGGTGAAATGGCTGATTCTTTCCCCTACCGGACGAAAGCTCTGTTTGCGTTCGAGGACATCAACGGAGTGGATGTGTGTTTTTTCGGAATGCACGTTCAAGAATATGGCTCCGACTGTCCTCCACCCAATCAGAGGTGAGAGAAAATGCACGGAATAAGACCTTTTGTCTCCTAGATACCTGATTAAGTCAAAGAAAGAAGCTTCTCCCCCCCACAAAAAAAAATTTGAGTGCACGTGTCTGCGGCCATGTGATACTGTTGCCTGGAAACTGAGCCTTAAGCATGTTTATCAACGTTCAACTGCCTTGTTTACTCATTCTCATCTCTCTTTCCATCTGTTCATCTCTTTGTGCAGACGTGTGTATATCTCCTACCTGGACAGTGTGCACTTTTTTCAGCCGCGTCATCTGAGGACAGGTGTGTATCACGAGATCCTAGTCGGGTACCTGGAATATGTGAAGAAGTTGGGGTTCACCACAGGACATATCTGGGCGTGTCCACCAAGTGAAGGAGATGACTACATCTTCCACTGTCACCCACCGGATCAGAAGATCCCCAAACCCAAACGGCTGCAGGAGTGGTACAAGAAGATGCTGGACAAGGCTGTGGCAGAGCGAATTGTTCATGACTACAAGGTAGCCGTTGCTTTAGTGGTAAACTTTGAAGAAGTTTGTTCAAAATCCCTGCTGAACAGTTTGGCCCATTTCCCCCCCTCAGAGCTTCTCCTTGTTCTCTGTATCTGCTCATGTGTGTTTGTGTGTGTGCGCATGCAGCTATGTTTATGTAAAGAAGCTCTGCTCCACATTTCGTTTTAACCCCTGGCCCATTTTCTTCTCCTTCCCTCTCCTAGGACATCTTTAAACAGGCAACTGAGGATCGCCTGACGAGCGCAAAGGAGCTGCCTTATTTTGAGGGCGATTTCTGGCCCAACGTGCTGGAGGAGAGCATCAAAGAGCTGGAGCAAGAAGAGGAGGAGAGGAAAAGAGAGGAGAACAGCACGTCCAATGAAAGTGTTGATGTGAGTTTACATTCTGAAGCCTCAAAAAGACAAACATATGTCTGAGAATTAGATAGCACCAATATTCCTCTTGTGGTCACGTCAGGTTGCTTGTTCAATAAATGTTGTGTTTTTATACAAGTCTAAATCTCACTTCTTATTTGTTTCTGGAGGCCACGGAGGGTGACAGCAAGAATGCGAAGAAAAAGAACAACAAGAAGACAAACAAGAACAAAAGCAGCATGAGCCGAGCCAATAAGAAGAAACCAGGTGTGCCCAATGTCTCAAATGACCTATCCCAAAAACTCTACGCTACCATGGAGAAACACAAAGAGGTAATCTTCTTACTAATTCGAACAGGCTTTGAAAATGTCTCCCTTTTCACAAAAACATATAAAGCTAATGCTGACCATTTTCTTACCACTTTGGTGTTCTTAGGTCTTCTTTGTCATCCGCCTCCTTGCTGGCCCTGCCGTCAACTCGCTACCTGCCATCGTAGATCCAGACCCCCTGATGGCGTGCGACCTGATGGATGGGCGTGATGCCTTTCTGACGCTGGCTCGGGACAAGCACCTGGAGTTCAGCTCTTTGCGACGAGCCAAGTGGAGCTCAATGTGTATGCTGGTGGAACTGCACAACCAAAGCCAGGATCGCTTTGTCTACACCTGCAATGAGTGCAAACATCACGTGGAGACACGCTTCCACTGCACCGTCTGTGAGGTAAGAGAGGTTGATGGTGCTCCTTTTGAGTAGTGTTTGTTGCCAATTCTAATTAATGTTGTTGCACTTAGGCACCATGATGAAATGAATGAAAGAGATTTTTTAAGAAACAGAGACAGTTGTCAAAAAGGGGATCATTTTCTCAAAGTACTAAAGGGAATTTCTTTATTCTTTGCAGGACTATGACCTTTGTATCACTTGCTATAAAACAAAGGGTCATGAGCACAAGATGGAGAAGCTTGGTCTGGGTCTAGATGATGAGAGTAGCAACCAGGCAACAGCGGCCACTCAGAACCCTGGTGACTCTCGTCGTCTTAGCATCCAGCGCTGCATCCAGTCTCTGGTGCATGCCTGTCAGTGTCGCAATGCCAACTGCTCCCTGCCATCTTGCCAGAAGATGAAGAGGGTGGTGCAGCACACGAAGGGCTGCAAGCGCAAGACAAATGGTGGCTGTCCCATCTGCAAGCAGCTCATTGCTTTGTGCTGCTATCATGCCAAGCACTGCCAGGAGAACAAGTGCCCTGTGCCGTTTTGCCTCAACATAAAGCAGAAACTCAGACAGCAGCAGCTGCAGCACAGGCTACAGCAAGCGCAGATGCTGCGTAGGCGCATGGCCACCATGCAGCGGACTGGGCAGCCTCCTCTTGGTGGTGGCCCACCTGGAGGGCTTCCATCACCAGGCAACAACTGCGCCACGGGTCGTAGCACACCAACATCAGTGGGTACCCAGCCTCCTACCCCTCAGACACCTACCCAACAAAGTCTTGCGCCTGTACCCCAGCCTGGAATGGGAGGCATTCCTGTTGCATCCCCTCAGCAGCTACAGCAACCACAGGGCAACATGACTCCCCAGCACCCTGGCCATCAACAATTTCAGCAAATGCAAGGTGCTCCGGGAGTGATGACATCTCCCCAGCCTCAAATGGTTTCTCAACAACAGACGGGACAGTCACCACATCCCAACAGTTTGACTCAGTATGGCCCGCGACCTCCAGGCTCTACAGGCAAACCAGGCCTGGGTCCTGCAAGCCCCAGCAGCTTAGGGGCAGGTCCACTGCAGCAGTCATCAGGTCCTCCTCCAGCAGCTGTGGAAATTGCAAAGAAGATCCAGCAAGTGGCAGATGCACAAAGAAATATGGCAAAAGCTCAACTACTACAGAGGCAAGCTACCCAGACAGGCATGATGGCGCCATACCCACACCACCAACAACCCCAAGCACAGATGGGGATAAACCATCCAGGGGTTGGCATGGTAGGTGGAACAGGGTTACCTCCTCATGCACAAGTTACTGTTTCCCAAGGCCAGATAGAGCAGCAGCAGGGACCTCAAGGAATGATGGTTGGAACAGGACCCATGCAGCAGCAACCTGTACCACAGCCTAATGCACAGGGCCAGCTTCCTCCACAGGTGCAGATGCAGCAAAGAGCTAATGTGCAGCTTCAGCCTTCTGCTCAGCAGCAGTGGACAGGACAGGGGATTCCACCTCAGCAGAGACCTCCAGTTATGAACCAGCCTGGGGTGGCTACAATGCAGCAACAAATGCAGCAGTCTCAACAGCCACAGCAGCAACCGCAAATGCCAAATCACAATGCCTTGATGAATATGGTGCAGAGTGGACTGCAGGGCGGTGCTGCAGGTGGAATGGCAGGTGGGAGTCTTCCTCAGGGAACGGTGCAGGAACTTCTGCAAACCCTGCGGTCACCTAGCTCACCTCAGCAGCAGCAGCAGGTTCTCAACATTCTCCGCTCCAACCCACAACTAATGGCTGCATTTATAAAGCAGCGGGTTTACAAGTATAAAAATGGGCCAGGAGGTCCTGCTGGTGCACAGGGAGGGCCAGGGGCCATGAGCAGCCAACCAGTGGGAGTCAGTGCTTGTGGGCTTCAGCCATCCATGAATATGGGACAAGCCCAACTTGCCCAGTTGCAACAGCAGCAGCAGCAGCAAATGCAACAACCTCAGAGGCCCCTGCTTCAGCAGCAGCAAGTTGCCGGGTTACAACAGCAACCGCAAGGAATACCGGGCCAAGTGCCTCCCAATGTGGCCAATATGAATCCACAGTTCAGAGAGCTGCTGTTGAGGAGACAGCAGCAGAAACTGCAGCTTCAACAACAGCAGCAGCAGCAACAGCAGCAGCAGCCAGGGGGAAATCATGCTGCATTCCCACAGCAGCAGGGCTACATGGGTCAGCAGGGTCAGCAGACGCAACCAGGGGTGCAACCTGGGGCCCAGCAGCAAGGTTACCCAGGCAACTCGGCACAGCAACAGGGTTACCCGGGCAACTCCACCCAGGGTTTCCCAGGCAACTCTGCACAGCAGCAAGCTTACCCAGGCAACTCGCAACAGCAGCAGGGTTACCCAGGCAATTCGACCCAGCAGCAGGGTTACCCAGGCAATTCGGTTCAGCAGCAGGGTTACCCAGGCAACTCAGCACAGCAACCAGGTTACCCAGTGAACTCAACCCAGCAGCAGGGTTTTCCAGGCAACTTAACCCAGCAGCAGGGTTTTCCAGGCAATTTGACTCAGCAGCAGGCTTTTCCAGGAAACCCGACACAGCAGCAGGGTTACCCAGGCAACGCTGCACAGCAGCAGGCTGCTGCAGCCTTGCAGCAGAGACTGCAGCATCAACACAGATTGCAAATGCAGCAGCAGCAGCAGCAGAATGCTGGGCTGCAAGGGCCTGATAGAGGCGGTCCACAGATGCAGCCAGGACAAGGAGGGACACAGCCTTCTTCATCTCCGGCAATGCTGCAGCAAGCAATCCACCAGCGACTGCTTCAGCAACAGAAGCAGCACCTAGGTGGGACTTCGCCTGCACAGCAGAACAACCCCATGAGCCCACAGCAGCAAATGTCACAGTCACCACATCTGCAGGGCCAGCCGCTCCCTAACTCTCTCAGCAACCAAGTGCGATCGCCTCAACCCTCCCCTCGTCCACAGTCGCAGCCGCCACACTCGAGTCCGTCCCCACGAATGCAGCAGACTCAGACAGCTTCACCACACCCCGCCCATTTACAGCAGCACCTACCTGGCATGGCTCCTCCTCCCCCTCCTCCCCAGCTACAGCAGAATGCTATGGACCCTGGGGGGAACCCGATGCTGCCGCATCTCAGCGGCATGGTGGGACTCCACCCTGCGGGAGCGAAAGACATACGACCCCCTAGCGGGCAGGATCTCGGGGTGAACATGAACTCATTAGACATGTAGTTAGAAAACCTTGCCAGAGACAGTGTTAGCTTTGTTTTTTTTTATATTACAGTTATTAATTATTTAATTTTTTCTTAACTATGAACACCTTGAACTCTGATCTTCCTATGGGAGATGCAGAAATTACATAACCGGAATGTTATGAGTGTGAACGCTAAATTATGGCTCTTTTCCTTCTTTTCTTTCTGTTTTTTGCCAATTGTGAACAAATAAAGGCTTGTTTCTCAGACTCAGAGAATAGAACACAGGTAATATTTTCAGGCCTGGGGGAGTATTTACCTTTTTAAGATATATTTTTTAATATTTTAAAAATGTAAAGTACTGATTTATTGAATGCAATGGGTTTTATTTTATAAATATTTTTTTGCTCCTTGAGGCAGTCTGTTACTATTTTTACAGTACAGACATGCAACAAATGTTACAATTCTTGTTTTTGTTATTGTTAATTATTCAAATGTCAAGCATATCTTCCTTGAAAGGTTTGGTTTTGCATTCTGTTATTTATTTTATCTAGTGATTTTTTTTTTTTTTTTTTTTTTCCTTCGCTCCTGGAGACTGCTACAATTCTACAGAGTCTATTTTTAATACCTGAGAATTTGCAGAGTGGTTTCTTTACATTTACGTTGATGGATTTAGAGAAAAATCACAGTGTTGTGGGCTGAAAAGCTTAGTGGTGTCGGCCAGTGGACCTTTTTTCCTTTTTTCCTTTTTTTTCCTCCTTTTTTTTCTTCTTTTTTGCCACATTTGTTTAAAATGCCTAGCCATAGTGTCCACATGGGGCAAACCACATGTCCTGTTTTCCCCATGTGTGTGTGTGTGTGTGTGTGTACTTGTTATGACACTTACTGGCTAGTGGAGGCGTGTAATCGCAGAAGCTTGTGCGTGCGTGTGTGTGTGTTTATGCTAATATGCATAGATGAGATTAGAGTTTATCTAAAGAACTGATCTCTCCTTCCACATTGCCTCCACTTTCAGAAATCTCATTGTGCTGAATTTTTCTTTTCTTTTTTTTTTTTTTTTTTTTTTTTTTTTTTTTTTTTTTTTTTTTTTTTTTTTTTTTTTTTTTTTTTTTTTTTTTTTTTTTTTTTTTTTTTTTTTTTAAGTTTAATTTAATTATTTTTTACTGTACAAAGGAACAAACCTTGGACTCCATGCCATTTTTGTAATAAAATGATGTCAGCAACAAGTTTGTTTGTTTGACACTGATGTCCAAGCATTAATATTGGTTTACAGGAAAGTAATTATTAACTCTCAGTGATTGGGTTTTGCGATGAAGCAGAGTTACTGTTACTACCCTGAAGTAAGTGTCTTATTCCACAGCAATCTGCTTACGATTACGTCCCTTTTTTAAAAAAAATCTATTTATAGTTACATTTAATCTCGTGGAACGTCTGCAAGTAACTTCTATTAGCTCCTGTTACATTACATATAGCAGCTATAAACAGTCGTTCCCTCACCAGCCTCTCTTTTCTCTTGAAGTTAATAAGAAAAAAAAACGCAGCTTGTCATGTTACCGAGAAACCGCAAAGAAGCGTAAACTCCTTTGTCCTGAAGATGTCCGAAAATTTAGTTACAGCTTCACCTCTGACTGTTACTGTTACAAAGTACTGACACTGGAGACTCCTTCCATACATGTTAAATACAAACGTCTCCTTAAGAGCAGTTACACACATCTTTAAATCCGTTTATGTGGAACGTAATCAACACCTTCAGATCAGAATCCACATTTCAACAGCGCTGTGGTGTGTCTATAAAAGTGAAATGCGTGTTTATGATTATATTGTAAATTTTGGTCTGATTAAAAAAAATTTATTTATTCTGCTTAGGACCACTAGAGGTCATGAAAGGCAGAGAGCAGAACTGACTTATACCTCCACAAAGGTTTGGAATTATAAATAGCTTAAAATTTCAGTAATCGGCGATTAAACAACAGAGTGCACAGAAGAGCTTTCAGTTAAAATAAAATAATCCAGATTTCCTTTTCTAACTTTTCTCCAGTAAACCAGTAGATTTCTTTTGCAAATTGGAATGTAGTTGGCTCTTTTATAGTTTATGACACGGGAGCAAATTAAAATCTTTCAGTGCAGTGTTTAAACGTTAAAAGAGCGCTGCAGTAACCACGTTCACACTCGAATTAATTTCCCATAAGTATTTAATCATAAAGTCATTTAATCATAAAACTTATTTTTTATTTGCTGACGTAGTAAAAATGATCCAGAAATGAACTTTGACACAAAACTTCTTTTGTCACTTTATTTATCGGAAATACAAATAAAAATGTCATCTTGCCATAGACTACAAGTCATACAACGGCATGTTTTTCTCTCCTTTTTTTTGTTTTTTTTTTTTTGTTTTTTTTGTTTTTTGGTTGCAGTGTCACCACATGAAGTTCAGCTCGACTTTGTCGCATGCTAGAGATACATCTAAAGCACACTGTTTTCCAACGCTTTGTGAATGCAGCCTACACTTCAGTACAGCCTGTGCGGTGGCATTTGTAATGTGAACCGATACGGACTCGTTAAAAATGCAGCAAGGCCTCGGAGCACAAGGCAGAACAAAACCCGAGCCGGCTAAACCTTCACCTGTCCCAGACGGGGGACAGGGCTGCAGAGACTACGGGGTGATGATGTCATCTGGTCATTGCTGTCCCTCAAACAAGAACTCGCACTAAATCCGTATACGTCATTTTTTTTTTCCTTTTGTTTTTACTGGAACGGTTAACACCAACGATGCGTTAAGTGGAAACGGCGTTCGTTTTTGCGTGCATTTAAAGGCGTCACTGTCAGCAACATGGAAATCCTTCCACTATTGTTCACGTTTTCACTAAAACGAAAGGACGGAGACGGAAACGTAACCCTTATTAACGACAGACGAGTATCTGTAAAGCAAAAACAGCGAAAGGCTTCAAAACATCGACAGATCAACACATTGGCTGGTCCTGTACTCCCTCACTCTCGCATGAATAAGGCGTACTTCACTTCAAACGCTAACGTTTCTAACAAATTCGAGCTAGCATGCGTTACTCTAAATGATTTGCTAACTCCCCTCTCTTTGATCGTTAGCCACATTAGCAATTTGACAGGAAGTACTTTTGGTTGTAAGTGTTTCCTCTTTTCTCCTCGTGCCTCAGACCTGCAGCCCGTAGCTGCTGAAAAACCCTTCCGCCGCCATCGCCTCTTTAAACGTCACCGTCAGCGAGTTAATCGTCACGTTAGTCACGATCACCTTCCCAGGATGCCGTGTGCTCTCGGGTGCCTGAGACGCGTCTGTTCTGACCTCCGTGCTCAGCTCCAAGGTAGTGGTGCACTCGGCCGTGACCTCGCCCTTGTCTGTCTCGCTCTTGGCTTTGCTGTCTGTCTCACCTGTCTCTCTCTCCTCATCCTGTGCAAACCTGTCAATCAAATGTCGCACCGTTATCACCGAGGCTCGGTTTTGGACCCTGTCTGTGATCACACCCGCTCCTGAGCTGCTTTTCAGTGATTTATCAGTCATAGGTTTATCTGGGGAGACTCCGCCCCCTGAAGTGTCTGTGATTGGCTTGTGCTCGTGTGTGTTCGTGTTAGTAGTGCTCGCTGACTGGTCCGTCGCTGTTGCCGTAGCTGAACCGGTCTCAGTGCTGGGTGGCTCCGCCTCGAAGTCGGGGGAGGAAGTGCAGTGTTCTGGTTTTCCCTCTGTGATGACAACTTCCTGTTTTGAGGGGGCGTGGTCTTCTGTCATCTCCTGGGCTGAGAGTGAGAGAGAAATGAGACGCTTCAGTAAAGAACGCGGCTGCGCTACGTTACAGCACCACGAATACCACATCGGCCCGCTATATGAAACGTGAGAATGTCTGAGGTTACAGATAACGTTTCCGTGGGTGTTTTCTAAGCTGCCATGGTTTCCTACAGGCTACAATCCAGACAGCACGTGAGTTAAACGTGAGTTATTTGCCACTGATGGCTTCAGAGGAAACTCTCTAATAACTTTTAAGCATGAACTTGAAATTGACTTTTCCTCACCAGCTGGCAGGTTGAGACACACCGCTGTTTCTCATGTTTAGGTGTTTGAGAATCAATAAATTTTCCGTATCTTAATTAGGAAATACACTGTGCTACTGTTAGCTGGTAAGCTATCCTGTTAACAGTCCCTAGCTTGCTAATGGTCCGTGTACGAAGTGAAAAAGGGTGGCTTTTAGAGTATTTTGGGGTAAGGTGTGTCTGCTGTGAAGGTTATACGGATATTGCACCATTAATACAATTTGTCAAACGTTGTTACCTGTGAGGGCACGTGAAGGCCAGAGCGTACCGGGAGAAGATGCAGCACAAAGAGCATTTAAAGGAAAACATTCGAACAGCAGATGTGTTACCACGAGTCCATCGTGAGTACGAGAGACGACTCCGTGTGCGGTTACAAACAAACAGCAATCACGTAGAGCATGTTCTGTTAATAAAGTTTAGTAAAAAGTGTTAATTTCCTCTGTGTATGGAGACTTTTGGGACACCTTGTTTTCCTGCAGCCAATCAGATTGCAACGTTCAAGTGTACAAAAGATATCTGATGCTCCGTATGGTGTGGCTGGAGAATCAGAGTCTCTCCAGAGCTGATCTAACGCTCTGATCTGTGAGTGTTTTCTGATCTGATGCAGTTTTTCTCTGATCCAGAAACAACTTGGTGAGAAGAATGCATGTTATTACTGCAGTTTGTGTTCTTGCGTGCAACATTCTGCGGCGTCGCTCTGCTGATGAAAGTGAGGATGATGTAACCGGCACTGCAGCTGAAACACCTCTAAGACGTGCTTGTTTTTTTTTTTGTTTTTTTTTTCCATGAATGTTGCACAACATTAGATCGCCAACCAATAGATCACTGACGCTTCATCTCTCTTCTCACGCTGAATATCTCCAGGCAATATGGCACTTTCTCAGTGAGTCATCAGAGGGAGCGATACAGCAGAAATATCGCATTGAGATACCTGAGGACACGATACGCTGTACAGTGTGTGTGTGTGTGTGTGTGTTTGTGTGTGTGTGGTTTCGCTGGTGCACTGCTTTGAAAGCTCTGCTCAGATCTTCTCTGACTTTCTCTTCACGTTCCTGCAGGGTGCAGAGCGAGTTCGCGAGCCGTATTTAGCTTTGTAGCGATCACTAGCTCTGAGTCGTGACGACTCGAGAGACTCAGCGTGGCCTCTCTGACCCCCTTCAGTGCACGCTACATGCATTGTATCTTAGCAACAGTTGTCATGCCGATGCCGTGTTACACGTACCGTGTGGAATGTCATGATGTTCCTCTTTTTCTGTCTTCCTCCTCTTCTTCTTCTCCTGATGCTCCTCCTCTTTCTCCCACTCTTTCTCCTCCTCATCCTCCTCCTCCGCTGCATCTTTCTCAAGGGTCAATGTTCGTTGCCGTGGCGATTCTGCAGTTTTTACCGGTTTGGACGCACACTGCCTGAGCCTGCGCTTCAGAAGGTGGTGGTGGTGGTAGACTCTGCCCTCGCCGTTCCTGCAGCGCCGCCCATTGTGCTGTAGCCCCGCCCCCATGGAGCGGGCGAGTGACAGGCGGAATCGGGGAGCGGGTTTCTCCGAAGTTTTCTGAGCGCTCCGGAGCTCCATGGTGTAGATGTTCTACATGATGACAAGAAAAACACACGTAACCAACACGCAATAAATAAATAAAACCGTCCTGTAACTTCAAATCATAAAATATCATAAAAATGATTCGATTAATTAAGTAAATGATTGAGTAATTAGTTATTAATTATTATACCAACTTACGAACAGCTTTTGTTCTTTTAAATAAAAGTATATATTAAATATTTTAAATCAACAAAAACAGTACAGTATAAGATTGAAGTATTCCTTCACATGTGTATATATATTTATATTACCTTTTTTTAAATAAATGTATGTATTTACATTATTAGGTGTATACAGTATAATCACATCCTTTTATTCCTTAAATAAATAAATAAATACTTTTAAAATTAACAACATATAATAGTTCCATGGAGCTTTCAACAAGCGCACATAATAATCACAAATAAACATCATCATAACCTCGAATAATAATAATAATAATAATAATAATAATAATAATAATAATAATGTGATCAAATTAAATCTATTCGTTTAAACAGAATTGAAGTAAATTAGTCTCACAATATTTATCTTTCAAAGATGAGGTTTGTAACGAAGGCTTTGTAGACTTTAATAATCATAGCTTTCATTACAAAAAGAGAGAGAGAGAGAGAGAGAGAGAGAGAGAGAGAGAGAGAGAGAGAGAAACACCCCAAGAGAGAAATGCAGTTTGAAAAGTATTTTTAAAAAGTATTTGAGGGAAAGTGTTTTAGCTGCACTTCATCTCCCGGCCTGCAGAGGGCTCCACACACTCCTCTAAATAGACGCTAAACACACAACCTTTAGCTAACACGGCTAACATCACAGCTGATGTTTAATTAACTGAGGAAGCCAAACTTTTAATCATGATTTAAATATGATTCACTGCACCTGTGTTTTCTAAAGATTAATTACATTCTGGTTTTAATGTTCAAGTCCGTCGGTGTATAGATCATCTATAAAAGGTTAATAACCTTTATAAGCAAACACAGACGTAGCATTTTAAGCCTCTAACAGTTGAAAGGTGAGGTTTCGGAGTTCTAAATGAAGCTTAGATTAGCGTTTAAACCTTCCTGCGCTGCCGATTAGCGCCGATCCTCTGAGCACGCTCTCTCTGGACTAGTTTGTTGATGAGCTACAGAGCGCTTGCTGAGTCGGCTAGCTCCTCGTGCACCGCTTCCCAGAGAGACACGGCACGCTGCACTTTCCTTCATAAACACTTATTCAACATGTAGAAGCGGCAGCACGTTCCTCTGTCTTTTAAACGAGGACTCTGCGAATTGTGCATATGGTGCTGTGGAGTACAGGATGAGCCAGGACAGAATCACTCTCCTGGACGTGACGAACTATAAAATTAAAAAACGAGATTATCTCCGTTTTTTTTCCGCCCCTAGATATAACATCATAATACTTTTACACATTACGATTTTAATATCTGAACAATTCAGTCAGCTGAAGTTCGGAGCTATATTTTTGTTTTCCTGTACTAAGGGAACTGAAGAGGCTCAGTAGTGGGAGGAATAAGAGGCGCACACTGATGACATCATACGTCAGGGACTGGTTTAGAGGGCATGGTGTTCCGTTCTCTGTTCTGTTTATGCTGCATGTCAGGGAAGTTACACAGAAATGGGTTTCTGGGAAGTGATTCTTACCCGTAAGACGAGTCTGCGGGGCCTCAGGCCCTTCCTCCTGTGAACCTGCGCTCTGTCCCGCTCCTCCCTATTACACACACACACACACACACACACACACACACAGTAAGACGATAAGGCTAGGGGACGGACAGAGAGAAGAAGACGGAGGAACTGGAGGATTCTGATCAGCATTTTTCCAGCTAATGTGAAGTGTAAGGAGAGACGCTCACTTCTCCTCAAAGGCAAGAACGAGCTGAGGGTCCAGGATGTTATCCTCCGGCTCCCACGTGCTGTATCTGATACACACACACACACACACACACACACACACACACACACACACACACACACAGATACACAGATACACAGACAGAGTCAAACATCTATTCTCAGAAACATGTAGAACTGTAGAAATGGTTCTGTACGCTAACACATGAGCGCAGCCCAGTCTTTTACACCACACGGAGTTGAATCGAGGGAGTTACAGGAACACGGAAAAACGACTTTACCCTCAGAGTCCGATCAGGACTAGACGTCGTAAGCGAACGTGTTAAATAGCAGCTAAGACGTGTACACTTCGCTTTAGTGAATAACCGTAACTGCTTCGGGAAATCAGGATACATAATCGACTGGCTTTCATTAGCACCAATAACGTCAGCTGAATTCATGATTAATTAATTAATTAATTAACCCATCTATCAGTCTAGATAGTGGATGTATTAAAAGTTAAGAATTGTATACACTTTCCAGAGACACTTTTATTTATTTACTTGTTTGTTTGTTTGTTTGTGTGAAGTGTGCTTGTTTACATATCTATTTATCTCTCGATCTGTTTATTGCACTATGCTTTTCTGCATCTAAAGCTTATACCTTATCTTTTACCTGCTATAAAACGACCTTTAGACGCTTAATTATTTTATAACCAGTTAATTGCCTTGTTTGTGGATTTACTTAAGTTCAGGGGAACTCCAGGAAAACACTCGAGCAAAACAGTGAACAACAAAACATCGTCCACGTGTCAGCGGAGCGACGGATCTGGTGGCTGTAGGAACGTTACTGTGTTCATACTGAAGACATTCTACTGAACAGCGCTGTTAAATTCTGCACTCTGATTGGTCAGAAGGTGTTGATTAATTTTCTATAACAGCGGCTCTGACAGTAGCGCAGGTTTATATTAACGCGCTCGTTCTGATACGATATTGTTTCCATAGTAACGGCTCATTCACAGGGACGTGTACGGCGAACGCTGTATATAAACGGATTAAAATCGTTGATACGGTGAAGTTTTCTGTAAGGACAAATGTGTTTATGTAACATTTATGGAAGGAGTCTCCAGTGTCAGCGCTTTGTAACAGACAGAGGTGAAGCTGTAAGTTTAAGTCTTATGACGTCTTCAGGACAGAGGAGTTTTTACGCTTCTTTGCAGTTTCTCGGTTACGGAGGCTGGTGAAGGAATGACCGTTTATAGCTGCTCTAACGTAAGTGAGAACACGAACGAACCTGTTTCACAACATGACATTATATTAAACGCAAATATGAACGGATATAAAGCATGAAATTACTAACACTAAATTAAAAAGTGTAATTGTTGGTAAGCTGCTGTGGTATAAGAGGAATAAAGCACTTGGGGACGTGCTGCTGTAGGAAAATAATCAACTCCGCGGTGGTAAGAGTGACTCCGCTTCAGGTCGAGCCGCATCACACCACCCCGTAGTGTGGAGCGTTAAACTGTGAGATGGTACGCACGTGATAATCGTAACGTCAGAATGGAGCGGTTTGATCGCGATTATCGCGTGTGAGGCTTGTTTTCGTTTTAAAAAGACGCAGATAAAGTTTTGTCTCTACTCACTTAGGAGGCCATCCTTGCCACTTCAGCAGATACTCCACGTTTCCCTGAGAGAGAGCGAGAGAGAGAGAGAGAGAGAGATGGAAGGGGAAAGAGTGAGAGAGATGGAGGGGGAGAGAGAGATGAAGAGAGAGAGAGAAAGAGAGATGAAGAGAGAGAGATGAAGAGAGGGAGAGAGAAAGTTGGAGAGAGAAAGATGAGACAGAGACAGACACAAAGAGAGAGATGAAAGAGGGGTGAAGAGAGAGAGTGAGAGAGATGGAGAGAGAGAAAGAGATGGAGAGAGAGAAAGAGATGGAGAGAGAGAGATGAAGAGAGGGAGAGAGATGAAGAGAGAGAGATGGAGAGAGAGAGAGAGAAAGAGATGGAGAGAGAGAGATGAAGAGAGGGAGAGAGATGAAGAGAGAGAGATGAAGAGAGGGAGAGAGAGAGAGAGATGAAGAGATGGAGAGAGAGAGAGAGATGGAGAGATAAAGCTTTATTAAATGAGTGCACATGTTCACAGTAAAAACATGGAGCCTGTCCCTTTAAGACCCGAATTCTTCCCCGCGCTCTGAAGAACTGTATTCTTTTTTTTTTTATGACGTAGGCGTCGCCATCGCTAGGCTACCGCTGGCCGTGACGTCACGCCACGCGGGGTTCTAGAACATTTATGGGATGGACGGATGGACGGATGGTGGGCGTGGCCAATGGGAAACATGTAAACAACATCTCGGTTACGCAACGGCCGTTTTTTTTTTTTTTTTTTTTAATTTTTATTTTTATTTTCATTTTATTTTGTTTTCCACGTTTCCAGTTCCTGAATCACACACCAACACACTACTCTCTCATCATATCCGTGCGATTAGTGCAGTGTGTAAAACGTCGATTTGGGATCAAAAACCCTGCGAGACCGTTAGTGTTAGGGCACGCGACAACAACAACAACAACAACAACAACAAGCCGCGTCAGAGACGTTAGCATGTTGCTAATCATCCACTGACGTACAGTTTAGGAGGTTTGTTGAAGTGGAATAAAATGTATTTTTTAATAATATTGGAGAGAAATGTGTGGGCTGGAGGAGAGAGAGAGAGAGAGAGAAATCCTTCGGCTATCCTTGAACCCCTCCTCTCTCTCTCTCTCTCTTTCTCTCTCTCTCTCTCTCTCTCTCTCTCTCTCTCGCGCGCGCGTGCGAACAAACTGCGTAGCCAGCCTGAGCGCGCGGACAGAGACACAGAGAGAGCACGCGACCCGTACATGCATATATATATATACATACATATACATCGACGCGCGCGCGCTGCAATCCTCTCACACATCACAGACTACTGATATCATTATATATATGTTTATATATTTATATTTATATATAACGATGTCTTTTCAATCCATTTGATTTCATTCACTCATCCCGAGGTGATTAATTTAAAGCAAGTGCTCCGACTAGCGCGCGCGCATGTGCATGTGCGTATGTGTGTGTATATGCGTGTGTGTATATGCGCGCGTGTGTGTGTGTGTGTGTGTGTGTATATATATGCAAGAGAGACGGGTCAAAAAAAAAAAGTGCAGTAGTAAGAATAAGCAGTTTTAAAATAAAAAAAAGTTGCAAACGTCATCCGAGGAAAGGCGCTCGTGCTGCGGCTGCTCGGTCATTGCAAAACCAGCAGCAGCGGGGGAAATTAAAAAAAAGTATCGCGTTGCACTTTGATATCTTCAGAAAATTCCCCTCTCCGAAACAGAAACTGAAGCCGCGCGCGATTTATTTGCTTTTCTTTCTTTTTCATTCTCTTTTTCTTTCTTTCTTTCTTTCTTTCTTTATTTATTTTGTTTTTCCCCCCCAAAGTGTGTGCTGTCTGATGATGTGCGCGTACCTTCCTAACTCTCTTCTTGGTGATGGACTCCACGGCGAACACTTGCTCTCCGATGGATGACAGCTCCATTTCCCCGCGCAGCCTTCAAACTTACTCACTTATTTATTTGCTTTGCAGTTTCTAGCGCGTCGCACTTCTTCTTCTTCCTCTTCTTCTTCTTCTTCTTCTTCGCTGTGGGATCAGTGCGGAAGCTCGAGCTGTCCCGTTTCTAACCCGTTATCCGGACACTTCTGCGTTTTCTAGCATTTTCGGTGCACGGAGCGCGCGAGCTCCCCTTCTCTTTCACGGAGTTTTAAAATCTGCGACACATCCACTCTCTCTCTCTCTCTCTCTCTCTCTCTCTTACTCTCACTCTCTCTCTCGCTCTCTTACTCGGTGTGTGCTTCAGCCCGTGCCTGCTGTAGAAAAAAAAAAAAAAAACACCATGCACGCGCTGAGATACGCTGAGACCGTGCGTGCAGTGCAGTGCGTGCCCCTCCTCTCTCTCTCCTCTCTTCCTCTCTCTCTCTATCCTCACTCTCTCTATCCTCACTCTCTATATCCTCTCTCTCGATCCAGTCAGTTGTAGTTGGGAGAAGGGAAAAAAAAAAAAAAAAAAGAAAACAGCGCATGAGTCACATTCATTAAAGGC
>CM041003.1:1173080-1180580 GCA_022985145.1 Pangasius djambal
GATTGGTTTTTGGGAACACTGGTGATCAGAGATTGGTTTTTGGGAACAATGGTGATCAGAGATTGGTTGTTGGGAACAGTGGTGATCAGTGATTGGTTGTTGGTAACAGTGGTGATCAGTGATTGGTTGTTGGGAACAGTGGTGATCAGTGATTGGTTGTTGGGATCAATGGAGATTGGGAACAGTCGCTAAGGTCTGCTCAAGAAGCAGTGAGAGTTTTCATTGGCTCTTTTTTTAAATGAATTTGCTAAAGGGGTTTAAAAAGTTTCCAAATCTACTGACAAAGTCTCTAAACTGGCATCACTGGAACAGAATATGGACCCTTAGAGCCACTAGGTGTTCACGCTAATCAGTGGAGTTCATGAAGTCATAATGCACAATTATTTTCCCAACTAGGTATTTTCATTTTTTCCAAAAAAAAAAATTTCTTCTTACATTTCAGTTAATCTGGATTCTTCAAATAAAGGTTAAGTGAAAATAAATGAATGACTGAATATGCAGATGTACATTTATAGGCTGGCAACACATTCTGATAAAAAGATACGCAAATATCCGTTATTAGCACAGGGGAGACGTTTTTAATTACAGTGCACTTAAACGTTAATGAGAATATCTCCAAATAATTCTTACTGCGCTCCATCCTAAAGCACACACCATCTCAAAACGATCATTTTAACATATTATGCAGTTAAAACTCAGGACTTTATACGCTTTGTCATAAAACATTGGAAATGTAGCCTACTTTTTTAAAAGAATGGTTTATAAACCTGCTTTGTTTACAGGCTTGTTAAGCAAAGGTCTTTTTTTTTGTTGTTGTTGTTAAGCCCCGCCCCCTTGTTCAATTCACATGGGCTATTTAAGTCATCTCATTGTGCTTTAATGCTACTATCAGTTGCCATGTTTGTAGCAGCTGCACTGACACGCACCAAGACAAATCATCTTATACATCTATTACTTATTCCAGAAAAACACAATTTTCAAGAACCCCACTTTATGCCACGGTGCTCTACAGTGCCACTAGTGGTCAAATTTTACATCAGAAACTTTTATTCACAGAAGATATAGTACTTCTGTCAACAACCAAATTTATTCATATTAAGTTTTACAATAAACTATAAACTAAACTCTACTTAATCTGAGCTGGAACCTGGTTTACCAGTTTATCAGGTAAATTTGTGGACAAACGTTTTCATCATTCTGGATTATTAAGGGTTCTTAGCGTCCAAAGAAAGGGACTCTTATAACTCTTTAGCTCCCTAAAGAGGGACAACTGAAGAATATAAATTTTCTAAAAGTTTTGTAAGAGTGTACTCACTTTGTAAAATCAAGGACACAGTCATCATAATACAAACTTAGCAAGATGGCTAAAGCTACCACAGAAATTCATTGCTATAGCAAGCTAACAGAAGGCTACTCCTGAAAAAAGAAATAAATATTAATAATGCTGAATAATAATAATATTTAATTAGCAATGCCAGAGAAGCTACGTTAAAATGTAGCTTAAAGATAAAGATAAATAGAATAATTGGCAAAAGTAGCTTAACTACACTAAAAACACATTTATTATCAACATCGTCTCTTCTCCTAATTATAAATAACAGATAATCAACAAAATGTCTGACGAACCGTGTTCTCGTAAACTAATTATTCTCTTACATCGTACCCGTATCACACAGAAACTACTTGTTCTTACACACATACCCTCATCCCACACGCCGCCAAATCCCTTAGATTCTCATTTGCATAAAGTTTGTACAACTTTGTTGCGTCCTTTGCCCTCTCACTTTACATCCCTAACAGCCGCTTCTCCTCTTCTAGCCGGAAATCGCAGACTCTCATTGAAAACGAAATCGTTCCAGTCTTCTTTGTTGCAGTGCTGCAGGTGTGAACGTGGGGTCTGTGGGAAATGTAGAATAATATAGCAGGAAACATAAAAAAAAAAAAGACTATCAAGAAATCTTGGAAAGGATTTGGAACATTTAACCTTTACACTCTTAAAAATAATTCTTTAACAGTTCTTTATGTATTTTTTATGGATAGATAACTTTATGAAATGGTTCTACTTCCTACAAACGAAAGGTATTTAATAGAGAAACACTCTCTTGTGGGTTTTTTTTTTTTTTATATATATATTGAGCTGTTCACAGATTAGAGACTACTGGATCATTTCTAGCATCAGGGACTGAGCGCTAATCTCATGCAGAGTTACAAATTTCCCCAGACAATTTTATATATGTGAATTTTATGATGTTTACTTGTTTAAGTGCCTGGAGCAGAGATAATAAACACTGTGTTTCACTTTGAGTAAAAATGAAAGTCAGGATGTACAAACTGAAACCGGGAGTTATTTTCAGACACAGATCATAAGATTAAATGAACAACATCTGATTTTGGCATACAGTTTTAACTTATCATCACACACAGACTAGGCATGTTGGCACAGCTGGTAGTTTTGCCAGCTCACAGCTTTAGAGTCCCTGAGATCCGGTTACTGTCTGAGTGGAGTTTTGCATGTTTCCCCTTGTCTCTGTGGGTTTGCTCTGGATTCATGGATTCCTGGTTTCCTCCCACCTCCCAGAAACATGCCAGACTGGTGACATTAAGTTGCCCTTATGTGTGAATGAGTGTGTGTGTGTGTGTGTGTGTGTAGGCATGGTGCCCTGTGATGGACCGGCATCCGATTCAGGGTGTAGCCATGTTGATTTGGTGTTACTTGCTGAACTCAAGAACTCGAAGTTTGAACTCAAGAACCTGAAGTTGAGGAGACCATCCTGGATTTCAAGTTGAGAGGGTGTTTTTTTTTTTAACGGTCAGAGTTACAACCTATAGTCGAACGCAGCAATAGAAAATGAGCCAATGAGGGTAAACTTACACAATCTGAAATAAATTGGGAAATGTTATTGGTGTGTGTGTGTCCGAGTGTGTAACCAATGAGCAGTCAGCTAGGTCCTAACTGTTTGCAGCTGGAGCTAGATAAGCGGATGAAAAAAACAACGTGGTAACTGTAAACCCATGTCAACGAAAAAAAAAATTAAAAAAGAAAGAGAAGCTAGAGAAAATGTATTTTTCCAAATGGGTCTGATTAAAAGCGAGCTCCAAACTGAAATGAGACAAAGAAGACTCAACATTCCATCACTGCTATTCGTTGAGAGCGCCATGACCTTGACCACGATAAAGTGCTTACTGAAAATGAATGAAAGAAATATTCTGAGATATTCTGCAAATGCAAACACAGCTCTGTTCTACAGTCAATGTCCACTTTATTAGGAACACATGTACACATGCGCATTAATGCAGTTATCTAATCAGTCAATCATGTGGCAGCAGTGCAATGCGAAATATCATGCAGATGCAGGTCGAGAGCTTCAGGTAATGTTCACGTCAAACATCAGAATGAAGAAGAAGTGTGATCTCAGTGACTTTAACCGTGGCATGGTTGCTGGTGCCAGATGGGTTGGTTTGAGTATTTCAGAAACTGCTGATCTCCTGGGATTTTCACATGCAACAGTCTCTAGAGTTTACACAGAATGGTGCGAAAAACAAAAAACGTCCTGTGTGCAGATGGTCTGCAGGCTGAAACACCTTGCTGATGAGAGGGATCAGAGGAGAATGACCAGACTGGTCTGAGCTGACAGGAAATTTATAGTAACTCAAATAATCACTCTTTACAACCGTGGTGAGCAGAAAAGCATCTCAGCATGCACAAACATCAAACCTTGAGGTGGATGATGAGCTACAACAGCAGAAGACCACATCAGGTTCCTCTCCTGTCAGTCAAGAACAGGAATCTGAGGCTATCATGGGCACAGACTCACCCACACTGGACGCTGAAGACCATAAAAAGACCAAGTGATTTTTTTTTTTCTAATCTTCAACTATCCATGTGGGTGAGTCTGTGCCCATGATTACCTCAGATCCCTGACAGAAGAGGAACCTGATGTGGTCTTCTGCTGTTGTAGCTCATCCACCGCAGGGTTTGATGTGCTGTGTATGCTGAGATGCTTTTCTGCTCACCGTGGTTGTAAAAAGTGATTATTCGAATTACTATATCCTTCCTGGCAGCTCAAACCAATCTGGCCATTTTCCTCTGACCTCTCTCATCAATTATGTGTTTCCACACACAGAACTGTTACTCACTCAGTGTTTTTTTGTTTTTTGCACCATTCTGTGTAAACTCTAGAGACTGCTTTGTGTGTGAAATTCCCAGGAGATCAGCAGTTTCTGAAATACTCATACCAGCCCAAACCTGTTACAGCATGACTGTACCACTGAAGACTCCATGGCGTGTGAAGGTTGGAGTGGAAGAACTCGAGTGACCTGCACAGAGCCCTGACCTCAACCCCACTGAACACCTTTGGGATGAACTGGAACACCGACTGCACCCCAGACCTCCTCACCAACATCAGCGCCTGACCTCACTAATACTCTTGTAGCTGAATGAACCCAAATCCCCACAGCCACGCTCCAACATCTAGTGGAAAGACTTCCCAGAAGAGTGGAGCTCATTATAACAGTAAACACGGGGGGGGGGAGTAAATCTGGAATGAGATGTTCAACAGGTACATATGGGTGTGATGGTCAGGGGTGCACATACTTTTGGCCATATGGTGTATATACAAGATGCTAGCTCTTGTAACACCCCCCCGTCTAAAACCTATGGCCATGTCACTGGTTAGCTCATCTACGGTAATGTTCGAAAGCTTTAGCCCGCCATATCGCATTAGGATACAGATTTCCTGTAATAATTAGCTCTCAGTCATATATCAACCTGATCTAATTTCTTCTCTTTTTTTCATTTTATTCCTGAGTAACTATGAGTCAACTCGAGCGTGAGTCAAGCTGCGGCGTGTCCATTTCCACAGAGCTCCCTAAGGTGACGTGATCGACTTCCCGACCGTCCAATCATCTGAGTGTGTGTAGGCATGACTAGCCAATCCTGTCTCAGGAGACGGGCCAACACTGCTATTGTCCAATCCTAGCGCAGGGGGCGGGGCTTGTGGTGCGGAAAGTGACGCTGCAGGAGGCTGGAGATTGCTAGTCATTTTCATCACCAGCATAGCAACAAAAAAAAAAAAAAAAGAAAAAATGGATAAAAACAGTACAACGTTCCCCGTCCAGCTTTATATTTACGACTTGTCAAAGGGAATGGCGCGCCAGCTCAGCCCGATAATGCTCGGTGAGCGGTGATAATAACCTGTTTCTGCTTATTCATTAGCGTAGTGTAACGGATGACCAGCGGCTAGCGGCGCGCGCTAATGCTAATCCTTTCGTTTTCTGACAGGATGGTCACTATGGCAACACGTTTAGGTTTAGGTCGCGTTGAGTGCGTTCACGAGTCAAGACAGCTTCATGTCTATGTATGTTAAGCTGAAATAATGACATTTAAGTGTTTATTTAAGGAACACAGCCCTCTGGAGTTACAGGGTGAAAAGTTTAGCTGTGGAAAATGTCTGATTTTTGGCGAGTTTTTTTTCTCAGATGGCGATGCAGCAAAATCTCGCGATATTTAGAATGCGCTTACCTCATAGACACAGGAAATATCGCGATATTTAGGATGCGTTTACCTTATAGATACAGGAAATATCGCGATATTTAGAACTGTTTTAACATTATCAAAAGAATGATGAAGAGATTACATTAATGTTCATGATTGAAATGATATGAAGAGGGGAGAAAGTAAAAAAAAAAAGAAAATAATAGACAAAAAGAAAGGAAGAAGGGCACGAGAAGGACGACAAGGAAAAAAGAAAGCTAGAAAGAAAGAAGACGGAATGGATGGATAGATAGAAAGAGGGATGAGGAGAGAAAGAATAAGAGGGAGGATAAGGAAAAGGAATAGAGAGAGAGAGAGAGAGAGAGGTTAAGAGAAAGAAAGAGTGGAGCCACGAAAGAGAGAATGAAGAAAAAAGAAGAAAGAGTTTGAGAAAGAAAAACTACAGAAGAATAAAATTAAAGAAGAGGGCAGGAGTTAAAAAGAAGAGAGGGAGAAAGAGAGAGAGAAAACAAGAATGAAGAGATGGGTGGAACAGAGAAAGAATAAATGAAATAGAAATAAAGGAGAAGGAAAGAGAAAGTAAGAGAGACAGAAAGAGAGATGAAAAAGGAAAGAATTGGAACGAGGGAAGAAATGAATTAAAAACAAAAGGAGAGGGGATGGAGGTAGAGAGAGAGAGAGAGAGAAAAGGAGGGCAGCGAAAGAAAGAGGAGCAAGCGTACTCTCATCAGAATGACTTCTAAAGTACAAGCCCCGCCTTCAGACTTTAGGCCACGCCCCCTGTCTGATTGTGGCGCCGCTGTGGCGTGACCTCACACAACATCACAGACTATGCTGGAGTTTTAACTCCTTAAGTTTTATTTAAATCACTTCCTGTTTTATTTTTCTGTTTACAGGGAAGCAGCTTGATGGAATTTGGTAAGTTGTGACAAACAAACAACGCTGACACTGGAGACTCCTTCCATAAATGTGAAGTAAACATTATCTCCTTATCGACAACGTCACCATATCAAAAATTACACACTTCTTTTGTGTGTGTGTGTGTGTGTATGTGTGTGTGTGTGTGTGTGTGTGTGTGTGTGTGTGCGTGCGCGTTCTCAGGCACACGTCCATCGTGGTGTACGGAGAGGAGTTCTTCTTCGGTGGTGTTGGGATCTCCAGCTGCCCTCCGGTAAATCTCTCCTGACTCCGCCCACTGTGTGACATCACCGAGACTGCAATTTGAGCCAAGAGTGTTTGTTATGTGAGCTCAGGTGAAGACAGCAGGGTTAAGAGAAAAGTGTGTGTGTGTGTGTGCGCGCGTGTGTGCGCGCGCGTGTGTGCGCGCGCGTGTGTGCGCGCGTGTGTGTGTGCGTGTGTGTGTCGCAGGGCGGGACGATGCTCGGGCCGCCCGATACGGTGGTGGAACTGGGCAACACGGAGGTGAACGAGGAGATCTTCATGGACTACCTGTCATCGCTCGGAGAAACCACGTACAGGTGCGTGTACATGATCCGTAGTTCAACCTCTGTGCGTTCTGATTGGTCAGAAGGAGGGGGAAGGAGTCTCCAGTGTCAGTGTCAGCGCTCTGTAACAGTCAGAGGGTGAAGCTGTAACTTTCCCGACGTCTTCAGGACAGAGGAGTTTACGCTTTGACGAGTTGCTGTGGTATAAGAGGAATAAAACACACTGGAATAAAACACACAAATAACACACTCTCTCTCTCTCTCTCTCTCTCTCTCTCTCTCTCTCTTTCTCTCTCTGTGTGTGTGTGTGTGTGTGTGTGTGTGTGTGTGTGTGTGTGTGTGTGTGTGTGTGTGTGTGTGTGTGTAGAGGGGAGAGATACAGGTTGTTTGAGCACAACTGTAACACCTTCACTAACGAAGTGGCTCAGTTTCTAACAGGCCGGAAGATTCCTTCTTACATCACGGACCTGCCGTCTGAAGTGCTCTCCACGTACGTCTTCTACACACACACACACACACACACACACACACACACACACACACACACACACGCACACTCAG
>CM041003.1:1185580-1190470 GCA_022985145.1 Pangasius djambal
TATTTATAATTATTTATTATATATGTGTTGGCAATTTCACTACAGTTACCTCTGAAGTGAAGTTCTGAAGTTACACAGCGTTATATTTCATAAACAACTGCACACATCTGCGCTTTATTCAAAATACAGTCTCTTTGTATCCCTTATATTATATATTTATATATTTTTTATAGTTTTCCATTCCTACCTGTATAGAACTAAATGTTGGTTTAGATACATTCTATTTTTTTATATAATTATTTTTATTTGCATGAACAAATGTAATTATTTGTACACACACAAAACTTTTTTACATTGTTAATCTCTTCCCAGCGAACCCAGAACAAACTGCCTTCGAAGAAACTAATTAAAAAGTGATAATTATTTAGGGAAAAAAACGCCATATAAATTTTATTTTTATGTCACTGACAGTCAAAATAAAAGCATTTCACTGCATGTTGTACTGTGTATGGTTGTGTATGTGACCAATAAAGTTTGAATTTGAATAAATGCAAACAAATTGTCATCAAATAAAAAAACGATACGTCATTATTTCAGTATATGACGTACTGCATGTGTTATTCTCTTTATATTTCAATTTGTATTTATTTTCCATAAAGGGTGCCAATAATTCTGGACCACCTCCATGATAGCTTCATTTGGCAGTTTGTTCAGAGGAATTTGAGGATCAAATTAAAAATAACTAAAACTATGACATTTATTAATAGATATAATAAAACATTTATAAATAACTGCATCTAAACATCTAAAGTACATCAAATATCAAAATTATACATTGCATCCGTCTTGTTTTTGGTTTTAAATTTCTGAAACCGTGCAATCTGGCAACACTGTGGTGTGACGTGATTGACATTTGATTGACTCCAGCAGCCAATCACAGGCGAGATGATGTTTATTTATCCAATCAGCGCTGACGTGACCGGAAAGAGCCGGGGCTTTCCGAAATTTTCCGAAGTTCAATGACGGAAATAACGGAGGCCTTCAGTCGCAGTTCTTCCACAGTGCAGAGAGAGAGAGAGAGAGAGAGTTCACAAACTTTTAACTTGCACTCGGTTTGTTTGTTTGTTTGTTTGTTTGTTTGTTTGTTGGTGCTTTGAGCTGTAAAACATGAAGAATCTCGCGCTGATTCTGGGATTAATGCTGTTTGTTGTTGTGAGCAGTGACGCCATTATCAGGTAAATAATAATAATAATAATAATAATAATAATAATAATAAAAGAAACATCATTCGTGTTTTGTTTCATTTGCTTTACCACCTCAGTGTGATGCAGGAGGAGAAATGCACAGTGATGGATTTGTTTTGCTGGTTTTGTTGTGTTTCTGAGCAGGAGAAGGAGAAGAAGAAGAAGATTAAGTTGTAAGATGTTGCTCAGTGTGTGTGATGCTGTGCGGTTGTGTATTTGTGTATTTACTCTGATTAATGCATCGTGTGTGTGGGATTAAAACACAAAGCCAGGTTGTGTAATATCTCCTTCACAAACATTTCTGCTGCATTTCTTCTGTTTAATCCTCTCTTTATTTGCACTTGCTGTACTTCATGGTTTAGAGGAAGCAGTCCTGAGCTTGAGCCTGAGCCTGAGCCTGGTTCCTCAGTCCTCCTGTCCATGCCTTCCTCATCTTCACTGTAGAGCTCGAGCTAAAAATAAGTTTCATTTTCTCTTCTCTTTTTGTTTCCCCCTTGTGACAGAGGAGTGCAGCTTGTTGTGCAGAGATGAACTCTGTCCTGCCGCAGTCATGCTCTGGTTTTATTGTAGCAACACTTTTCTTATCAGGGAATGAGGAAGTAACTGCTTCAGTAATAAAGCTGATTTGAATTTTTTTTTTTTTTTTTTTTTTAAATCAATGCCACAAGAACAAGAGCTATTGAACACAGTCACATTACTGACAACATTAATGCTGCCAGACAAAATTCAGTCCTTTTAAAAACACACGAGATGTTTTCGGTGCTTCTTTGTTTTTAGTTTCTTCCGAAAGGTTTCTGTATAATGAAGAGAATTTGCTTTACACAGAGCCGATTTCTTCTGAGACAAAAACACAGCAGTGTGTCGTCTGTAAACGAGTCGACTCTCTGAAGCGGCTCTTTCAGGTGAAGGTCATAAAGCGACTCGGTGAAGGTCACGGTACAAGTGCAGCCAGATTCAGTGCGCAGCTCCGCATCAGACTGTGGCGTAGTACATTCAAAACTCAAGAAAGTCCCCGAGTCTAAAGAGCCGTCATTCGTCCTTCTGATGAAACTTCAGCAGTGTTGTGTGTTCAGGACTCGTCTGATCACTGATAATGATTCAGTGCCGTGTGTTAGTGTGTCTGTGTGTTAGTGTGTCTGTGTGTTAGTGTGTCTGTGTGTTAGTGTGTCTGTAGTGCACTGAAAATTAATCTGCAGTTTATTATATCAGCAGTTTATGAACGCAGGCTGATATTATTAATAAATATCACATCACAATACTCCGGCGCTTCTTCCCGATATGTGTGTGGCGATCATTTTACTAACAGAGTGCCAACAACCTCCAGGGATTTTCTCCAGACTTTACAGAAACGATGCTCTTTCCTGATAAAAAGGAAGGAAGATTTTCATTTCTATTCAGTACAGCGATGAAGTAAGAAGTTATGGTGATGACGATCTTGTGTAAGAGTGTATCGTGATGTTATTGCGTCGTGATCGCGATATCGTGTGGCTGTGTTTCAGGATCCCTCTGAAGCGGACGCGCTCCGTACGCCGCACGCTGGTCGACAGCGCTCTCGCTCAGGACCAGCTGAAGTGGCGGGCCGAGGAAGGCGCTGAGGAAGGCGCTGAGGAGGCGTGGAGCATGGACGCTGCTCAGTTTCCTGTGGAGAAACTCTCCAACTTCATGGACGTAAGCAGCAGCAGCACCTCGACAAACACCTGCAAACTGCACCCCCAGCAGCGTTTCATTCAGAGCAGCGTTTCAGTGTTTTCTGCACGCAGACGTTCCTTTAAACGACATGAAACTAACTGCGTGTCGTCACAGAGCTCTTACAGTCAGAGATACGCGTCACTGATATTACACTGCGGCTCTGTCCTTCTCTAACCGCGGCTCTGTCCTTCTCTAACCGCGGCTCTGTCCTTCTCTAACGGCGGCTCTGTCCTTCTCTAACGGCGGCTCGGTCCTTCTCTAACGGCGGCTCGGTCCTTCTCTAACGGCGGCTCGGTCCTTCTCTAACGGCGGCTCTGACTGCAGCGCAGGCTTCTGTTAACGCGCTCGCTCTAATACGGTATCGTTTCCATAGTAACGGCTCGTTCACAGGGACGTGTACAGCAGACGCTCCGCATAAAACTGAGTAAAAACGTGTGTAATCATTGATATAGTGAAGTTTTCTGTAAGATGTTTATGGAAGGAGTCTCCAGTGTCAGCGCTTTGTAACAGTCAGAGGTGAAGCTGTGACTGTAAGTTTTCCGACGTCTTCAGGACAGACGAGTTTACGCTTCTTTGCGGCTTCTCTGTAACACGACAAGGTGCTTTTTTAACTTGAAGAGAGAGAATAAAGAGACTGGTGAGGGAACGAGGGTTTATAGCTGCTATAACGTAAGTGATAACAGGAACTCACTCGTTTCACTGAACATTAAGTGTAACTATAAACGGATAAAATGTACGACGTGTCGTTCTTTAATAAGTAGAAATTTAGAATGCTGTGGTGTAAGAGGAGACACGTGGGACGTGCTGCTGTGGGAGAATAAAGAGCGTTATTTTCACGTGCCGTTTCAGGCTCAGTACTTCGGCGTGATCAGCATCGGGACTCCGCCGCAGGACTTCACCGTGCTGTTCGACACCGGCTCCTCCAACCTGTGGGTTCCCTCCATCCACTGCTCCTTCCTCGACCTGGCCTGCTGTGAGTGAACCGCTGACCTCCTCACGACACTGCACAACTCGCAGCTCAGGAGAGTTCTGACAGAATTATTGGCACCCAGACGAATAAATTCTCTCTCATTCTCTCTCGCTCTCTCGCTCTCTCTCAATCGATCTCTCTCTCGCTCTCTGTCTCGTGCTCGCTCTCTCTTGCTCGCTCTCTCTCTGTCATTCTTGTTCTTTCTCTTGCTCTCTCTCTCACCTTCTCTCTCTCTCTTGTTCTTGTTCTCTCTCTCTCTCTGCCACACTCTTTCTCTCACTCTCTCTCAATCGATCTCTCTCTCTCTCTCTCTCTCTCTCTCTCAGGGCTCCACCATCGTTATAACTCTAAGAAGTCGAGTACCTACGTACAGAACGGTTCTAAGTTCTCCATCCAGTACGGCAGAGGAAGTCTGAGAGGATTCTTCAGTCAGGACACAGTCACGGTGAGCCTCCTGCATTCAGGCGGAGTTTAACACGTTTACTAGCTACTAAAGCTGGTATATAATTGTATGTGTTGAGGTGTGTGTGTGTGTTCGTGTTGGTGATAATGATGGTGTGTGTGTGTGTTGAGGTGTGTGTGTGTGTTGAGGTGTGTGTGTGTGTTGAGGTGTGTGTGTGTGTTGAGGTGTGTGTGTGTGTTGAGGTGTGTGTGTGTGTGTGTGTGTGTGTGTTTGCAGCTGGCAGGTCTTAACGTACAGGACCAGCTGTTTGCTGAGGCGGTGCAGCAGCCGGGCCTGGTGTTTGCCATGGCGAGGTTCGATGGCGTGCTCGGAATGGCGTATCCCATCCTGTCAGTGGGAAACGTGCGACCCGTGTTCGACTCCATCATGGCTGCCAAACTCCTGCCGCAGAACATCTTCTCCTTCTACATCAACAGGTCTGACTTCACTCCGCCTTCTGGGCGTGGTCAGGAAGCGACTAACGCGACTGCGTGGAGACGACTGTTGCGTCTTAACGCTTAACGATAAGTTCCCGGTTATAAATGAAACAATTCGAAGCGGGTGCGTTTTGTTTTGTCGTGACGGAGATGAGACGAAGAAAAAAA
>CM041003.1:1190570-1201596 GCA_022985145.1 Pangasius djambal
TCTCTCTCTCTCTGTCTCTCTCTCTCTTTCTGTCTCTCTCTCTCTCTGTTCAGGCCACAAACATGGGTGTGACTGTGTGTCTGTCTGGTTTCATGGCGTTGGACATACCGCCCCCTGCTGGTCCTCTGTGGATCCTGGGTGATGTTTTTATCGGCCGTTTCTACACCGTCTTCGACCGAGACAGTGACCGAGTGGGATTCGCTCCTGCCAAGTGATTCCAGTAAACGCAGAGGCTGTTAATCAGTGTTTGAGTCTTCACATCATCCTGACATTTCTTTCCTCATTCACACATAAACGCTGCATCGATCTGAGTAACTCTGTAAGCACTGTTTCCTTTCAGTCCACAAGTTTAAACCTGTCCAATCAAAAAAAAAAAAAGACGTCTGGAGGAAAAAAACAGGCTGAATAAAATAACTCCAGATTCTCCAAGTGTAACTCGAAAAAGAGGTAACGCAAACCGTACCTCGTTTAAAGGTGTTAAATTTCTCGGAGGGCTAACTCGGAGGGCTAACTCAAAGGGCTAACTCCTAACATCATCCTAAGTGCAAATCAAATTTCTGCTCTTTCATTTTTTCCATATTTGCTTTCATATGAGCTTTTCACTAAGTACGACAAAACGGAATTTAAGCACATTTTAATAAAACAACGTAAAGTTAATGACTTCACAAACGCCATCACAGTATCATTGTCTCGTTCTCTCTTCCTCACACACACGTCAAATCCCGTCACAGGTCACAGCAGCTCGTTTGGCGTTCTGGCTTTTATCGTGAGCTTTAATCACGTTGCTGTTTGAATATTCTGCAGAGTTTACAAACAGTCTGCAAATCGTTTCGGAAAAGGGTGCGAGTGCGAGATGATCTCATGCAGTTAAGGGCTACGTCACGCTAGCAGACGAAACCGTACCACGAACACCAGCACGGGTTCAATAAATAACATTAACATTAGCATCAAGAGCTTGGATTAAAAAAAATCACACTGGATCATCGTCTCATGTATGTTTTACGTGTTTAATGTTATTTTCTGAAACGCACATTAAAAAGCGCCGCAGAGATCTTAAGCACGCCGTAACCTCCTGCCTGGCTTTAATTTCCCTTCTGCCGTGTTTAAATGTGTCCAATCACAAGAGGTGTAAATGATGAGAATATAATCTGAGAACATAATCGACTAATAAACCATCAGTTAAAAATTAAATTCAAATTTCCTGCAAAAAGATCCTGCAGATTTCACAGTTTTGTATGTTTTGAAAAGGAGAAACATGTCGTAAATAAATAAATAAATAAATGAATGAATGAATGAATGACCAGTCCGGACAGGTACAAGGAGACGAGTATGACGAAAAAAGAATTTTTTATCTGTTTATAGTTACACTGAATGTCTTGTGAAACAGGTTAGTTCCTGTTGTCACTTACGTTGTAGCAGCTATAAACAGCCGTTCTCTCACCACTCCGTCTTTTTCTACCGATATATCGAGCTAGTGATGGATTAAAGAAGTAGAAAGAAGCGGGAATGTGACTGAATCACAGCATTTGGATCAAAACTATGCAGAGATTATGTGTTTTTTGTTTTCGTAAACAATTGTGTTTAAACTTGATATTTTCTATATAGCTAGAAGTTCTTAAAAAAAAAAAAAAAAAAAAAAAAAAAAAGAATCAGTTTGAAGGTCTTCCTGACTTCCTGGATTGTTTGTTTCGTACTTATTTGACAGATTGTGCAGTTTCCTAATTTCCAGAACGACTTGAACACTTTTGCGTGCCTCTAAATTTCATCATCATCAGGACCACTTTGATTTTTTTGTCTAATTGTTGCACTGAGACTTGGATTTGCACTGCGCTGGCTTTCAGCTGTGAAACTGAAATAAATAAACGTGTTTATTAGAATGAATCTCTGTTTTTGTCCCAGTTTGTCTGATTTGTGAGCAGAAGAGATCTGACTGTTGGGTTCATGCAGCGTGGATTTAACGGCTGCGAGCTCGTCGCAGTCTGTCCGCTGGTTCTGTATAAAAATATAACGTTTCTCGCCGTAGTTTCTGAGCTATGAAGAGGACGCAGTGCCATGACGGCCTCCTCCACTCCTATTCATCTGCCTCGTCTCACCTTTAGCACTAGAGCGCTAATGACCTTCTCACTTTTTCCAGGGAAACACAATTCATTTCCAGAATTTCAGAGAAACTTTACAGTCCAAATAAGTCCGAGTCAATGCTCTGTGCGCTAATAATGAATACAACAACGCTCGCTCGTCCTCGGCCTCGGGCTGTAATCAGTCAGAGAAACTTACAACAGCTTCAGATTCTCTTCTCTTCGCTGGTGCTGTTGCATTTAAAAAACACACAAAATCACAGAATTTCTTTCATAGATTTATTTAAATTTAATAATTTATTTTTATTTAATGGAGTTTATTTAAGAGAATTTTGCAATTTTTTTGTATTACGACACTTTGGAATTAGGTTTCGTCTGAAAATTTGAGTTTTGACCCTCAGAAAAGTCAAAACATACAACTTTTATTATTATTATTTTTATTATTATTACTTTCAAAACTTCTCAATAAATATTTAGTTCTTTCTTTTGTGCTGCTCAGTAATAAAGACGTGATTTAAAGTATTTCATGGGTTTATACAGCAGTTCTGGGTGAAGTTTAATATAATCTTTATGATCTTTTATTATTATTATTATTATTATTATTATTATTATTATTATTATTATTATTTGTTAAACTGTAGTGAAGGTCATTGGTATTAAAAGTACTTTTTAAACCTCGCTCATGCTCGCAGAGAGTCCAGCCGTCTCGTGTCCCGATCACGTGACTTCCTGATCAGTGTAACGTGAGACGATAATTTAATTTGAGTGTTTGTTAGAAAGAAGAGCAGACGATGGAAGAGTCGCACGTCTGCGATCCTCTACGTATCAAACTGTTCGTAAAGATGATGAACTCCCCGCTAAACTGATTTATGTGCAACATTTAACTTTTTTTCTTCACAACCTGAACATGCAAATGCAGAAAGACTCTGTCTGATAAGCCCCACCCACAGAGACCACACCCCATTAAGCCCCACCCACACAGGCCACACCCCATTAAGCCCCACCCACAGAGGCCACACCCCATTAAGCCCCACCCACACAGGCCACACCCTATCAGGCCCTGCCACCACGTGTCACACACTAAACATCACTACTGTTTAAAGTTAATTATTTATAAATGAAATTCTTTGTTTTTGGTTTTTATTGTAAAACTTTGAAAGAAATAGTTGACTAAGTATTATTTTAACATTTAATTTTTAAATGAAGTCAAACAATCAGAACCAGTTTACTTTAAATATTTGTTTTTCCGATCTGATTTGTCTCTACTGAGATTATACAATATACTGTTTGTTAAATGCACAATAAACACAGTGTGTGTGTGTGTGTTACAGTAAAATACTTATCCACAGGGTGGTGTGATGAAGTTGATTAGTTTCCTATAACAGCACGTCCCCCAGTGTTTTATTCCTCTTACACCACAGCAACTTACCACCGATTACAACTTTTATTTATTAAACGACGTACTTTTTTGTTTATAGTTACGCTTCATGTTTGTGAAAGGAGTGAGTTCCTGTTGTCGCTTACGTTATAGCAGCTATAAACACTCGTTCCCTCAGCAGCCGCTCTTTATTCTCTCTCTTTATTCTCTCTCTCGAAGCTAATAAGAAAAACCGCCATGACATGTTGCAGTGTTTGTACAAGTTACAGGATCCAACAGAAACAAATAATCGTTTTGTTTAACCATGAGCGTTGTAGTTTTAATACATCACAAGACACGTTACATCATGGTGCAGTGTACTCACATCTTCATCATCATCATCATCATCATCTTCTGCCGTACATAACACACTTCTCTGGATAAACAAACCTTTCTCTCCGATTTATTAGAGTTTGAGGTGACAGATAGACTGGATATATTTGTTGCATTCACTTTATTTCATATACAAATAGCTTTTAACATTTATTTATTTATTTTTACTCTTATTTATCATTTGCTGAAGGTCATTTTACTGCTGAAATGTTCAGCTCAGAGCGCAAGGCATCAGACGCGACCCTCAGCGAATCATAAACAAGGCGAAAATAACAAAAGATTTAAAGTACCAAAAATATACACACTCAGAGAGTAACACTGTCATGCTACTATTTTTGCTACTGATGTTTTTTTTAATCATCATCATCATCGTCATCATCAATCCAGGACATTTCCAGTCTTTAATTCTAAAAACAGACTTTCATTTTTCAGCAGGATTCGATACGAGTCTATAATAACGAACACGTCTGAGTTTCACTACAACATTTCCAGCATTAAAAAAAAAACGTTTCCATCCTCCGTCACAGCGACTGCTTCTGCCTCGTTTCCTCCGCACGGGATTGTAGAGCCGTTACCAGAGACACGCCGTGAGCTGAAGAAACCATTAACGGACAAAAATCAAACTCGGGGAAACGTTTTCGAGATGGACGTCGCAGTCGTAAAGTCAAACGTTTCAGAAAAGCACGTGGAACAAAAATGTTATTTGATTCGATAAAATGACGTGAAGGAAAGAAAATAAACCTCTAAATCACGTCACAGTCACTTCACGGCGCTGCTGCGTTCTGGACTCCGATTGGTCGGAAGGTGTTGATTAGTTTTCTATAACGGCGGCTCTGACGGTAGCGCGGGTTTTATATTAATGCCCTCGTTCTGATACGTTATCGTTTCTATAGCAACGGCTCATTCACTCTCTACTCTCTAGTAATAATAAACAGATTCAGATGTTTATGTAACGTTTATGGAAGGAGTCTCCAGTGTCAGCGCTTTGTAACAGTCAGAGGTGAAGCTGGAACTAAGTTTTTAGGAGTTTACGCTTCTTGTTGTTTCTCGGTAACACGACACGCTGCGTTTTTTTTTTTTTTGGAAAGAGAGTAAAGAGCAACTGGTGAGGGAACGACTGTTTATAGCTGCTATAACGTAAGCGACAACAGGAACTAGCTTGTTTAAACGTAACTATAAATGGATAAAAAGAAAAGGACCGTGTCATTCTTTGATATATATATATAAAAATTTCACTCACTGGTAATTCGCCGTGGTGTAAGAGGAATAAAACACTAGCGGAACGTGCAGTTACAGGAAACTAATCAACGGTGACTCCGGGCTGCACTGCGCTGTGGAGGATGAGACTCGTGTTTTATGACATCGGCGCCGTTTTATTTAAATTATTGTTGAAGTCATCAAATCAGATGGCAGGGTTTTGATCTCGAGCACATTTGCTTACATTAGCAACACTGAATGAAACACACACACACACACACACACACACACACACACACACACACACACACACACACACACTTCACTGTTTTATGAATGAAAACAGCAGTGAGTGAGGTGACCTGTTCAACAATGATGAATCTTAGCAGCAGATTGTTTTAGCTTTTCACACACACACACACACACACACACACACACACACACACACACACACACACACGCCTTATTCAATTCATTGGTGCACGAGCTAGTTTGGTAGCAATGTCAAGTTTTACATTGTGTGTAATTAATTGGGTGTGTGTATAATGTGTGTGTAGTGTGTGTGTGTGTGTAGTGTGTGTGTGTGTGTGTGTCACACAGTTCTGAGCAGGCTCTCGGGGTCTGAGAGCGAGCAGTACAGTGTGTACCCCAGTTCGTCGACCTCTCTCGGCGTGAGCTCGCACAGCAGGTTGACCTTGGGGTCGAGGGCGCAGGGCAGCCTCCCGGCCTCCAGGTGTCCCACCAGCGCACGGATGAGCTGCGTGAAACGCTCGGCCAGCGCCTCGCGGCTCCAGTCGCGCTCGCTCTCGCTCAGCAGGAGCACGGCGCTGGCGAGGTGGCTGGCGTTCAGCGGCGTCAGCGCCGGGTTCAGTTTGCACACGGCTTTGGCGATCTTCAGGCAGACGCAGCGGCAGCCGTCGTCGTCTCGGTCCAGGGCCAGCAGCTTCGTCGTTTCCGCCGACCAAAAGCTCTGCCTCCAGAGGTTCTCTCGCTCGCGGTGCGGCCGGCCGACCAGGGACACGCCGTCCTCGGAGACGAGCAGAGGCAGGAAGTCGACGTGGAGCCGTCGCTCGGCGTCGTACTGCACCTCCAGGGAGAGCGTGAGCGCCGCTGCGTGCGACGGGACGGCGGGACGGACCACGTAGCCCAGCACGCTGCCGATCGCCGGCCAGTTCATGCACCCCGTCGCCAGCTTCTCGAACGCCTCCAGCACGCTCTTCGGCGAGAGGTAACCGCCGATCAGGCAGCGGTCCCAGTAGCTGCAGCCGCGAGGGAAGTACTCCAGGTTCTCGCGCCGCACCAGCCAGAACCCGGGAACGTTCATGATGGTCTCCTCACCGGGGATAAACGACCACAGGCTCTTCTCCAGGATCAGAGGAACCATCAGCTGAGCGTGATCCGCCGACACCACCTACAGAGTGAGATGGTGAAGATGATGACGATTATTATTATTATTATTATTATTATTACTACCGAGCGCTGACCTGCAGGTCGTGGTAGAGGCTGCCGCTGAGGTACATGTCTCGGAGCTGCATGTCTGGCACTTTGGTGTGGAGGAAGGCTCGGAGCTCTGCGCAGATGTCGAGGGCGGCGTGACGAGCTGCCTGCTGCTCCTCGGGCGAGATGTTCACGCGCTCGTGATAGAACGCCCACAGGTGCTCCTGCAGGGACAGACGCATCCGCCCCCGCTGCAGCGCCGCTTTACTACAGCTCCTGCTGCTGCTGGGACGTCCTGCTGTTTTCCGTGGAAAATCTACACACACACACACACACACACACACACACACACACACACACACACACACACACGCGCTGGTTAAAATGGCCCTGGGTGAAAGCAGGTAGAAGAACGCTGTAGTGCAGTGAGCGTGGTGCGAGGAGGAACCAGCGCTTTACCGGGCTGGAACGAGCTGGACGACGTGGGGAGCGTCTGCAGCGACCGACTGACGTTCTGCTTCATGTCGCGGTTCAGCGTCCGCGGCGACGACCCCAGCCAGCTCGGCTCCTCCCAGCTCCTCTTTCCTGATTGGGTGGATTTTGTGGGGCTGGAGGGAGCGCTGAGGGCTCGGTCGTACATCTGAGACAAATGACACACAGGAAGAGCGTGAAGAGAGGAGTTCTGAGAGGAGAAAGACCAGCAGAAACTCTGCACCTGACCGGGAATCTGAAAACCGTGTACAGGACACAGGGCTCAAAGATAAGAAGAAGGTGCAAACAGCTCCTGGATCCTGTGGAACCTGGTACCCTACAGAACTTGTGGAACCTGGAACCCTACAGAACTTGTGGAACCTGGAACCCTACAGAACTTGTGGAACCTGGTAGCCTACAGAACTTGTGGAACCTGGTAGCCTACAGAACTTGTGGAACCTGGTAGCCTACAGAACTTGTGGATCAGGACACCAGTGAAGGCTACAGGTAACAGGTGACCTTGAAGTAGCTTGTGGAATACGTCCTGTGTAGAACTCGTGGAAACCATAAGATCACGTAATCACCTACAGAACATAAAGACTGAGTAATCTATAGAACTTGATACACTCTCACACACACACACACTCACACACCCACACTCACACACCCACACTCACACACCCACACTCACACACCCACACTCACACACCCACACTCACACACCCACACTCACACACCCACACTCACACACCCTCACACACACACATTCACTCACACACATTCACTCACTCACACACACACACACTCTCTCACACACACACACACACTCTTACTCTCTTCACAGCGAGTGTAGCGATGCCCAGCATGGCGGCTCCTCCGACCCCCAGCACCAGTTTGGCGTTGGAGAGCACGAAGTCGATGGCTGAGCCGAGGCCGTTGTCGTCTTTCTTTCCTTTCCGATCTCCGTTCACTCCTGCCATCCTTCACCAGAGAGAGAGGGAGAGAGAGAGAGAGAGAGAGAGAGAGAGAGAGAGAGACACAGACAGACAGACAGAGAGAGAGAGAGAGAGAGAGACAGAGAGAGAGAGAGAGAGAGAGATCAGAGTCATTACTACATCAGTACTCAGCTCAGATTCATATGTTTCTACATAAATAACACTGAATCATTCAGCCCGAGGGCGAAAGTTAGTGCGCCCCAGTGAATGCTCCCAGCAGTAAGCACAGTGCTGTCACTCCTCCGTAACCGTAGCGACTACCGTGTGGTTTGTGCAGCGTCTACCTGCTGCTCTGGTCTAGACGAGTCCTCCCAGACGGCTGTTGAGGAAGAACTGCCCCCTCTTCAGCGCCTCCTCTTTCTCTCGATCCTCGCTGAGCGACTGGCAGCGTCTGAACTCGCGGGCGATGGCGCGTCTGTAGTAGTTGCGGTCGGTGTACTGCAGGTGGCGCCCTGCGCGGAGCAGCGCTCGGTACAGCTCCAGCACGGCGCCGCGGGACCAGCCGCCCATCGGGGAGAGCTCACGGAGTCTCACACACACACACACACCTACAGGACAGGGAATAAAGACCAAAAGATCCTCAAAGCCACGCCCACCACAATATTACTACATAAAGAGAAAACTGGATTTGGTAAACAGGAAGTGACACAACAGCCACTCGCATCGATCATGTTTCAGATTTTTGAATAAATGACAAAGTATTTTTTTTTCTTTGTCCACTGCTATATCTGCTACTCAGACCTGAAGCTCCGCCCACTTCACAATAACATGCCGTAGATCACAGAGAAGCTTTACTTCCTTTTCTTTACGTCAGTTCAGGTGTCGTTATGACACACGTCGGTTTCCTTTATAAATCACGCTCACCCGAGCGCCGGCTCATCAAACCATGCTGCATTTTTAAAACCGAATTTCCTCAAAATATTAATAAAAAAAAATTCCTGATATTTAGAACCAGTAATTTCACTTTCTAGCGCATTCGTGAAATTTTACACGTTAATTCTCATCCCTAATTACACGTTTACGTCAGAAAGACTTCCAAAATATTTATTATTGTTGTTGGATTTCTGTTAAAGGTATATATTTAACGACACAAACACAAACACAGTCTTCACAATGAAATAAAAATTAATATAACAATAAAATTATGACAACAGTGAAAGAGTAGAGTTTTGGTTGTATGAAGTACGCGAACGTATACTTAATTAGCATATTTAATTAGCCGGAGCCTCATTTGCATAAAGGAACGCAGGTTTGTGAAGGAGCTCCGATGTGAATAGCTGTGAGAATATCAGCAGCGTGCAGCTCGAGTTTGTCGGTGACGTGAGGACGTCTATCGATCGCTGCCTGAGACGATTCTTCAGAAGGTGTTGATTAGTTTTCTAGAACAGCGGCTGTGACGGTAGCGCAGGTTTATATTAATGCGCTCGTTCTGACACGTCATCGTTTCCATAGTTACAGCTCATTCATGTGTACGGTGGACGCTCCACTGATAATGAACAGATTTTTTTTTTAAAAATCACTGATATGGTGAAGGAGAAATGTGTTTATGTAGCACTGGTGGAAGGAGTCTCCAGTGTCAGCGCTCTGTAACAGTCAGAGGTGAAGCTGTAACTAAGATTTCCGACGTCTTCAGGACAGACGAGTTTACGCTTCTTCTTCTTCTTCTTCTTCTTCTTCGAGAGAGAGAGAATAAAGAGGCTGCTGAGGGAACGAGTGTTTGTAGCTGCTATAACGTAACTTTCACGGCATTACGTGTAACTATAAACAGATAAAAAAAAATAATACGATGCGTTCTTCAATAAATAAAAAGCGCAACCGTTGGCGAGTTGCTGTGGTGTAAGAGGAATAAAACACTTAGGGACGTCCTGTTGTAGGAAAATAATCAACATCCCTCGCTCAGGATTCCTCTCAGGAACTCGCTTCTACACGCGGGAGAACATCACAGGCTTCATGACGTCACACCTCACGTAATGACGTCATCCCTAATCAGGCTGCACGTACAGCGAGCGATGAAAAGGATCTTTTTACACCATCAGCAGTTAAAAATTTGTAAAAAAAAATAAAATAAAAAATCAACTTCAGATGAATCTTAAAACGCACCGAGTCCATCTACAGCGGGACTAACCGGCATCTCACCTCGTTCACTCTCATCTCATCATTTTAACGGCGCCGCTGCTTTAAACACAACATTTCTAACGCTATTACGATGTAATACGTCATATATATACACGTTATAAACCATTTATAACAACATTACAGTTACACAAACTTAACCACTGTATTGTGTAATTTCTGTAAAAACACAAACAATCTGTTACAGAGAGAAAAAAAAGACAACGATCAATTAACTCATAGTCTATAAAAAATTAATTAATAATAATAATATTAGTTAAAAAAAAAAACACACCAAACATTTAAATTGTAACCGTTACAGCTAGGTGGCTAAGTCACTAGCTAGCACCTCACTCGGTGACCTTTAATAGCTAAACAACACCGGAAATAGGACTATTAAACTAATATATATATCTCTCAACCACAGAAACAATCACATTTTAGTCACTTTAACAGAAATACTTACGTTTAAGGACGTTTATAAAACGTTTTGTCCTTTATTTCAAAGCGGAGCTGCAAACTCGCCTCGGCTCCGGCACCGGAAGACCAACACCACGTGACCACCCGCAACAGAGAATTTACTTCCGGAGGTCAAAAGGTTTATATATATTTTTAAATTGAAAAATTTACTCATATTATAATTAAACGAAACATGTTGAAAAAGTAAAAATCAATAATGCAATGTGTTGTGTTTTTTTTTGTAACAACAACAACAACAACAACAACAAAATATGCAAATGAGCCAGTGTGTCGTTAACCGGTCACTTATTTGCATATGATTTGCATATCAAACAGCAATTTTATCAACACAATTCTTCATTACATTTTTACATCAAACTCCTTTAAAATAGTGTCTTTTTTATCTAATTATATATATATATATGAACACTATTCACGTTTCATTGATAAAATGTCACTTAAAAAATATTAATAAAATGTCACAGATGTCTATCCATCAGTCAGAGTCTGATATCGGTCTATCCATCAGT
>CM041003.1:1203570-1215485 GCA_022985145.1 Pangasius djambal
GTCTGATATCGGTCTGTCCATCAGTACAGAGTCTGATATCGGTCTGTCCATCAGTCAGAGTCTGATATCGGTCTATCCATCAGTACAGAGTCTGATATCGGTCTATCCATCAGTCAGAGTCTGATATCTGTCTGTCCATCAGTCAGAGTCTGATATTGGTCTATCCATCAGTACAGAGTCTGATATCAGTCTGTAGATCAGTCAGAGTCTGATATCGGTCTGTCCATCAGTCAGAGTCTGATATCGGTCTATCCATCAGTACAGAGTCTGATATCAGTCTGTAGATCAGTCAGAGTCTGATATCAGTCTGTAGATCAGTCAGAGTCTGATATCGGTCTGTAGATCAGTCAGAGTCTCTCCTTAACAAATCAGGCTCCAGCATCTGACAGGTTCTGTGTGTGTATAAGTGAAATTTACTGTAAATCGACCAGAATGATAAAAGAGCCTGTGTCACATTAATCTGTTACACTAAAAGATAACTGACGCAGGAAGAAAGAGACTTTAAAGTATCTCCGTGTATTTATTATTAACACCGGCGCTGAAATCTGCTGTGAAAACGAAGTGAACTTAAGTTTATAAACAGTTTACTTTAAGGACATATAGAATGTTAAAAGTGCATTTTTAATTCCCTGTACTTTCTGGAAAAAACCTAAAATATACCTTTTCTGTATTTTATTTTTCACCAAAAATGTATATTCTAAAGCAAGAGCTTTTAAATTATACTTCAGCATGTCACTGAAGTGCACCTCTGTGATGAACATCATTTAAACACTTCATTATTATATACACTGTCAAGACCTATTTTTAATGCTTCATTAAGTTAAAAAAAACCCCAACATTTATTTACCATTTATTTGTAAAAAATAGTGTTTTAGCTGCAGTGTAAGTATGTGTGCAGTAATATATTTATAATATTTATAATGTGCTTCTAGAGTAATAATAACTGTGTCTAAAAATTACTTATTTAAAGCTACCTGAGTGTAACTTAAGGAGTTAAAAAACACTCAGAAGCACGAATAAATGCATTTCAGGTATTAAAACACAGACGAATTACAGTTTAAATACACTTATGTTGTCATCAGTTGTTCCAAAATAACACTCTTAGTATTATTAGAGTCTGTAACCCAGAAAAATTTACTTTTCATATTAATCATATTTTTAAAAGTGGGCTATGAGAATAAAGTTTTTCAGCCTGCACCACTAGACCACATGGTTATGAAATAAATGATCTCTGGATAAACTTCAGCTCTCATTTTTCAGTAAAATAAAACGCTGTATTCACTCTTTACTGTGCAAAAGACACACAGAAAGAAATGCTGTACAGCAAAGACGCCTTCAAAAACAACGAAATTGAACATTTCTACATAAAAATACTTCTTTAAAGAGCAATAAACAGTAAAACTAAATGTTAAAAAATGTAAAAAAGTGTGGAAAAAAGGACCTCAGTAGTCTCAGGTCCAGTGTGTGCAGTTTTAAAGGAAATGAGTTGGAAAGTTTTATGCAGGAGAATTATGTTGGAGAATCTTCTAGAGACTCGCTTCTGGTTTTTTTTTGCAGGTTAAACCCAGCAGACTTCATTACGTTTTTTTTGTCTGAAATGTGTTTTATTACATAAAAGGTGCTTTCTTTACTAATATACAAACTATTATTATAACAATTTTTTTTTCATTGGAAAAGTAATATTTGGAAATCTATTACGATTCAATACTGCAGAAGTCCTGAAACCTATAAGACCCCATTAGTGTATCTAAGACTTTTGTACAGTAATGTATATATGTGTGTGAGGTAATTAGTAGCTCCTCATGTTGCTACGTTCCTGATTTGGACTGTAAAGAATGGGGAGGTGAAGACACGGGGCAGAGCTGGACTCCGCCCATACGGGGAGGTGGGGAGTTCAATTCTGTAATTAAAGTCACTCGGTCTGTGTTACAGCCTTCGTCCTGTTCATCTTCTGCAACAAAACCTGTGTTTGCTTCAGCACACGGCTCGAATCTGACATTCTGCTCTGAGGTGAGTGAAAATTATATATAAAATATAATATATATTCTGTGTTATATCATAATTATAGAAGTTCATCAAGATCCAAATATATAAAACTGGAGAAATTTCAACTTAAGATCATCTTGTGAAATTTGGTTTAACATTAATACTTTTAAAAATGACCCCAAATTATCCCACAGTGCTCTTGAGATCTGGATTCTGATTGGTCAGAAGATTGGTGTAGATTCATTTTTATAGTAACGGCTCTTTCACAGTAACTTATACAGCGGACGCTCCACATAAACAGATTTAAAAAAAAAATTGTAATCATAGATATGGTGAAGTTTTCCGTAAGGAGACAAAATATTTGACAAAAAGAATTTACATTTGTACTCAAAGTTTTGGATACTCTTTGAGTGTTATCTACTTTAAAACTCCAAACTTGTTTGCTTTTCTTTGAGCGATGAATGTTTTATTGATGTTAAATTAAAAAAAAATCTTACATAAATCTTTAATTGATTCCTACGTGTAGATTGTGTAGCTGTGTAATAGATTTTTGTTCGATATTGTGTCTAAAAATTAGTTTAGGTGTTGCTAAGAATAGAATTTAATTAATGTTAATTATCATTGTCATAAATTAATGAGCATCATTACAAGAATTAAATCATACTCGATCAGACAAAATGATATTAAAGCAATGGGGCTGTGTTTCCATGACGACCTGATACACAAACACTGTACTAGGCTAATTAGTACGGTTGGAAACAGAAGTTTCTCTCAGACACTGAGAAAAATTCCCCATAAAGCCCCTGTGTTGCGTTGGAATTTCACTGAAAAATGAGGAGTCGCATATTCGAGAAAATGAGCTAATGAACTTATTGAATTTAGGCTTAAACAATGAAGCGCTGCAGATCATGTGAACTGTGAAGAGATCATTCAGTCGTGCTTTATAACCGAGTCACATGTTCCTCAGTATGCCTACAAAAAAACACACTCATGTTAGTGATTTTTTTTCTGACAGAAAAAAAACTGGGGGCAAAATAATTTGGACAAAATACAAATTAAAAACATGAATGGGAATGAATAGATGTAATAAACTAAGGAACCATAAAGGGACAAAATAATGGATAAATAATCATAAAGATAAATGAATAAAGAACAGAACAAAGTGCAGAACAAAACCAAACATCTCAGGAAACATAAGCAGGAGTTAAATGTACTGTGATGGGGAATTCAGATGAACATGAAATTGTAAAATCTTACATATATATATATATATATATATGAATACATGCTCATTAACTAATTTCTAGAGATTTTGTTAGGTGATAATTTACACTTATAACCTGGTTAAGGAAGTGATCAAAGAAATATGGCCCTTGGTTCTCTTGTCCTCAGGATGGCGCTACTCGATTACCCCGTTCCCGACTTAGACGTCACGTTGAAAGAAGCGAGTCGGGTGCTTCAGCTCGTTCTGAGTCCAGAGGAGTACGTCCACTACAAAAGTGCTCTTTCTCAGCAAACAGAGGCCCTCAAGGACGTACACAAGCAGCTGAAATCCAGCATCAGCTGCCACGAGAACTGGGTGACTGATCAATTCAAACAGCGTCTTCTGTCCTGTTTCGACCCCCTGCCGACCTCCACAGCGATTCCCTCAGTGCTGCCTCCATCTAAAGCCAAGGGGGAGTGTGTACAGCTTGAGAGGGCTACCACTCTGTTGTGGGCTGTAGCCAAGCTGTACAGTGAGCCCGGGCTTGTCGAGGGCGACGTACCTACAGAGCGCACACAACAGTCAGAGGTATTTGCTGCCAGTCGTTTACCAGGCAAACATCAGGATCAGATAAAGGTAAGGATGTGCTGTCTAAAGCGCTATTCAGACAGGATTAGTTTTAAACAGTTTTTAACAATCTAATTATTACTGGAGTATCTCTGAGATTTAGTCCTGACTGATATTTTCCTTTCTATAAAATGAGCAGTAACTTAGGAGAAATAACTCTGAGTAATATACATCCCATCTGAACTGATATGAACTGAACTGACTCCTTACACAAACACATAGAATAAAGATCATAACAATCAGTTTGTATTAAAATGAGGTTTGTTAGTGTGTGAAGACACAGTCATCTCTATGATTTATACAGAGATCACTTTTCCTGTGTGAATCGATCAGAGCTACTCATTCAACATTACTATGAGTATACTTCCATAATAACAGTTCATCTATTTCTAATTTTATTCTCAGGTGTATCCAGAAAGCCTCCATGCCATTGTGATCTGCCAAGGAGGTGTATTTCCAATTCAGATTATACAGAGCTGTGGTGAAGCAGGCAAGGTCACACCTGTGCCTCTTCTTAACCTCTACACCCAGCTAGCCCATATAATGCATCTTCCAACTGCATCAGCTGTTCATGATCCTTCCACAATTTGTGGGTTTTCTGCTCTTCATCGCCAAGCATGGTGCGCTATCAGGGAGAAGATCCTGAAAGCTGGTGGTGAAGCAGCAGGATCACTTGGAGTGATGGAGAGTGCCATTCTGGCTCTGTCGCTGGATGATTGCTCTGCACCAGTAGATCTGGCAAATACCCTCAATGCGGTCCGTTTGGGAGGAGGGAACAGCCAGTGTCTGAGGTACTACGACAAGGTATGTGATGCTTTTGGAAAGTAACCAGGATGTGAGTGTGGTGTGGCCTAAGATAGATATCTTCTTCATTTTCTAAAGCTGGTATTAGACTATGTGATTTCAGCACTAATGTAAGATTATTACTCTTCATACTAGATGAGATCTTAAAATCCTGGCTGAAGTCTATAGCAGACTGTGATAACATGTTCTCCAAGTCAGATTATATGATGAAAATAAATCTGTCCATTTTGGGACAGACACAGGACACTATCCTTGTCTCATCTTTAACATCAAATACAATCAAAAGTATGTGGACACCTGATCATCACACCCATATTTGGGCCTTTCCCAAATTGTTGCCACAAAGGTGGAAGCACACAATTGTATAGAATGTCTCTGTATGCTGTGGCATTTTCCCTTCATTGGAACTAAAATGCCCAAACCTGTTCCAGCATGACAATGCCCCTGTGCAAGTAATGTCCAAAAAGACCTGGTTTGTCAGGGTTCAAGAACTCGAGTGTCCTGCACAGAGCCCTCAACACCTTTGAATACCTTTGGGATGAATTGAGAAGCAGGCTGTGAAACAATTGTGAACCAGGTCTTCTCGCCCCCACAGCAGTTCTACCTCATTAATGTTCTTTTCGCTGAATGGGTACAAATCCTGACAGCCACATTCCAAAATCTAAGGGAAAGTCTTCCCAGAAGAGTGGATTATAGCAATTATAGCAGTAAAAAGGGACCAACTCTATATTAATGCCGATGGTTTTGGAATGGGATGTTCAACAAGCACACAGGGTGTGATGGTCAAGTGTCCATACCTTTGGCCATATAGTGTATTTCAATGTAGCAAGGATATATTTGTTCATTCAAAACCAACTTTGCTTCATTAAAAGGTGCATTGAAATTGATATGCAATTATTGACATTTTTTCTCTACAGGTAGTAAATATGGTGGTGTTCAAAGATGGTGTAACTGGCATGCTGTTTGAACACAGTGCCCTGGATGGCATGGTGGCTGGCCTTGTGGTTGGACGTGTATGGAAATTTTCAGAGTCCCTAACTATAGAGCATATAGAAGGATCAGATCATACTGTTTCCCACCCAAAACCTCTTCACTTCCCACTAGGGGGTATTAAAATGCTGGGTCAACCTCTTTATCCCCTTTCAGAAGCAACAAACCCTATTGTTACCTTTGAAGTTTCATCTTACCCAGATGTTTTCACCACTCTAAGGGGTCACAGAGGTTTATATGATGCATGGATCAATTTTGCATTGCAGCTCTCTCTAAGGCAAACTCTTGGAGAATCAGCTGATAGATACATCATGGTGACTCCTACTCATATGCGTCACTACAAACATGGTCGTTGTGATCCCACATATTCAGTCACAATGCTGTCTCGTCAGTTAGTTATAGCCCTGGGGTCCTGCATCGGGCCAGACGATGTCCCTCGTCATACCAAGGAGCTCTTTCAACAGTTCCACTTAGCGTACTTGGAACACAAAAAACATATCAAAGCCACCAAAAGTGGTAGTGGTGTAGGGCCTCATTTAGCTGTCTTGCGCAATGGTATTTCTCAAGACAACCCGCTTAAGAAATTTCTAGATCTTTTTGGATGCCCCTCCATCTACCTGACAGGATCAGATCTGATGGAAGGTGTTGAATGTGCTGTTGGCAATGTCTATGCAACCGACCAGCTAGCTGTTACCTACCTCGGCAAGAAGGACAAGGTCCGTCTTGTCCTGAATGCAAAAGGAACATTCGCCAGCATCTTAGGAAACCTCAAACAGTGTCTTGAGCTAAACATAAAGTTGGTGATGCTTCTGGCAGTAAAGTATGCAATTGCTGGGCAAATGGGAGCCATTGAATGCCTTCTGGGAACAGAGAGAGAAACAAATGGTATTGCATCAGATGATTTCACAAATGGAAGGAATAAAGTAGTGGACAAACAATCCCCAGACTCTACTCTCACAGGAAAGCCAGATTTCACCCTTGTAATTCATGGTGGAGCAGGGGAGGAAATGATGTTGAGCAATAAGGTGGTTGGGGTTATTGAATTTGCCCTTCACACAGCGCTTACACTGGGAGCACGAGTGCTAAGCCTTGGAGGCAGCAGTCTGGATGCAGTGCAGCGAAGTGTTGCTGCTTTAGAAGACTGTTTCTTATTTAATGCAGGCAAGGGCTCTGTGTACAACCAAAATGGCCAGCATGAGTTGGAGGCTACTATTGTGGATGGACACAAAAAGAACTCTGGATCAGTGGCTTGCTTGCACAATGTAAAGAACCCAGTGAAAGCAGCCCGTCATGTCATGGATAAGAGTGACCACGCACTACTAACAGGAGATGGAGCTCAGGAGTTTTTGAAGGGTCTCTCAGAAAAAGAAAAGCCATTGAAAACAGACTACTTTCACACTGATATCAGATACATGGAACTTGCCAAGAAACTAAGTGGAAATACAAACAACCATCCTCAAACTGTAGGTGCAGTTGCTCTGGATTGTTGGGGTAAACTAGCAGCAGCCACATCCACAGGGGGGTTAGTAGGCAAGTGGAAAGGTAGAGTTGGAGACACAGCGATTGTCGGGGCTGGAATATATGCTGATGATAAACTAGCTGTGACATGCTCCGGTGATGGTGATGCCTTCTTACGTCAGACAGTTGCTCATAAAGTAGCTAGTCTCTACAACCTCAAAGGGTACAACCTAAGACAAGCCTGTCGAGAAGTGATTTATGAGGTTCTGGATGCGAAATGTGCCGGAATCATTGCTGTTGATCACAAAGGTGAAGCTGTAGTTGAAACAAATGCTGGAGCAATGTTTGTTGCATCAATGAAAAATGGTGTTGCTCGAGCCGAAGTCTTCAGACCCATGACGAATTTTACAAACGTGATTTGGGAAACTGATGAACTAGTAGCTTATTTGCATTCTGAACCATGGACCCCAGGAACAACCATTCTCACTCGAAAGGCCTTAAATGGACCAAACAGCATTTTTCAGTTAACTGTGCCTGACTATGTGGCAATGTTATTAGGTGCACAAACAGTTGCTAACTTGCTTTGTGAGAAACTAGGAGTGTACCGCTGTGCCCTTGTGCTTAGACCCCAACCAGACAAACCTGCTCTTATCAAAATCCTACCTCTTTATGGCCTAGAACCCACCTGGAAGGCTTATCTTGCCAGGGAAGAGGAATTCCACATACATGACCCTGGCTATTGCAGTTCAAAGAGTGGACCACGTTGTGAGGATGCATTCCTTGACCAAGTCCAGGCAAAGGTCAGGGCTCAGCTCCCAACACCCAATGCTCCATCTCACTATGATTTCCATGGAGATCCATCTCACAGTGGACTTTTTTCACGCATTGTGAGAGGGGAGGAGAAACACTGGCGTGTGTGGGAAGACAATCAACATGTAGCCTTTCTTACCCCATTCCCTAATACACCTGGCCTTACTGTTCTGGTGCCAAGACGACCACTATCAAGTGACATCTTCCGTCTAGATAAGAATGACTACACTGCCCTTATCTTGGCTGCACGGAAAGTCGCTCAACTTCTGGAAGAGGGACTGCGTGCTAGAGGTGTGGCCCTCATATTTGAGGGTTTGGAAATCAACTATGCCCATGCCAAGTTAATTCCAATTGTCACAAATCCAGGTGAAATGCCTCCTGCTGTGCCTCCTCAGTTCTGCCCAATCTATCCTGGTTATGTCACATCTGTAGATGGTCCTCCAGCAAGTGCAGATGCTCTTAAAGAGATCCACACCAAAATCATAAAGACAACTCCGCCTCGCACTTGGGAAAAACCTCAAAGCCACTCCATATTAGCCATCAAAAGCCAGTGGTATCGCAATCTCTTTCAGATCCAAAATACTCTATTCCACAGTACAGTTGATTACTTCAGTAACAAATGCAAGTACTCATATGCTCTGACACCAATCACAACTGACACAATTTCTTCACCAATGGGCCTAGGGTCTGACTCTGAGCCTGTTTTTGTCAATATGCTAGGCCAAGATGTGTACTTGGCTGACTCCATGCAATTTGTGCTAGAATACTTCTTACGATTTCAGGAGGGGCTTCCAGGGACATACTATGTCTCCCCCAGTTTTCGAGGTGAGGACCCTGATGCTACACATCTGAATCAGTTCTACCATGTTGAGTGTGAGCTGCTTGGTGACATGGATACTGCTATTAGCATAGCAGAAGGCTATGTGGTCCACTTGACTCAGGCAATGTTAAAAAATCACTCAAAGATCATCCAAAGTGCAGCAGGGAAACTGTCTCATGCACAGGACCTGATGAAGAGGATGGAGAAACCACTCCCAAGAGTGACTCTGGAGCAAGCCGTTCCAATTATGCCGTCCTCTGACTGTATTGAATGGGTACAAGAGGGGCAGCCTCAGTTTGGTAGAAAGCTTACTCGCAAAGGAGAAAGGGTCTTGATTGAAAAGTATGGCGGCGCTGTTTGGTTGACAGAAATGGATCACCTCAGTGTGCCCTTCTACCAAGCTTATGTTGAAGGTTCTAGTGAAACCAAAGCAAAAGCAGCTGATTTGCTCTTGGGGTTAGGGGAGACAGTAGGGCTCGGGGAACGACACTCCACACCTGAGATGGTACAAGAAGCCCTACGACACCATGCTGTGCCAGAGGAATCATACAAATGGTACATCAACATGAGGAAGGTCATGCCTTTGTCTACAAGTGGCTGGGGTATGGGTACAGAAAGATACCTGTGTTGGCTGCTACAGCACAATGATGTTAGAGACATGCAAATCATCCCCAGAATGAAAGCCAAGAAATACCTGCCTTAAACAAAAATATATTATTCAATGAATTGTAAAAACTGCATTTTAATATCCAGTCTTGAGTATTTGAAGTTATAAAGAAATATACTCCACTTGGATTTTAGTTGTTTTGAAAAGCAATGACATTTCATTTTATTAACTTCATCTACTTGACTTGATCCAGTACAGTAACACAGCAAGATTCCACATATTAAAATAAGTTGATTTTTTTAATGATCACATATATAAAATTAGAGCTTTAAATCTTGCAATGTCTTCTTGTATGTCTTTCAGTTATAGTGCAGTGATAAAATAAATGTTAGCTTGTTATAAACATATGTATCTCAGCTTGTATACCCGATCATTTAGTAAATCTAAAGCAGGTCAACATGGGCTTTTCATATGCAGCCTGTGACTTCATCAGTTAATTAGATAATTTCATTCCATGGCAACTTTATCTTTTCTGAATTGTGGAAAATATGAATAAAACTCTTCTGTAACCGTAAAACTATCTCTGTTTTCTGTGAGCCATTTCATCTGAAATGGAAAGTTGAGGTGAGAGAATTAAACTGTTGGTGAAAAGTCATGAGTTTTTCAAAGGGAGTAACAGATTCGGCGAATTAGGTCAGTAATCATTTTCATTATCTGTTGGTCGCCATAGTGAAGAGAGACTCTTTTTGTTCAGTTTCCATAAGATCCCAGTCCTGATGCAGATCTCTAACTCAGTTTAATAATGGCCAGAAAATAAAAAGCAATAAAAGACCAGCAAATCACACTTCATCAATTACTCAGACCGAAATATAAAGATAACACATGCATTATACTAAAAGGGTCACGAGGGTTTAATCGTGTTCTCATGACTGGGACACACACAAATAAAACAAAAATGGCTCCTCAACCTTGTGATGATGTAACGGTTCCAAATTCATCTCAATATAGCTACAATTCACAGCAGGCTGGAAAGAAAACGCTCTTCACAATGAATGTTTTTTTTAAAGGTTTTACATGTTTTAAATTCTCATTCCAAGAGAAATCAAATTATGAGTTATAAGGATGTGGAAGGAAATTTTGCTTTAAATCAAATCAGTCGAATGCTAGAATGCAAATATATCCATTAGTAAACTTAGGGCTATAACGGTGCAACAGGATGCAAAAATGTGATGATGTGCATCATTAAAATGTGCCATTCAAATTGTGAGAATCAGCATTCTATTAATTATACATCTAATGCAGTTGCACTGTGGAATCCGGCCATTTTAGTCAACTTTGGAGCTCTATTTTCAGTTAAAATGTTTATTCAATTAAATTTGTGGGAGAATTTATAGAACCTTTAGTACATTTTGAACCTGCAGTAAATTTTGTTTGCAATATTAAACCTCTGTTCAAAGCAATTTTTGATTTATGAATTTTATACAGACAAAAATTGCTTTGCAAAAAAGCTATTTTTTTTTGCATTGTTTATGATTCAGAAATAAAAAAGGAGTCTTTTCAGTCATTAATTTTCTTCATTCAAATTTTGTTCAAAATATTCTGATAATTGATTTAAATAGAATCATAACCAGAGTGTATCGTTACACCCCTAGTAAAAACAACTGGACATGCTGTTAAAAGACCCTGCTTTTGTTTAGAAATAAATAATAATAATAATAATAATAATAATAATAATAATAATAATACAGTATCATAAAGATCTCTAATGCTGTATTTCAGTGCAAATAATAAATAAGACCCATTCCAAAACACTCTGCTTGACATGTGAAATATATTATATTAAATCCTCTTTTTAAATATAAACACAGTCCATTATGATTTTTGTGGACATACGGTTTTTGATTACTTTTTTAAAAATTTTTTATTTACTTGTTATTTAAAGGTCATATGTTTGTGAAGACAAGTTATGTTATCAAAAATAACAAAACCTTTTTCATTTACATCAATGGTCTTGCTCCTGTTTTTTTATTTAACATTAATATTTTAGTCTGTTATATACAGTATGTGCATCTATGTTTCCTATATGCACATTTTATCCGTGTGGACACGCTTTTCTGTAGCTTTTCATTTTACAGCAAATGATTAATTAGAATCAGACTCAGAATCAGAATGAGCTTTATTGTCAAGTGTGTTCACACACACACACACACACACACACACACACACACACACACACACACACACACAAGGAATTCGACTTGGTAAGTGAAGCTTCCCGTACATACAAAAATATGACAGCAAGACACAGAATAATAGGAATTTTAAAAAAAAGTAAAAAATAAACAAAAAACGATAAACAAAGACACCTTCAAAAATAATGAAACTAAATGTTTCTACATAAAAAAAAAACCCTATAAAGAGCAGTAAACAGTAATAAATGACACAGAGTCAGTATTTAATGTGACGATCCTTCGCTTTAAATAAATAAACAGTGTCTCAGGTGCAGTGTGTGCAGTTTGATAAGGAAATGAGCTGGAAGTGTTACTGAGCATCTTGCAGAAGCAGCCGCAGTTCTTCTGGAGACTTTGACCGTCGACTCGCTTCTTATT
>CM041003.1:1257639-1273268 GCA_022985145.1 Pangasius djambal
AGCAGAGCTATTTGCCCTCACTAGAGCATGTATTCTTGCTAAAGGGGAATCCCTTACTGTCTTTACTGTCTGCAATTATGCCGTCCGCACACTATGTGACACTGGCATACTTTACAAACATCGGGGTTTACTAACATCTACTAGGATACCTGCAGCACATAAAACACTTGTTGTCAACCTCTTGGAAGCTATCCTTTTGACATCGCAAGTGTCTGTCTGTAAATGTCGAGCCCGCGCAAAAGATGATGTTGTTTTTTTGGGCAATGTTTTTGGAGATTCAGCAGCTAAACAAGTGGCTTTCACTTCCACTACTTCTTTGGTACAGATGCAATTAATAACTTCTGACTTCTATTTGACTTCTGCACAGGATCTTCTTCTCATTCAGCAACATGCGACACCCATGGAGCTGAGCGACTGGCATGCACATTGTACAAAAGATCCTGTTACCAATGTATGGATTGACAAGCAAATAAGGCCAGCTCTTCCAAAAGCCATGTTTCTCTTTGTCTCTATCTTTGTCTCTATCTAATTTCTTGACAAAATTGCTCACATCACTGACCATGTTTCTAAGGCTGGTATGATAAGGATCATGAATAAACAATGGTATGCGCCTGGTTTTGCTAAATTTTTGCGATAAAACTTTGAAAACCGAGGGTGATATTTTGCAAGTGAACATAAGCAAAGGGATTCAAACTACAGCTCGTGCACATCCAACTCAATCAGCTCCATTTGTACATTTGATTTTGTCGAACTCAATAAAGTTCATTTGTGAAAATACTTTGCTTTTGTAGTGAAGGTATTTCCCCTGTATGTAATGTATAGACAGAAAGTTTGTGTTTTAAATGGACTAAATGGACCTGCAGGACAGAATTCCTGCATATAATTTTTTTCCTTCCATAGATTTTCTGCAGGTATTTCTGCAGGAAAATGAGCTGGAAATCCTGTAGGATATTTGCATAATATTCCTGCAGGATTCCTGTAGGGGATTTTTGTAAGGGTCTCAGCAAATTTAGTTCACATTCCTTACATAAATATAAAACACATGACACAGTGAGGTGAATTAAAGATATAATACAAATACTTAAGCAATTTTAAGGCAGAAATAAGGGACATTATTTGTATAAACATCCAGTACGTTATAAACAGAAGTTTCAGTGACGATAAGATCTACTACTACAAGCACGTCTTATGCAAATAATCATCAAAACCATCATGCTCAGCATATTAGATAACACACGGCATACCGATACTATTATTATATATATATATATATATATATATATATATATAAGTATAATATATATAATATATATAAGTATTATAAATAATTAAAGATATAATTCGTTTTAGTGCAAAATGACATCAATCAGTGTTTCAATAAGTTCAATAAATACCACTGAATAATTATTGATGTGAAACTGCTGAGTCATACATCAAGCAGTATGAACATACAAAAGTAACTGATATGATTTGTGCTGAATAATTATAGAAGAGATATAATGATTCAATCATTAATCATTATAAACCGCTTACTTTGTCAACAACACACGACACTGCACAAGTAAGTAATGATGACAAAGAGCGATACAAGTACGGTCTGCTAAACAAGATGATATTAACACTGACAGGTGCAGGTAGACCACACTCTACGTAGTTATATCCAGTCCTAGACAACTTTGTACAACTTTTCTCATTAATCTAAAGTCTCACCTCATCTGTAATACCAATTGCTGATTCTGATCATCAGTCTGGATAAATATGAAATAATGGACATCAGAAAGGTGAAACAAACACATTTCTGTGCTAAACAGAACATCTGGGACAGATGAGGTTTCATGCACAGTAGCTGGAGAAGTGCTTCCAGTTATCAAGAAATATTTAGACTGCATTTTACATGTATGTTTATTATAGTATTCTGAAGGATCAAGCTAATAATACAGAAATATGCACTGTTTAGATTTTGAAGCTACTGGTTTTAGGATTAACTATTGTCAGTGGTGTTCACCTTATAATTGGATATAATGTTGGCTGAATAAATAATTTAAGTGGATGGCATTTGTGTGAGTATTTAATGAATTACATACTGCTCTCGACAGGTATTATATTTATTTATTTTGAGTTAATATTCAATATGCTGTGGAGATATGACTTACACATCAATCTGACCAACATCAGATTATTTTAACAATGAAGATTAAATATAAATTACAAAAAAAAAAAGAAATCAAGTAAATATAACAAACTTTACTGCAACGTCCGTTTACTGTATTTATTTTGTGCTTATTTGTAGCGGTTTTTAAACTCTTGCAAATGACTCCTTCAGCATAAACAAAAGTAAAGTAAGCCTGCTGTCTATAATTTAGTCTTACAGGCATCATGTACTATCAGTTTAAACATATTTTCTATGACAAAGAACCATTGCTTTTTATACTTTATTTGTACAAAAATCTAAATGCAGTTTTGTGAAGTAGCATGAGATTATACTGATTGAAGAATTCACAGAATATCCATTATTCAATAAATGTCTGTTCAAAACAACATAAGTGTTAAATGTAGTTATTCGTAGAGCTGTTCTCCGAGGCACAGATGGCTGCCAGTCGTTGGCTGTTCTCCTTCATCCGATTGATGAGCCTTGGCATGTCACTGTCATAGAGGAGCTCATTCCCTGTGATTTGCTCTGTGGCCTTCATCACATCCTCCATCACCTTCATCACAGGCTCCTGGAGGATGAATCTGCGAGTCTGATGTTCAGCCACTCTGGCCCTCCCGCTCAGAACACCCAGGAGCTGGACGGCTCTTCTCACTTTCTGCTGGAACTCAGCTACAGACTCGATCTGCTTCTTCACCCTCTGGATTTCTTCACGCATCTGCTTCAGCTTGTCGTCTTTCTGTCTGATGTCACGTTTGGTCTGGGAAATCTTGGACTTGTAGTCAGATACTTTATGTTTGTATTTTTCCACTTCAGTCTCAGACTTCGTCTGTTCCTCTTCAGCCACTCTGATAGCATGTGCTGCTTGATCCAATTCAACTGCACCAGCAATCACCATGGCAGAACCTGCACAGAGAAAGAAGAAGTAACATTTACACATGAAGATTATGATAATGTACAGTATCTAACAGTTCTGTTATATCATTATGTTTATCTATATGCTGTAATTCTCACCTGCAATCCATCCAATGACTGGTATAGCGAACAGTCCAACCCCGACTCCTGTAACAATTTCAGCATTGTGTTTCCTGCTTTCCTGATCCTGAAGTGTCTGTTTGGTTGAATTCAGATTTCCCCTGGCCTGCTCCAGAGCTCCCTGAGATTCTCTAAGTAATTTTTCATTCGATGACTGCCCTGTTCTCAGGTTTTCTAAATGAGTCTTGGTGCTATTCTTCGCACGTTGGAGTTTTCCCTCGTTTTGTATAAGTCTCTCTAAGTTTTTATCCAGACACTTTAACCCTGAACTGGCTGTCTGTTCTGACCTCTGCAGGTGTTGATGAGCCTGCACTATCTGCTGTCTGATGTAGTTGTAGTTGGAGCATTGCCCAGTAACAGGATGTACATCTGCCTTAATCAGGGCCTCGTAGACTCTGTTCAGGGAGGAGATGCCGTCTTTTAGTGGAACAACAACAGCCTCAGCTGTGATCTTCAGCACAACTCTGCAGATACAAACACAAAATTTCACCACATAAAATCAAAAATCTTTAAGGAAAAATAATTTATTTTGGTAATTTCATTTCTGAAAAATGATATGTATTGTTGCATTTTTTCTAAACAGTTACTTTTAAAAATCAGTTTATTGTTATGAATCATTTATGTGATACTGGTATTCAACTTACTCAGATGAAGAAAGCTGGGTCATCTTAATCTGAAACAGAAAGTAAAAGTGCTATCGGGGGAAAAAACTCAAAAGAGAGCATGAGATCGTCATAACAATCCCCTCCAGTGTTTCTAGCCATCTGTGATCTCTCTTACAGAATGGAAGAGAGAAAAGTTTAATAAAAACAAGCCCATCCCTTAAATACTATTTTGTGAGCCTTCACCTCAACTTCACTTCACCTCATACTAGTCTCATGTCACACAAGTTCACATTACTTTGTTCAGATTTTTCTATCTATTTCTTTTTTGTTATAGTCATTTTTTATATTTACCAGCTTGAATCAAAATGCTCATGCTATTACATATTTAAACACACTAAAAATGAATATAGTACTCAGAAAAGCATCATGCAATATTTCACAGTGTTTCTTAAAGACAGACCTCTAATTAAAGTGCGAAATTTGACCTCCTTCTGTATGCTATCTCTTCTAGCTCACCACCGTCAGTCATGTGAGATTTTAAAATGAGCTCCTTTTATACTAATCTGTATCGGAGGTATTTGGGGTGAAAAGGGGAGGGTGGATTACAGAGTATAAATACACAGGGGCTTTCTGTTTTGTTGTAGAGCTCCATTTGGACTGCAGACTTGGCAGAGATCCTCCACACCTTCACTGAAGACTATCAGGATATCAAGGTAGGAAGAGAGACACTGTTCTGAACTATTTTTAAAAGATTTTACTGACTGCACACATTTAACCCTTTTCATACATTTAGGAATGCAAGAAAGATTTTTAGGCAAAAAAAAGACTGATTTAAAAGCCACTGAATTCTTAATAATGATGTAGAACCTGGTGTGTGTGTGTGTGTGCGTGTGTGTGTGAAGGAGCGTGAGTTTTGAGGTGACAACGCCAAACAAAAAGGGTTAAATAAGGTTAATAGAGTTCATGATGCTGATTATCAGCTTTCTCAATCAACCCAGATTTTAACCCTGAATCAGAGTTTGAGCGTGCGCATGCACATAAAAGTCAGGCGTTTACAGCAAACAGCCAATAGCGTTCAACATGGAAAAAAGCAGATGTGCATACACTTTCCCTTTGAAGAGCCAGAAATTATTATGCGATAAAATAAGGAATCAAACCTGTGCCTGAGCTCGGGAACATTGTGTAAATGCGTAAGTTTACTTTCATAGGCTCACAGCGAGAATAAACGGATTGAAAACTTATAACCCCAACATATTTCATGTAATTTCATTTAATATAAATGTAATCTTTAAAATTAAATATTAATAAAATAAATATCAATTTGTGAAAATATATTAGGACTAATACCACTGTATGCAAATATGTAGAACCGTAAGAGCCGTAAAGCAAGACACACAGTTTGCAGTTCAGTAAGCACTACCTCAGAGCTCCAGAGGATTCTCCATAAATGGAGAAGCCATCACTACAAACACTAACTTTGATGCATCAGAGTTATATCACTTTGCTCACAGCTGATTGGTCCAATTTGGGCTTGCGAACTCAGAATAAAACCTGCTCCAGAGCAGGTTAGCTGTGTAGTGTAAGTTTCCATGGTGAAAAAACCCGCTAAAAACCAATCCGCCTTGTTGAGTTTGCTCAAACTAGACACAAACTTACCTGGACAGCCACTGAAACTGGCTTCGTGCAACAGGCTGTGATCATTAATAAAATAAATATCAATGCTCTCCAGATGTGAGAGTTTTATCACAGGGAAATGTGAAAAAAATACTTATTACAGATGTCCCCCTGATAAACTAATCCTACCCGAACAGGGCGTTACCTAGCTGTTTCCTAGCTTTCACATTGTTCAAGTGTGTGTGTGTGTGTGCGTGTGTGCGTGCGTGCAAACTGCACCAGCTGTACCTAGGAAAGCACCCCTGTCACGGGAGCGTGGATTAGAAGATTTTCAAAGCAGACTTTTGAATAGGCTTCACCTGAACTTATACAGAATAGTGGACCCAATGTGATTCACCCTGACTGGTCAAGTACTCCATCCTATAGCCTGGTTAAAAGGACAGGTGCAGTAGTACTATGCTTTGTGTTAGATGTAGTATATTAGTATAGTATGTTATGGACAAAGAAACAACACAACATTTTTTATTTACTTTTTTAATACAGTGTCTATTGAGAAAAAACAAATAAAATAAATATATCAACAATAAAAGAAATATTCTATCAATAACTGTCAAAACTAGAAGGGCACTTGGTAGAGCGTATACCTCCATCAAGGCCCTGTCTCGAAATGTTAGAAAAAGTGAAAAAAAATTCCAAGATATGCCCCTTTTTCTGGATCCTGCTGACAGAAAACAATCCAACCAGCAAATAGAAGCAGGCAAAAACATAACCTCCTTAGTGGAGGTAATAAATAAAATGTTAATAGAAAATATATTTTTAACAACAAGCGACACCATTACTTGCATACAGGGCACAAGTACTCCTCATCCATTGGAGGCCTCTGTACACAGTCATGGTGGTACCACCTCTGACAGCCGTCATAGCAAACCTGGGAAAACAGGGATGTGTGGTGGTACATAAGTTTTGCACTATTCCTTTGATTTTCCTTTGAAGTTCTCACCAACATAAATGTTGTGTTCTGACTAAAATGTGAATTTTCTACAGCACACATTATACAATGCAAAGTAAGTAATCTTACATGTCTACATAAAACAAGCACAACATTAATCATGCCTTTATTGTTGGTGCTAATTATGCAGAAGATTGCTGTAATTACCAGTACACCCCTAACATTAATAAAGTCAGAAAAAATATTCCTTTTCTTTTTTTTTACATTTTGCAATGTGATGAAGTTACCCAATGTGCTTCATCCTGGTCCTGCATATGTTGGTCCCAATTTGGGTCGTAACAATAGTTATAGGAATGATGCTGATAAGTAGAGTAAGTTTCATGTGTGGATGTGACACTTATATATACACATACATATACTATACTATACTATACTACATCTAATGCAAAATATAGTACTACTGCACATGTACTTCTAACGAGAAATTGCAGGCTATGGGATCGTTTCATACATTTAAGTGTATGAATTCAGATGAAGCCCATTCATACAGTATATCAACATGCCATCTTACAAGCTTCTTTTGTAGCCTGAACTGATCCAGACAAACAGTAATATTTAATACTTTAATATGGGGACATCTAATGGACTTAAAAAAAAAACAGTCTCTGCCCTCTGTGTTTGGGTAACAGTCTCTGCCCAGTTTGTTTAGTACCTGAAGACGACTATCTTCAAATGCAAGATCCCGAGACGGGGGTGAATTTCATGGCAGGGGTGCTTTTTTTGATTCAACACTGTCTCTCTCTCTCCTGATTTAACATTTTCAAGTGGTTTGAATAAAATCTAAACTTATGTTTTAATATTTAATGCATTATACATATCAGTTCCTTTGTTTTTAGTAGGAACAAGGAAGCCATGAATTCCCAAATTGCAAAGAAAGTTCAAAGCCTCACCACAGCCGAGGAGATGAGAAACCAAACCAAGCTTGTGATGCAGCCGTATGCCAACTGGGAGGAGTATCTGACTCCTGCTCCACTCTCCATAGCCATCCTGGGAGAGCTGGTCTTCATCTCCTCCAAAACAGATTTCTCCATCAACAAGAACCCACCTAAAGATGGCTACAAGTACATCAGATACCCAGATTCATTTCGTGCCTGCCTCATGCAGGTGTGTAACTCTGGCTGGGGGGCTTTCAATGAGGCCCATAAGAACATGGATCAGATTAGACTCCACACCATGGCAGTTCCAGATTACATGAAGACGGCTGTAAAGATCCTGTTCAACGAAAATGATGAGGTTATTCAAGCTCTCCTCCCTGGCCAGGTGGAGAACATTCGTGTCATTGCAGATGACTGTCTTGAGTTGGCCATTGCAACAGAAAAGCGGTTCACTGATGTCATCAATATTATCCAAGAATTGCTGGAAGCATGTGTAAATGCTGAGCACTTTTATGGGCAGGAGCTGGATGCTATCAAGAAGAAATTGGATGAGGCCAAGCTGAGGAAACAGTCATCAGAAGAAGCTACTAAACGCTCAGAGAAAGCAATGAAAGCCATGGAAGAGCAACTTAAGGAAGCATATGATAGTTACAACAAAGCAATGGATTCACTACCCGGTGGATGGGAGATGATTGGTATGGATTTTGTTGCAGGCTTGAGTGAGGGCGTCACAACTTTTATTAATGGAGTAACAGCTGTGGTTACTGACCCATTGCTACCAATCTATACAGCTGTTGGTAAAATTGCTACAAAAATTGCTCTTACAAAACGTCATGCTGAAGGTCAAGAATCTGCTGTTGATGATATTGATATAATTAATATCTATAGCAAATCTGCAGAAATGCTGATGTGCACAGTGAATGTACAAGAGTTTGTGCAGGACAACACTATTAACTGGAAAGACTTGTATGATCAAAAGAATAAATATACTGCAACCAATTTCCAGGCAAAACAGTTCAAAAGAATCAATGAAAGTTTAGAAAAAAGCCCAAACTGCAAAGCAAAAAATGATGCCCAAGACATATGTGATGAGGGCATTGCAATCTGTGCAGAACTAGAAAAGTATGCACCAGAGGGGAAATGTGAAGAAGCCAAAACAAAGGACCTGATTGAAAGGATCAGAAACCTGACTAAATCAGCTCGCAGTTTCGACAGCAAAAGTAAAGACATCACAAAGTCTCCTTCCCTGGCTCCCAAACCACCAATGATGTATAAAGAAGAAAGTAAATCTGAGAAGATGAGAGCTTCACAAAGAGCATCAGAGAACGCCAGGTTCCGCGTAGAGCAGAGCCGCGCTCAACTGAACAAGACCAGAGAGATCTATGAGAAGAGTGTAGAGAACATGGAGAAGAACCAAAAGGAGCTGACTGAAATCCTCATCACCATGAGGAACTGTGAGGTCAAAGAGATAGACTTTAACACCACTATACAAATGCTGGTCAAAGGTATGGATGCAATGGGGAGAGTGAAGGAGCAGTGGGAGAAGATGGTGCGCTTCTTTCAGATGGTGTCCAACATCGTGAAAACCTGCCTGAGCAGAACTCTTAAAGATTTTGCCTCCACATCTGAGAAGACAAAATCACTTTCCTATAACGCAAAGCTCTTCTGCAAAGACCTGCTCTACAATCAAGCCTTTCAAGCCACTAACATCGCCAGCCTCGTCCACATGATCTCAGCAACCTACTCTGAGGTTTCCACCAAGCATCTAATGGATCGTGTCAGCTCTCTCGGAAAACTGATGACCATGGACAAGGAAAAGCCAGAGTTTCTTTCTGAGCGTGAGCAGTTACAGAACTCCTGTGATGAGGCCCAGAAAGCCATCTTACTCCTTGTCCTCAAGAACAAGAATGAGTTTGAAAGGAAGAGTGCTGCAAGAGTGGAGAAGATTGACAAAGAGCTGCTCGCCATTCTCCCTGTTGCTGCTCCAGAAGAGATAAAGAGCATTCAAGCAGCTGTTCAAAGTGGATTCGCAGAGGAAGAGAAAGGGGAAAGTGGATTTACAGAAGAAGAGAAAGGGGAAAGTGGATTTACAGCAGAAGAGGAAGCAGGCTACGTCTGAGTGAATGAACAAAAAATTCTACTTGTCTACAATTATATCGAAACACCTAAAGCATGAAACAAGTCTAACATAATTATCGCAGTATTACTATTCAGGCTCCTTGTAAAATGTGTTTCATAGGGAATTATTTTACTTAAACTTACATTGCTAATTTCTTATAGATAATAAAGATTCTACATAATTCATTTAATTAACTCACTTTAAATCTTTCTAACTGCACTCATATTACAGATATTACAGTCACATAATGTTCTTGTGTGTAATTAATGCTCTGTCTTAGCGAGAAAGTGACAAATTTATTTTGCTCTTCAAATCAGTATATGAAGTTACTGTTGCTATATTTGCTAGCACACTTTATAACGTGTTAAATTTTTTTCATAATTTTTGCAGTAAACCAAAAATAATTTTTTCTTACTTACATGTAAAAAAATTATTACTTTGTGCTCAGTAATTTCTTATTTGATAATGATCTTGCCATTAATTTCTCTTTGTGTTATAATTACAAATAATAATGCAATATCTTTAAAAAAAAAACAAAAAGGGGGGAAAAAGCCTTTGCCTGGAAAACTCGCAGGTGTTTGCTGATCTCATTTGCTTTTTGCATCTACATAACATCTTATATACTTACATCTTGTATTGTTATATTACATACATGGTCATTTACTTCACCTCCATCTCTATGCTGTGCTTACAGTTAAAGAATAAAAACTATTATAAAGACAAACTGAATGTTTTTTTTTAATGATTTTCAATGGAGAATTGATGTGAAATTGGGCCTCCATCACCATAAAAACCCAAAAGCACCAAAAACCCAACTGGAACATCTGTCAAGTAAAAAAAGTTTATAAAATTGACGCACTACAGCTGTGAAATAAAACAGATGTTGATTTTATACACACCTACTGTATGATATCTAACTGTATGCTGTTATGTTCATTTGAGGTGAACAGCCGTCCTAAACATCTCAAACCCTAATTGTTTAACATAATACTTTTTGTAACTGTTCCCAACATTCATGTTTAAGGTGCAACACCTGAAGCTATCACCATGGCAACATTTACATGAATGCACAAAGGTTGTGTTCAGCTGATGGTTACACAATCTTCTGCAAAAACAAACAAACAAAAACATAATACGAGACAACATGACAATCACAATATCATAAGAAAAAAAGAATAAATCTCAGAACTGCTTTCACAAACAAATAAATAAATAAACAAACAAACAAAGCCATACAAAAAACAAAGAAATAAAACTGGGGTTTGTGCATACAGAAGGCTTTTTGATTTTTATACTGTCTGTCTGTTTTTTGGATTGTAGTCACATTTTCTTACACATTTACATTGGTTACTAAAGTACAAATGCAGTTTTGTGTGTGTGTGTGTGTGTGTGTGTGTGTGTGTGTGTGTGTGTGTGATACAGGAGTTTAAATTGAACCAGAGAATCAGTATGAGTTTCAAGGTCACTGGAGTAACTGAATCTCTGCAGTGACCTGGAAGTTCAAGGTCCCTGGAAACATCATACTGGAAGCAGAGCGATGCGCCACTTCGGTCCCTGGTACAGACACCTGTCTGTCTCTTTCTGTCTTTCTGACACTGTCTGTCTCTCTTAATGAGAAATCTTGCCCTACAGCGCCATCTGCTGTTGATCAGAGTAACATTATGTTGTGCCTTATGTTGTGTTTCTGTTCATTCTTTTGTAATTGAACAATTTTGTTTGAAAAATGCTTTATACTCTAAATTCTCACTTTTTGTTTTTGTTTTTTTATCAGTAAAACTGAATGCTTATGACTCACTACACATCTGCACTAATTCTAATTCAATAGATCTTTAATGCCATGAGAGTCTGTTGTTTCTCATAGATATATTGTCTTTGGTAATAATAATTTAAAAAAAGAAATACTTAGCTAATGTACTAATACGAGCTAATATGAAAAAGCCATGATTACCACAATTGTCAAAAAAATGCGTTTTGAATTTAAAATACTTCATTTATAATACATGTGATTGCATATTTGTTTGTTAAATGAGTGAAGTTAACAAATGTATTTCTTTAAAGGTCACATTTCATTTAAAGAATAAGCTTATAAAACATGATTATATTTATTTGTGATGGTTTTGGAACTAAATAAGCTCCATAAATATGCAATTCTGCTTTTAACTATTCCACTAGCCGCATATCATATCATTATGCACATCAACTATGTTACTCAACTACATTACCCATGTTTACTGCGTTACTTTATGTTCCTAGTTGTGTGTTAGTGCGTTACAGCTACATTATTTAGTTCAGCAATGTTTGTCATGCCACTAATTAATCATTAAGCTCCTGAGGCTTTAGCGTGTTTTTTCTCCTGTAGAGGGCACACACACTCCAGAAAACAGTTAAGTAAAAGATTAGACAGTATGAATAAAACATAAAAAAATGGCTCCTACACTTGTGTCACTTGTTAATTATGTCAAGTACTTCACTCATACCAACTACAATGTGTTTCAAATATGTTATGTGTCTTTGCTGAGTAAATTCTTAGCTCCTCCCTAAGCATTAAATAAATTGTCAGGTTTCCACAAGAGCAGTCTGTCACCTAGAATTAATTTCAAAATTGCACATGAAAATTAGACTTGTTTAAGAAAATGAGAGACATATTATAGCATTTTAAATGTTTTCTTATGAGATAGTGTTCATGATTATTACTGTGGACAAACAGATACATTACTTACAAGAACTTGCAACTATTCTTTCCAAAAAATCTACAAAATTATTATGGCTTGAGCATGGCAGAGAATGCTCTTGTGAATAATTTTGCATATATATATTTTGATTGCAGTGTATGTCGATGAGGCTGGTTGCAACCTTCTAAACAGAGGAACGCCACTGGTCTCCGTGCCAGTGTTGAAGTTCCAGGTCAACGTGGAAACAAAATTATGATCTAAAAAATACAATATTTTTTTAGGTTGTATTTTTTACTTCCATTCATTAATTTATTCATTGTTGTGTATGTTGTAGCCACTTTCTGTACTTATAAACACTAAAAATACATAGTCAGTGAAAGTCAGTAGTCAGTCCTCAGTTCAATTCATCTGTGAAACACCTTCTGACCAATCAGAATCCAGAATTCACCACACTTATTTGTAAGAACTGTGATCTTAATTAATGAGTGCAGTGTGAAAAAAATGGGTATGTTGAGGATGTTTGGCTTTTTGTTGTGAATATTTCATTTTGAAGAGAGCTCATTTTATAGATTTAGCCTTCAATCGATAAAGATTTTTAAAAATGTGTGTACATGTAGATGTACATGTGTGTGTGTTTGTGTGTGTGTGCGTGTGTGTGGGTTTTAAAGAATTGAAAGAATTCAAGAAATTCAAGAAACTGCTGGATTAATCTGGATGAAACAGTAATAACTCATATGAAGCCTATAAAGTGTGGAAGAGCAGAAAGGCTGAGCCTTATGTGGAAATTTCTGTGATTGATGTCTTTTATACTCTAAGATGTGGTAACATCGTAACGTAAAGCTGAAAACTTCACTGACGTGGTTTGATCATAAAAACCACCGAAACTTTTTTCCACCCTCTTCTCTCTCTCTCTTGCTCTCTCTCTCTCTCTCTCTACCTGATGAATTTAGTTCCAACCTCAGACACTGTGAACACATCATCTGCATAATGATAATAATCTACGCACATACAGAATTACCCATCATTCTTTTAACTGGGACAAATTAGATTCTCTGTATTTTACTGATTTACTCATTTTATGTAATTTGTACTCATGTGACATGTTCTACCATATATAAAAAGCAATATATGTCAAAATATATTTCTAGAATATACAGTATGCTGCATATGTGTGTGTGTGTGTGTGTGTGTGTGTGTGTGTGTGTGTGTGTGTGAAGTGCATGGCTATACACAGGCAGATCAGCCTTTTCTACTTACATTTAGCTTTTATTAGCAATAAAATAAAACATTTCTCAGTTCAGTTTCTATTTCTTACTTACATGTCACCCCATTTCTTGAACTTGAATCTGTCTAAAAACTTGTAGCTTGTGGTGTAAATCAATGTTTTTGCTATTATATGTTTGGGACTAACACACGTGTGTCTCTGTCTCTTCATTTCACATGTGTCTCCCTTTCAGGGCCCCAACCACAGCCGCTGGCCTCTTTCTTTGGTGTCGTACAGCTTGGTGTGAAACTGCACACACACACACACACACACACACACAAACAAACAACCAAGCAAACCAACTGAGAAATAGTTTTATATCAGAGTATATCTTCTACTATATACTGAAAATATAGTTTAATACTGTGATGGTTTCTGTGACAAAAAGGGCTTCCTATAACGAGATAATCTGTGGCTTTGCATCTTCAGTTTATCTATCATCAGTGAGGAAGGAAAAGTGGTCTTGGAACACATCTTTTTTACACATCTGAGGTCAGTAGTGGGTCTATTGTAAATTTATCTATATTCAGAGTTGAAAGTTGATTTTCTTTTTTTACCCTGGGGCACAGACTAATGATGTGTCATCCTTGTCTTTCCCCTGCTCTCATAGCAAAATAACCAGTGAACAGTCTACTGGTACCACCCCAACGTTGATTATTTTCCTGTAGCAGCCCATCCCCAAGTATTTTATTTATATTACAAATTTGCCGAATCTACAATCTGTAAAAACTTATTAAAGAACAACACATTTTTTTATTCATTTATAGTTCCATTTAATGTTGTGGAACGTCCATAAGACAAGTTAGCTCTTATTCTAACTTACGTTATAGCAGCTATAAACAGTCTTTCCATCACCAGCCTCTCTTTTTTTCTCTCGCTTGAAGTTAACAAGCCAAAAAAAAACAAAAAAAAAAACAACGCAGCTTGTCATGTAACCTAAAGTTGCAGCTTTACCTCTGACTGTTACAAAGTGCTGACACTGGAGACTCCTTCCATCAATGTTACATAAACGTCTCATGTTTTTTATTCTGTTTATGTCTCTTTTCCTGTGAATAAGCTGTTCCTGTAGAAACAACAGTGTGTTAGGACAAAGGCATTAATATAAACCTGTGATTTGCAGCTGCACTTTTTCTCCAATTCTCCAATCAAAATCGAGAATTTAACAGCGCTGTGGTGTAATAGTGTGTATTGTGTTGTTCATGACGAAATGAAACGATGTAGCTACCACCTTATAACTATCAGACAGCATTATCAGAACTGTCTGTAGTGTTTCAAAAATAATATTCCTACAATGTTCATTGCAGGAACATTGAAGAAACGCCTACAAATGTTGTGTAAAATGTCCTCAGAAAACTTGACAGATTAAATGTTCAGAACTATCAGAACCATAACACTGGTACAGGAAATGGTACGGTTATGGTCATGTCATGTCATGTAGTACGCTGAAACTCAAATCGCAACCTGGCACACGGAACCCCACGGAGTGTGTTTCTGTTTTGCAAAACCAAGAGTTGGCAAATGGTCATACAGTGTTAGAATCAGGGAGAACCAGTGACATCACACACACATCACATCATATCAGTAAGCCTAGTCTGAATCTTTAGTATAAATTAGGTCTTTTTGTGTTTATTAATCTAATCACACACACACACACACACACACACACACACACACACACACACACACTCAGAGCATGAAGCCCCCTCTCACAGCTCTCATTGTGGTCTGATGAGTGAGGCTGCTGAATTGTTTTGTGTCACTACAAAAGCCGCATTCTCGTTTCCGTCACAGTGAAGTCTGACCTTTACAGGAACGCGGCAACACATGCCGACACTCACTCACACACACACACACGCACATACAAAGCAGCAGTTACAGCATCAAAAAGATGAATTTGTGCGCAAGAGCGCTTGCTGATTGTGAAATATTCCTCGCTTTTCACCTGTAAAACGCCTCTGCCCTTTAACACACACCACACACTCGCTCTACATAAGCACATACACTTCACAAACAAGGTGCAGGTATACACACGTGAACGCTGACCCACTGCCTCTGTGTGTGTGTGTGTGTGTGTGTGTGTGTGTGTGTGTGTGTGTGTGTTTAAATGTTTATCTGAAACAGGATGTGGTCCTCATCAGAGTTTTTTTTTCTTTTCTTGTCACTCCAGATCATGTGTGTGACAGATTTTCCTCCCACATAAAACTTCAGACAGGAACACACACACATACACACATACATACACACACACACACACACACACACACACACACACACACACACACACACA
>CM041003.1:1273368-1300363 GCA_022985145.1 Pangasius djambal
AGAGCCGTCCACCTCCTGGGTGTTCTGAGCGGGAGGGTCAGGGTGGCTAAACGTCAGACTCGCAGATTCATCCTCCAAGAGCCTGTGATGAAGGTGATGGAGGATGTGATGAAGGCCACAGAGCAAATCACAGGGAATGAGCTCCTCTATGACAATGACATGCCAAGGCTCATCGATCAGATGAAGGAGAACAGCCAACGACTGGCAGCCATCTGTGCCTCGGAGAAGAGCTCTATGAATAACTACACTTAACACTTATGTTGTTTTGAACAGACATTTATTGAATAATGGATATCCTGTGAATTCTTCAATCAGTATAATCTTGTGCTGCTTCTCAAAACTGCATTTAGATTTTTGTACAAATAAAGTATAAAAAGCAATGGTCCTTTGTCATAGAAAATATGTTTAAACTGATAGTACACGGTGCCTGTAAGACTAAATTATAGACAGCAGGCTTACTTTACTCTTGTTTATGCTGAAAGAGTCATTTGCAAGAGCATTAAAAACCACTATAAATAAGCACAAAATAATTTTAACCAACAAATCTTTCACTTCATCCACACCAGAGGAACAATCTGCTAATGTCTTCTTCATTGCATCCTATAGAAGCTCTATAGGGTTTAGGTCAGGACTAAAATCCACTTCTGTCACTTGAATAATTTCTTTAGTGATTTCTGCAGGTTTGTGTCCAAAATGCAAATGTACACTTCATGATGGCATCAATACACACAATCTCACCAACACCTCTGCAGGAAAAACAGCCCCAGCCTCCTCCGTGCTTTATAGTACCCTTACTGCAGTTTGGTTGGAATTCTTCTCCTGACTTTCTCCACTTAAACACTCTTAAACACCATCATTGTTTACATTTGGATTCATCTGAAAATAAGACAGTTGTCCAGAAGCTGTTGTCTTTCTGTGCATTTTTTTCTGTAAATTTCACTCTTGCTTTCTTATTCTTGAGGTTGGTTTCCGCTGCATTTCTCTCCCTCTGTACACATGATCGTTGATCCTGTTTTGAATAGTGCTGTTTCTCATCTGCTTTTCTTGATTCTCACAATTATCCTGCCCAGTCTGCTGCTGGTGCTCTGTCTGGGTTTGCCTGTATGTTTTCTGTTTTCATTCACAAGAAATGTGTCTTTCAGCTTTTTTTCTTGTTTCTTTTTTTTATACAAGTTTTTAGTAGTTAAGGGTTATGGTGTAGAGAATGTAGGACAAACATGATTTCAGTTCAGAAGTCCATGCACTTATCAGTGGTTTTATGATTGTTGTAAAGGATATCTTATCTCTATTATCTCTATTTCAGCTAAAAACAGTCTTATCAGTTTTGGAAAAAGCTCCTCTTTCAGAGAATGTGAAACTGAAAGAAAATTATATTTTAATTTTGCCTTGACTTCCACAGTTTTCTTTAATTGCAATTTCTTAATTCTTAATTCTTAATTGTTCTATTGGCCAAGTACTGCACCCCAGGGTTCTATATAGAACCACAAGGAACCTCTTTTTTCAAGAGTGTACATGAAACCCCATTTGTCCCAGATGTTCTGTATGTTTGTTTCACCTTTTTGATGTCCATTATTTCAAGCTTTAGCCAGAATGATGATCACCATCAAAGAGCCCTGCTCCCAGAGTGACCTCTTCAGGACATACCAAGCCTTTATTTCTGACTGCTGTTCATGGTTTTTGATTCTGGATTGGTTTCTCAACTGTGACTTTTACCTTGACCTCTGATTCCCTGTTTCTTCATCACCTGACCTCACGCCTGTCTCTCCACCTTGATTACTCCAAGTGTTTCAGATTTTGTTTTTGTGTTTGCCAGTCCCTTTTTTAATAAAAGCATTTCCTGCAACTGTCTCTGCTGCGACACTTTTTGCTAAATCAGCATACAGTAATTAAATAGTAAAATGGAAAAATAACATTCAGTAAATTTTTTTTTACACATAATAGTCAACAATATCTATTCTTTTTAGGTGCCAAGAATTTTCTAAATGAAGTAAATAAAAATAATTTGGTAAATAGGTTTATGTCCTTCCTTTCATTGATGCTTGAGTTCAGGTAAACAAAAATCAGTATTGTTTAATGATCCAATAACTCTTCAGTCTATATTAGCTGTAAATATTTTAAATTCAAAGCCACAATATTTTGTATTTTTGCTAATGATGATGTGAAGCCTGTTAGTGAGATAAAGCTCATATACATGGAGATTTTAATTCTGCTGGGAGATATCTATCACATGTTGTAAAACATCTCCAGGTTACGCATGTAACCATGGTTCCCCGAAGGGAACGAGACGCTGCGTCGAAACGCTATGGGAACGCCTTCAGCGTGACCGCGCTCTAAATCACATGTGTAATCAGTCCAATGGATGGGCGAGACATCACGGGCGGGGTGACGTAACAACCACGAAGCATAAAAGCCCGAGCAGCATGTGCTAGCTTCGAGAATGAGGCAAGCGCGGCAGGGATGCCGGAAGTGTGGCACTGAGACGCAGCGTCTCGTTCCCTTTGGGGAACCATGGTTACATGCGTAACCTGGAGATGTTCCCCTTCAGGAACTCGAGCTGCGTCGAAACGCTATGGGAACAAGTATGCCCATGCCGCCAGACTTACAAATCCCTGCCCAGTGTGGAAAGGCACAGCTAAGGCAAAAGGACAGAAGAGCCAGGAGTGGCTCGCATATCCAGGCCATAGAATCTGGCAAAGGTCAGAGGCGTGAACCAGCCCGCCGCGTTGCAGATGTCCTGCATGGACACACCTGCCAGAAAGGCCTTAGAGGCCGCCACACCTCGGGTCGAGTGAGCCTTGACCCCCAAGGGTGAGGGGAGACCAGAGGACTCATAAGCCAGGGACGTGGCCTCCACGATCCACCGGCTGAGGGTCTGCTTAGTAGCAGGAAGACCTCTCTTAGGGGGACCAAAGCATACAAACAATTGGTCCTTCCTCCTCCACAGGGCAGTTCTGTGGACGTACGCATCCAGTGCTCACACTGGACACGTGCAGTTAAGCTTCCGATGGTCGGGCTCCCGAAAGGGAGGAGAACAGAAGGCCTGCAGCACGACCGGCCGTGGCGCCGAGGAGGGAACTTTCGGTACGTACCCCGCTTGGGGGTACAAGAACGCTTTGGCCAAACCGGGCGCAAAGTCTAAATAAGAGGAGGCCACCAAGAGGACCTGAAGATCTCACACTCTCCTAAGAGAGGAAATAGCCAAGAGAAAGGCAGTTTTCAACGCCATATCTGCTCCACCACCTCGGGGTGGAGCATCCATTCCCCGGGCATTGGCCCCTGCCTCTACAGGGCGTCTGCTCCCATATTGAGACAGCCAGGGATATAAGCTGCTCTCAGCGAGAGGAGTTTACCCTGGGACCACACAAGGACCTGGAGCGCCAACCTGTAGAGGGGGCGCAAACGCAGACCTCCCTGGTGGTTGATATAATAGGCCACTGCCGTGTTGTCGGTGCGCACCAACACGTGGCGACCTCTTAGGTCCAGGAGGAAGTGTTTCAGTGCTAGAAACACGGCCAGCATCTCCAGGCAGTTGATGACTCATGACCGCTCCCCAACCGGTGAGGGACGCGTCCGTCGCTAGCATAACGCGGCGACCAGGAGTTCCCAGCACCGGGCCCTGAGACAAGAAGCCAGGTTTCCTCCACATGTCTAGGGCACGCAGGCACCGCCTCGTGTCTTTGATTGTGCGGAGCGGGTTTCCCCTCAGGGAGAATCCCCTGGTCTTGAGCCACCACTGTAGGGGCCTCATATATAGCAGGCCACGATGGACGCAGCTGCCATCAGAGCCAGCAGTGTCTGAAACTGCTTCACAGTGAGTGACCGGCCTTCTCTCACTCTCGCGACTGCTGCGAGGACCAACTCGATCCGAGCAGGGGACAGGCGTGCCTGCATCGTGGTCGAATCCCACACCATGCCCAGGTAAGTGATTCTCTGGACTGGAGAAAGCACACTTTTCTTGGCGTTTAGTCTTAACCCCAGCTCTGTCATATGGGCGAGAACGACATCTCGATGCCAAACCGCCATCTGCTCTGATCGAGCTAATATCAACCGAACGTCGATATAATTTAGTATGCGGATGCCCCGGAGTCACATAGGAGCCAGAGCAGCATCCACACACTTCGTGAAAGAACCCGGTATTGGTAAGCTTCGCCCCCGAAAGCGAACCTCAGGAACTTTCTGTGATAAGGAAGGATGGAGATATGGAAATATGCATGTTTTAGGTCGATCGTGACAAACCAGTCCTCTGACCTGATCTGAGACACGGCCTGTGTAACCGTGAGCATCCTGAACTTCAGTCGAGCGACTGAGAGGTTCAACTGCCGCAAGTCCAAAATGGGACGCAGCCCTCCATCCTTCTTGGGAACAATGAAGTACCGGCTGTAGAACCCGGACTCTCTGTCGTGAGGAGGGACCACCTCGATGGCCTCCTTCCTCAGGAGAGTGTGCACTTCCTGTTCCATTACCAGAGCCTGCTCGGGGCCCACCAAGGCGGGAAGAACCCCGGAAAAGTGAGGCGGAGGAAAGCCGAACTGAATTCGGTAGCCTCTCTCTACAGTACGCAGGACCCATTGAGACACATTCGGCAGAAGTTTCCACGCTGCCAAATAGCTCACTAATGGGATCAGCCTCTCAAGACTGACCTCTGGTACAACAGAAGCGGCTAGTTTGGTGCCCTGGAGCGGCGAACCGACAGGGAACGACTGGACTAGCTGCTCAGGAGGCCTCCAAAGAGGCTGCGAGCCTCCCAGACCCGCTACGTTTCCAGGCGGGAACTGGGGGAAACGCTCGCAGGAGACCACCGTGCCCTGAAGCACCATAGGTGGCAGGGTTGGCAGATCGACCTCCCGAGGGCACTGAGGCGAGACGGGCACCATATAATGAGGTGTACACCGTCCCGCCCCAGAGGGGCCCGTCCTCGGAAGCCCTGAGCCCAAGGCGTCAGGGCTTCTTAGCCGCGGCCCTCCTCGACAAAAGAACGATCCTCAGATCCGTCTCCGTGTCAGAGGGACTGGGCCCAGAGCACCGCCGAGACTCCCGGTCCCGCCGCGGGGGACTGTTACTGTGCCTCCCTGTAAGAGGAGGCAGTACACGGAGAGGGCTGCCCCCGCCCAGCAGCCCCACGAGCCAGAGAGCGGCGAGGGAGAAACCGCTGGAACGCCAACGCCTGCGTACGGGCCTGCTGGTACCTGTCAATGACGCCATAGACCGGCCGATAGCCGCTCTGTCACGTGCTCAGATGGCATTTCCCCGTGCTCATCTAGCTCTTTGAGCAGGTCGGCCTGGTACGCCTGTAACACCGCCATGGTGTGCAGACACGCACCAGCCTGACCCGCTGCCGTATGCCTTGCCGAGGTGGTCCGCAGCGGCTTGGTGGGCAGCGCCGGAGCTTTCAGGGACGATGCCACACCAGGGGACAGATAGCTAGCTAGCATCTGTTCAACCCTGGGCATCGCCCCGTAGCCAGTATGGTCCAGCCCCGCCACGTTAGCATAGTAAGAGGAGGCGGGACTGAATAAACGGGCTGAAAAAGGCCACCTCCATGACCTCGACACCTCGGTGTGGAGGTCGGGGAAAAGGGGCAGGCTCTGGCGTGTAGGTGGTGGCTCTTCAAAGAGAGCCTTCCAGGAGCGAAGCACACGCAGCGGCAAACGCACGCAATGCGGGCTCCGCTCCTAAACAGACAACGCACAGACCGTGTGTATCTCCACCCGTAATACAGGGAGAAGCACACCGCCTAAAATGCTGCCTGTTTTCGCCCCCTGTTTCGTCTTTTAGCGAGCTTTAGGCACGCCGGCGAAAATGAAAGCGAAAGCGAAACTACATAAAAGGATCAGTGGATCCCTCCACCAAATCCATATGAGGGGGCGAATTATCACCGGCGCCCTCCACGTCAACCTCCTCAGAGGAAGACAGGCGGAGCGCCGAGCCCGCTCCCTGGGGGGAAGAAACCGCTCGCTACCTCTTCGGAGGTCTCCAGAGCAGCTAGTCCACTCTCCGCTCTCATTACACCAGAGGTCAGTCTTGAGAGACTGATTCCCTTAGTAGACTATTTGGCAGCGTGGAAACTTCTGCCAGATGTGTCTCAATGGGTCCTGCATACTGTAGAAAGAGGCTACCGAATCCAATTCGGTTCTCCAGTGCCTCGTTTTTCCAGGGTTCTTCCCACTCTGTGGGCCCCAAGCAGGCTCTGGTAATGGAACAAGAAGTAAACACTCTCTTGAGGAAGGAGGTCATCGAGGTGGTCCCTCCTCACGAAAGAGAGTCCAGGTTCTACAGCTGGTACTTCATCGTTTCGATGATGGATGGAGGGTTGCGTGCCAGTTTAGATCTGTGTCAACTGAGCCACTCAGTCATGCGACTGAAGTTCAGGATGCTCACAATCAAACAAGTCGTGTCTCAGATCAGCTCCGAGGACTGGTTTGTCGCAATCGATCAAAGACGCATACTTCCATATCTCCATCCTTCCCCAACACAGGAAGTTTCTGAGATTTGCTTTCAGGGGCGAAGCTTACCAATATCGGGTTCTTCCTTTCGGCCTGGCACACTCACCCCGCACTTTCATGAAAGGTGTGGATGCTGCTCTGGCCCCTCTGCGAGTCCAGGACACCCGCATACTGAATTATATCGACGATTGGTTGATATTAGCTCAATCGGAGCAGGCGGCGGTTCGGCATCGAGATGTCGTTCTCGCCCACATGAAGAGCTGGGGTTAAGACTAAACACCAAGAAAAGTGTGCTTTCTCCAGTACAGAGAACCACTTATCTGGGCGTGGTGTGGGATTCGACCATGATGCAGGCACGTCTGTTTCCTGCTTGGATCGAGTCAATCCTCACAGCAGTCACGAGAGTAACAGAAGGCCGGTCACTCACTGTAAAGCAGTTCCAGAAACTGCTGGGTTTGATGGCAGCTGCATCCAACATGATACTTTTTGGCCTGCTGTACATGAGACCCCTACAGTGGTGGCTCAAGACCAAGGGGTTCTCCCTGAGGGGAAACCCGCTCCACATGATCATGGTCACGTGGCGATGCCTACGTGCCTTAGACATGTGGAGGAAACCTTGGTTCTTGTCTCAGGGCCCGGTGCAGGAGCTCCTTGTTGCCGTGTAATGCTAGCGATGGACGCATCTCTCACCGGTTGGGGAGCGGTCATGAGAGGCCGCTCAGCCCCCGGTCCGTGGAGCAGCCGCCATCTCACGTGGCACATTAACTGCCTGGGGATGATGGCCGTGTTTCTAAATTTGAAACACTTTCTCCCAGACCTAAGAGTTCGCCATGTGTTGGTGCGCACCGACAACACAGAGGTGGTCTCTTTCATCAACCACCGGGGAGGTCTGCGTTAGCGCCCCCCTTTACAGGCTGGTGCACCAGATCCTTGTGTGGTCCCAGGGGAAACTCCTCCTGTTGGGAGCAGTTTATATGCCTGGGCATCTCAATATGAGAGCAGACATCCTGTCGAGGCAGGGGCCGAGGCCCGGGGAATGGAGACTTCACCCTGAGATGGTGAAGCAGATATGGAGAGTGTTTGGCCGGGCTCAGTTGGATCTGTTTGCAGCTCAGGAGATATCGCACTGTCCCCTCTGATTCTCTCTGACTCATCCAGCTCCTCTCGGACTGGATACCATGTACAGACCTGGCATAGGCTTCGTCTGTATGCCTTTCCCCCGTTTGCTCTGCTCCCGGGAGGTCTGGAGAGAGTGCGCCAGGGCGGGGTCCTTCTGTTGTTAGTAGCCCCGTTCTGACCAGGCCGAGTATGGTTCTCGGACACGATTTCCCTCCTTGACGACCCTCCATGGGAGATCCCCGTCTGGAGTGACCTCCTCTCACAGGCGGGCTTCCACCCCTGCCCGGAGTTGTGGAGGCTGTGGGTGTGACCGCTGGGGGGGCACAACTCGTAGCTTCCAGTCTCTCAACTGAGGTTGTTGAGACCATTCTCCAATACAGAGCCCCCTCAACGAGGAAACTGTACGCCCTGAGTGGAAATTTTTCACTTCTTGGTGCAGAGACCGCCAGCTTGACCCAGCTAACTGCCCAGTTGGTACAGTGCTGGAGTTCCTGCAGGTCTGATTCTACGCAGGGTTGACCCTCTCCACCTTCTGTAAACCTCCTTCTCTCAAGAGAGTTGGGGATCTACAGGCCCTCTCAGTGGCCCTCTCTTTTTAGACTTTGCACCCGGTCTGGCCAAAGCATTTCTCTACCCTCGAGCGGGGTATATTCCTAAAAGTTCCCTCCTCTACACCACAGCCTGTCGTACTCCAGGCCTTCTGTCCTCCTCCCTTTCGCTGCACTCGCCTAGCTGTGCTCTTCCACACTGGGCAGGGATTTGTAAGTCTGGTGGCGTGGGCATACTCATTCCCATAGCGTTTCAACGCAGCTCGAGTTCCTGAAGGGGACATACTTCCTGCATCCCTGCGAGTGCCTGCTTCATTCTCGAAGCTGCCGCTGTATCCACCGCATGTGCTTTTAAGCTTCCTGGTCGCTATGTCATCCCGTCCGTGACGTCTCGCCCATCCATTGGACTGATTACACCTGTGATTCAGAGCATGGTCAAGCTGAAGGCGTTCCCATAGCGTTTCGACGCAGCATACGTAACCTGGAGACGTTCTTTTTGTGCTTTAGTTTTTCCAGTGGATATAGTGGTAGAAAAGTGGGATTCTGAGTTCTGTTTATTCACTTCCTTATTACCTCTTCCTCTGTGAATCCACTTCCCCTTCCACTTCCTCTGTGAATGTATTTTCTTCTTCCATGTTCTCTGCGAATACACTTTGAACAGTTGCTTGAATGCTCTTTATCTTTAGCAGGGAGAATGGCGAGCAGCTCACGGGATTCCTGTAACTGCTGAAGCTCAAGCTCAAATGGGGGCTTTTCCTTGTCCATGGCCATCAGTTTTCCCAGAGCTAATTTATTTATCAAATAAATATACTCATGTTTTATAAACTTATTATTTGTAAACACACACAAATCTGAAATGTGATCTTTAAAGAAATACATTTTTTAACTTCATTCATTTAACAATCAAATATGTAATCACGTTTCATAATTCAAGTATTTTTAATTTAAAAACACAGTTTTTTGATAGTTGTGGTAATCATGGCTTTTTCTAATTAACTCGTATTAGTACATTAGTTAAATATTTATTTTTTACTTAATTACCAAAGACAATATATCTATGAGAAACAATAGACTCTCATGGCATTAAAGATCTATTGAATTAGAATTAGTGCAGATGTGTAGTGAGTCATAAGCATCCAGTTTTACTGATAATAAAAAAAAGTGAGAATTTAGTGTATAAAGCATTTTTCGAACAAAATTGTTCGATTACAGAAAAGAATGAACAGAATCACAACATAAGGCACAACATAATGTTACTGTGATCAACAGCAGATGGCGCTGTAGGGCAAGATTTCTAATTAAGAGAGACAGACAGTGTCAGAAAGACAGAAAGAGACAGACAGGTGCCTGTACCAGGGATGGAAATGGCACATCGCTCTGCTTCCAGTATGATGTTTCCAGTGACCTTGTTTGTTTGTTTGTTTATTTGTTTGTAAAAGCAGTTCTGAGATTTATTCTTTTTTTCTTGTGACATTGTGATTGTCATGTTGCCTCGTATTATGTTTTTGTTTTTTGCAGAAGATTGTGTAACCATCAGCTGTACACAACCTTTGTGCATTCATGTAAATGTTGCCATGGTGATAGCTTCAGGTGTTGCACCTAAAACATGAATGTTGGGAACAGTTACAAAAAGTGTTATGTTAAACAATGAGTAAGGACAGCTGTTCACCTCAAATGATCATGACAGCAGTTAGCTAACATATAGTAGGTGTGTATATAAATCAACATCTGTTTTATTTCACAGCTGTAGTGTGTCAATTTTATAAACTATTTTTTAACTTGACAGATGTTCCAGTTGTTTTTTTGGTACATTTGGGTTATTAAGGTGATGGAGGCCCAATTTCACATCAAGGCTCCATTGACAATCCTTAAAAAAAAAAACGTTCAGTTTGCCTTTATAATAGTTTTTATTCATTAATTGTAAGCACAGCATAGAGATGGAGGTGAAGGTATATAACAATACAAGATGTAAGTATATAAGATGTTAGGTAGATGCAAAAAGCAAATGAGATCAGCAAACACTTGTTTGTTTTCCAGGGAAAGGATTTTTTTTTAAACATATTGCATTATTATTTGTATTAATAACACAAAGAGAAATTAAGGGCAAGCTCATTATCAAATAAGAAATTACTGAGCACAAAGTAATACATATTTTACATATTGTTATTATTATTATTTTACAAGTAAGTAATCTTTCTTTTTGTTTACTGCAAAGATAATGAAAAATGTAATACGATATAAGGTGTGTTAGCAAATATAGCAACAGTAACTTCACACACAAATTTGAAGAGCAAAATAAATTTGTCACTTTCTCGCTAAGACAGAGCATTAATTATACACAAGAACATTATGTAATTGTAATATTTGTAATATGAGTGCAGTTAGAATGGAAGTTAATTAAATGTAACAAAAGTGAATGATACGATGTAAGTTGATTCCTGAGAAGAATATTTTCAAGTCAACTGCAAAAAAAAATTATGTAAAGTCTTTATTATGTGTAAGAAATTACCAGTGTAAGTTTAAGTAAACAGCAAGGAGCCTGAATAGTAATACTCTGATAATTATGTTGCACTTGTTTCATGCTTTAGGTGTTTCACGGGATATAATTGTAGACAAGTAGAATTTTTTTTATTCATTCACTCAGACGTAGTCTGCTTCCTCTTCCTCTGTGAATCCTCTTTTAACAGCTGCTTGAATGCTCTTTATCTCTTCTGGAGCAGCAGCAGGGAGAATGGCGAGCAGCTCTTTGTCAATCTTCTCCACTCTTGCAGCACTCTTCCTTTCAAACTCATTCTTGTTCTTGAGGACAAGGCGTAAGATGGCTTTCTGAGCCTCATCACAGGAGTTCTGTAACTGCAGACGCTCAGAAAGAAACTCTGGCTTTTCCTTGTCCATGGCCATCAGTTTTCCCAGAGAGCTGACACGATCCATTAGGTGCTTGGTGGAAACCTCGGTGTAGGTTGCTGAGATCATGTGGACGAGGCTGGCGATGTTAGTGGCTTGAAAGGCTTGATTGTAGAGCAGGTCTTTGGAGAAGAGCTTTGCATTATAGGAAAGTGATTTTGTCTTCTCAGATGTGGAGGCAAAATCTTTAAGGGTTCTGCTCAGGCTGGTTTTCACGATGTTGGACACCATCTGTAAGAAGCGCACCATTTTCTCCCACTGCTCCTTCACTTTCCCCATGGCAGGAAGTTCCTGAGGTTCGCTTTCGGGGGCTAAGCTTACCAGTACCGGGTTCTTCCTTTCGGCCTGGCACTCTCACCCCGCACCTTCACGAAGTGTGTGTATGCTGCTCTGGCTCCTATGCGATTCCAGGGCATCTGCATACTAAACTATATCGACGATTGGTTGATATTAGCTCGATCAGAGCAGTTGGAGGTTCGGCATCGAGGTGTCGTTCTTGCCCATATGAAGGAGCTGGGGTTAAGACTTTACGCCGGGAAAAGTGTGCTTTCTCCGATTCAGGGAACCACTTACCTGGGCGTGGTGTGGGATTCGACCACGATGCAGGCACGCTTGTCTCCCGCCCGGATAGAGTCGATCCGCACGGCAGTTGGGAGAGTGAGGGAAGGCCGGTCACTCACTGTCAGGCAGTTCCAGAAACTGCTGGGGTTGATGGCAGCAGCGTCCATCGTAATACCCTTTGGCCTGCTATACATGAGGCCCATACAGTGGTGGCTCAAGACCAGGGGGTTCTCCCTGAGGGGAAACCCACTCCGTGCGATCAGAGTCACGAGGCGGTGCCTGCGTGCTCTAGGCATGTGGAGGAAGCCTGGCTTTTTGTCTCAGAGCCCGGTGCTGGGAGCTTCTGGTCGCCGCGTAATGCTAGCGACGGACGCATCTCTCACCGGTTGGGGAGCAGTCATGAGTGACCGCTCGGCCCGCGGTCTGTGGAGTGGCCGCCATCTCACTTGGCACATCAACTGCCTGGAGATGCTGGCCGTGTTTCTAGCACTGAAACACTTCCTCCTGGACCTGAGAGGTCGTCACGTGTTGGTGCGCACCGACAACACGGCAGTGGCCTACTACATCAACCACCAGGGAGGTCTGCATTCGCGCCCCCTTTACAGGTTGGCGCTCCAGGTCCTTGTGTGGTCCCAGGGGAAGCTCCTCTCGCTGAGAGCAGCTTATATCCCTGGCCCTCTCAATATGGCAGCGGACGCCCTGTCGAGGCAGGGGCCGAGGCCCGGGGAATGGATGCTCCACCCCGAGGTGGTGGAGCAGATATGGCGGGTGTTCGGTCGAGCTCAGGTCGACCCGTTTGCGATGCAGGAGACGTAGCATTGCCCCCTTTGGTTCTCTTTAACTCGTCCAGCTCCCCTGGGACTGGATGCTATGGTACAGACGTGGCCGAGGCCGCGTCTGTACGCCTTTTCTGTTCTGGAGAGAGTGCGCCGGAACGGGGTCCGTCTGTTGCTAGTAGCCCCGTTCTGGCCGGGCCGAGCATGGTTCTCGGACCTGATCTCCCTTCTCGACGGCTCTCCATCGGAGATTCCCGTCAGGAGGGACCTCCTCTCACAGGCAGGGGGCGACATTCTTCACCCCTGCCCGGAGCTGTGGAAGCTGTGGGTGTGGCCTCTGAGGGGTAAAGTAAGCTAACGCAGGGCTCGCCGCTCGGGCTTTTATGCTTCCGGGTCATTACGTCACCCCGCCCGTGACGTCTCGCCCATCCATTGGACGGATTAGACACGTGATTCAGAGCGCGGTCACGCGGTGGCGTTCCCATAGCGTTTCGTGACGCAGCATCTCGTTCCCTCGGGGAACCAGGGTTACATACGTAACCTGGAGACGATTTTATTCAAACCACTTGAAAATGTTAAATCAGGAGAGAGAGAGACAGTGTTGAGTCGAAAAAAGCACCCCTGCCATGAAATTCACCCCCATCTCGGGATCTTGCATTTGAAGATAGTCGTCTTAAAACGAGCAGTGACTAAACAAACTGGCAGAGAACAAGTTCATGAAATTCTTCCAAACACAGAGGGCAGAGACTGTTTAAGTCTATTAGATGTCCCCAGCATATTAAATATTACTGTTTGTCTGGATCAGTTCAGGCTACAAAAGAAGCTTGTAAGATGGCATGTTGATATACTGTATGAATGGGCTTCATCTGAATTCATACACTTAAATGTATGAAACGATCCTATAGCCTGCAAATTCTCGTTAGAAGTACATGTGCAGTAGTACTATATTTTGCATTAGATGTAGTATAGTATAGTATAGTATATGTATGTGTATATATAAGTGTCACATCCACACATGAAACTTACTCTACTTATCAGCATCAGTCCTATAACTATTGTTACGACCCAAATTGGGACCAACATATGCAGGACCAGGATGAAGCACATTGGGTAACTTCATCACATTGCAAAAAGAAAAGCACCAACAATAAAGGCATGATTAATGTTGTGCTTGTTTTATGTAGACATATAAGATTACTTACTTTGCATTGTATAATGTGTGCTGTAGGAAATTCACATTTTAGTTAGAACACAACATTTATGTTGGTGAGAACTTCAAGGGAAAATTGAAGGAATAGTGCAAAACTTATGTACCACCACACATCCCTGTTTTCCCAGGTTTGCTGTGACGGCTGTCAGAGGTGGTACCACCATGACTGTGTACAGAGGCCTCCAATGGATGAGGAGTACTTGTATGCAAGTAATGGTGTCGCTTGTTGTTAAAAATATATTTTCTATTAACATTTTATTTATTACCGCCACTAAGGAGGTTATGTTTTTGCCTGCTCCTATTTGCTGGTTGGATTGTTTTCTGTCAGCAGGATCCAGAAAAAGGGGCATATCTTGGAATTTTTTTTCACTTTTTCTAACATTTCAAGACAGGGCCTTGATGGAGGTATACGCTCTATCAAGTGCCCTTCTAGTTTTGACAGTATTTACCTTATTATTTACTCATTATTTATTTTATTAGTTATGTTTATTTTATTGATAGAATATTTCTTTTATTATTGATATATTTATTTTATTTGTTTTTTCTTAATAGACACTAAAAAAGTGTCTAAAAGTGTTAAAAAAGTAAATAAAAAATGTTGTGTTGTTTCTTTGTGATGGTGTTCAGGGTTTAATTACAATAAATTATATGCTCCCAATAAGTGAGATTGCATATGCATTTCCCAAAAGAAGAATTGGGGTAAATATGTTTAACACTAGGCCTAAAGGTTTCAATCATATTAGACTATGCTAGTGAGAGATAGTCAGAATTTTGTCTCGGTTGGTCCCAGCATCAAATAGCTATAGGACTGATGCTGATAAGTGGGGTAAGTTTCATGGATGTGACATTTTACTAGTTTATTATACTTACATATACTATACCATACTATACTAATATACTACATCTAACACAAAGCATAGCACTACTGCACCTGTCCTTTTAACCAGGCTATAGGATGGAGTACTTGACCAGTCAGGGTGAATCACATTGGGTCCACTATTCTGTATAAGTTCAGGTGAAGCTTATTCAAAAGTCTGCTTTGAAAATCTTCTAATCCACGCTCCCATGACAGGGGTGCTTTCCTAGGTACAGCCAGTGCAGTTTGCGCCCACACACACACACACACACACACACACACACACACACACACACACACACACACACACACGCACACTTGAGCAATGTGAAAGCTAGGAAACAGTAACGCCCTGTTTGGGTAGGATTAGTTTATCAGGGGGACGTTTCACTGTGATAAAACTCTCACATCTGGAGAGCATTGATATTTATTTTATTAATGATCACAGCCTGTTGCATGAAGCCAGTTTCAGTGGCTGTCCAGGTAAGTTTGTGTCTAGTTTGAGCAAACTCAACAAGTCGGATTGGTTTGTAGCGGGTTTTTTCACCATGGAAACTTACACTACACAGCTAACCTGCTCTGGAGCAGGTTTTATTCTGAGTTCGCAAGTCCAAATTCGACCAATCAGCTTTGAGCAAAGTGATATAACTCTGATGCATAAAAGTTAGTGTTTGTAGTGATGCCTTCTCCATTTATGGAGAATCCTCTGGAGCTCTGAGCGTGAATAATAAGAAGGGTACTTTGAAGAGAGAGAACTTTTAGGGACAGACAAGACACAATCCCCTGGCTTTTCCCCATGACCATCTGTATGAAAGATATTGACCTTATATCGAGTTTCTGCACATTAAAACTCTGACACGCCAAAGACACATGCTTACTGTACCGCAACTGTGTGTCTTGCTTTGCGATTCTTTGGGAGTGCTACATATTTGCATGCAGTGGCATTATTCTTGTCCTAATATATTTTCACAAATTTATATTTATTTTATTAATTTTAAAGATTATGTTTATATTAAATAAAATTACATGAAATATGTTGGGGTTATAAGTTTTCAATCCGTTTATTCTCACTGTGAGCCTATGAAAGTAAACCTACGCATTTACACAATGTTCCCGAGCTCAGGCACAGGTTTAATTCCTTACTTTATCGCATAATAATTTCTGGCTCTTCAAAGGGAAAGTGTATGCACACCTGCTTTTTTCCATGTTGAACGCTATTGGCTGTTTGCTGCAAATGCCTGGCTTTTATGTGCATGCGCACGCTCAAACTCTGATTCAGGGTTAAAATCTGGGTTGATTGAGAAAGCTGATAATCAGCATCATGAACTCTATTAACCTTAATTAACCCTGGTTGGATTTGTTTGGTGTTGTCACCTCAAAACTCACGCTCCTTCACACACACACGCACACACACACACACACACACACACACACACACACACACACACACACACACACACACCAGGTTCTACATCATTATTAAGAATTCAGTGGCTTTTAAATCATTGTCTCTTTTTTGCCTAAAATTTTTTTCCTGCTTCCTAACTGTATAAAAAGGATTAAATGTGTAAAGTCTGTAAAATCTTTAAAAAAAATTGTTCAGAACAGTGTCTCTCTTCCTACCGTGATATCCTGATAGTCTTCAGTGAAGGTGTGGAGGATCTCTGCCAAGTCTGCGACCCAAATGGAGCTCTATCACAAAACAGAAAGCACCTGTGTATTTATAATCTGTAATCCACCCTCCCCTTTCACCCCAACCACCAGTTTAGTATAAAAGGAGCTCATCTTAAAATCTCACATGACTGACTGTAGTGAGCTAGAAGAGATAGCATACAGAAGGAGGTCAAATTTCACACTTTAATTAGAGGTCTGTCTTTAAGAAACGCTGTGACAAGGTAATCATATTGCATGATGCTTTTCTGAGTACTATATTTATTTTAATGTGTTTAATATGTAATAGCATGAGCATTTTGATTCAAACTGGTAAAATAAATAAATAAATAAATAAATAAAAATGGCTAGGACAGAAAGGGAATAAATAGGAAAATCAGAACAATGTAATGTAACCTTGCGTAACGTGACAGTAGTATAAACTGTAGTTGAGGTGAAGGCTCACAAAAAGGTGCGCTTGTTTTTATTTAACTCATTTTCAATCTATATAGTACTTTTTTTTTTAATAAAAAGCATATGGTAAGAGATATCACAGATGGCTAGAGACACTGGAGGGGATTGTTATGATGATCTCACTCTCTCTTTTGAGTTTTTTCCCCCTATAACACTTTTACTTTCTGTTTCAGATTAAGATGACCCAGCTTTCTTCATCTGAGTAAGTTGAATACCAGTATCACATAAATGATTCATATCAATAATCTGATTTTTAAAAGTAATTGCTTACAAAAGAAATCCAATGATAAATATCATTTTTCAGAGATGAAATTACCAAAATAAATTATTTTTCCTTCAGGCTTTCTGATTTTCTGTGTTGAAATTTTGTATTTGTATCTGCAGAGTTGTGCTGAAGGACACAGCTGAGTCTGTTATTGTTCCATTAAAAGACAGCATCTCCTCCCTGAACAGAGTCTACGAGGCCCTGATTAAGGGAGATGTACATCCAGTTACTGGGCAATGCTCCAACTACAACTACATCAGACAGCAGATAGTGCAGGCTCATCAGAACCTGCAGAGGTCTGAACAGACAGCCAGTTCAGGGTTAAAGAGTCTGGATAAAAACTTAGAGAGGCTTACACAAGATGAGGGAAAACTCCAACGTGAGAAGAGTATCACTGAGACTCATTTAGAAAACCTGAGAACAGAGCAGGCATCTAATGAAAAATTACACAGAGAATCTCAAGGAGCTTTGGAGCAGGCCAGGGGAAATCTGAATTCAACCAAACAGACACTTCGGGATCAGGAACGCAGGAAACAAACTGCTGGAATCATCACAGGTGTTGGGGCGGGGCTGTTTGCTATACCAGTCGTTGGATGGATTGCAGGTGAGAACTGCAGCATATAGATAAACATAGTGATATAACAGAACTGATAGGTACAGTACACTATCATAATCTTCATGTGCGAGTGTTACTTCTGACTATTTCATGTGTTCTTTCTCTGTGCAGGTTCTGCCATGGTGATTGGTGGTGTAGTTGAATTGGATCAAGCAGCCCGTGCTGTCAGAGTGGCTGAAGAGGAAGTAAGAAAGTCTGATACTGAAGTGAAAAAATACGAAAGTAAAGTGTCCGAATACGAGTCCAAGATTTCCCAGACCAGGTGTGACATCAGACAGAAAGATGACAAGCTGAAACACACACGTGAAGAAATCCAGAGGGTGAAGAAGCAGATCGAGTCTGTAGCTGATTTCCAGCAGAAAGTGAGAAGAGCCGTCCAGCTCCTGGGTGTTCTGAGCGGGAGGGCCAGTGTGGCTAAACATCAGACTCGCAGATTCATCCTCCAGGAGCCTGTGATGAAGGTGATGGAGGATGTGATGAAGGCCACAGAGCAAATTACAGGGAATGAGCTCCTCTATGACATTGACATGCCGAGGCTCATCGATCGGATGAAGGAGAACAGCCAACGACTGGCAGCCATCTGTGCCTCGGAGAACAGCTCTACGAATAACTACACTTAACACTTATGTTGTTTTGAACAGACATTTATTGAATAATTCTGTGAATTCTTCAATCAGTATAATCTTGTGCTACTTCACATAACTGCATGTCAGATTTTTGTACAAATAAAGTATAAAAAGCCTTTGTCCTTTGTCATAGAAAATATGTTTAAACTGATAGTACACGGTGCCTGTAAGACTAAATTATAGACAGCAGGCTTACTTTACTTTTGTTTATGCTGAAAGAGTCATTTGCAAGAGCAATAAAAACCATTAAATATGAGCACAAAGTAAATACACTAAAAAACTTTTGCAACAAAGTTTGTTATATTTACCTGATTTTTTAAAATTTATTTATATTTAATCTCCATCGTTAAAATAATCCGATGTTGGTCAGTTTGATGTGGAAGAATATAAAAAAGGTAAGAACAAATACATAACAGAGCAACATTTTAGTAAACCATAATGATTAAAGAAATTATTTAATCAAAGAGAGAGTATAGCTCTACAGACACACGATGGCTCAAGAACCACTGGTGTCTATCAAATCATTAAATATTTGTGACTAAATAAATATTCTTTATTTTTAAATATATATATATATATATTTTTTCAATAATTATGAAAAAAATGTTGAAATTTAGTCTATAATTCCTAAACGAAACCTCAGAACTTCATGAAATTGGGTAAGCACATGCATCTTATGATTCTAAAGACGCATGCAAAATTCTATAGAGACACTTGTTTCATCTCCAATTTAAGTGCTTACAGGCTTGCTAAATAATACATAATATAACACATAATAAATAATACATAATATCTTTTAATGCTTGCACTTGAAGCTCTTGAAGTGCTTGAACCCTGATAATCTCTGCTCACAGCAATATTTCTTGCTTGTTTTTCCTTGAAGGCTGCACTTTTGAAGGTGAAACTGAAAGAAAATGTTCAGGAGAACGTTAATCCCTTTATGTGTTTAATTCGAAAAACAATAAAATATGTTCTTTGGCCAGTTTCCAAGCGGGAGTGCAGTTCAAGACTGAAGAATTTGAGAATTCTGCTAAGCTGTACACTGTGAACTTCAATCTCGGTGAGTGTTAATGAGCTTAACGAGCTTAAACAATCTGATATTAACTCTTTAGTAGTTAAATGAGATTTATATTAAACGTGAATGTGATCGACTTAATGTAAAAGTTCTATGCATAGACAAAAGTGAATGTTGATTATTGTTAATTATTTACAATGTGAAAGTCACAGTGTTGTCAACATGATTAACTGAGTGGGCTTTCGGTATCTCAAGTAGGTATACTGAGCACATGATTGTGAATGTTTAAGAAGTCGAGTTCATGATTTTAATTCATTTATTGTGTTGAAACAGAGTTTATTGTACGTTAAGGTCCATATTAATTGACTATCAGCTGATTAATGAGTAACTTGATAAGGATGTGCCTGTTTTATTGCAGGCCAGGTTTTTTTTTGTATGTTATTGAATTCTTCTGGAAGGAAGATGGCGAGCCACCCACCCTTGATTGTTGGATCCATGGAGTCACTGCTTTCTGAAGGATTTCAGAAATGATACCATTGTGCGGTAGGATCTCAGTGGGCCTTGACTGCACCCCTTTTGGATATATATCTTTTTCCCCTATCAACTCCTAAGTTACAGATTGGAATCAATAGAACATTTTTTTGGCCTCATCTTATTTTTGTTGTTTTTTCCTTCATCAATTTTTAATAAAAAAGACAGAGCTTATTTCTACAATAAGGGAAACATTTCTCCATTATCTTCTAGACTGGACTGTGGAACTTGGAAAAAAAACTGAACACATACACTGATTGCGCACCACACTTTGTTGATGTTCTCGGTACAACAGTCGAGTTATATATTGTACACATTTCAATACAGTTCATATGAAAGGGTAATCAATCTGTGTGTTGTCAATGACTTCCAATCGTACCATTCACCAATCAGAATCCAATTGCCTTGGACACGAGTATTCGAACCTAGTGTGTATCTACCCTTAGAGAGGGTTACACAGTAAAACTTAGCGAGCCAGCCAGGAGATTACTTATTTTGTTTTTGTATATTGAAGGATTCAGATTTCTAAAATATCTACTACATCCTGTGAATGGTACCAATTTGAACTATATGTGTTGAAGCTGAAGTTAGCCTATTGAAAAAAAGCAATAATTCATCTTATTATTAGTTATTACCCTTGCCAATTCAGTTTTGTTAGCAGTGAACATGGATGTAGTAATTAAAGAGAATTTAAAGGTTCCCAACTGTGTTCTGGTAAGTGGGTTATCAGATACTGCTGTGGATGAGGAAGTTACAGAATTTTTGCAGAAGTATGGGAAAATTTCCAGAACTGTAAGAATAACAGATAGTCAGTCTGCCTACCTTTCTGCAGACCCTGTCTTAGCGATCCTACTGTGCTCCATCACATTCAGACCCTTCTAAGTGTTTATAGCAAAACCCGTGGTACTACCACCACTAAAGCTTATTTGTCTGAATTGAGGGAATTAGCTAAATTGAGTGGCAGACAATTTGAAGATGTTCTGCATGAAGAACTTAGTAGAATTAATGATACTGTTACTTCTCAGCCTATGCTTGATGATAGTGACTCTCAGACAGAACCTGAAGGGCCTCATTTGCCCCGTAGCCCGGCAGTATTGGCTAGTGAGGGTATTCAAGCAGATCCATGTGCATTACCTGTAAATACAAGTCCTCAACCACCCAAGTCAGGTGTGAATTTGGATAGTGTCCTTGGACCCAGTACTCCCATCATGCTTTCACCCAGCCAACTTACCACTTCAGAAGTTCAGCGTGTGGTGGTAGAGCATGTTGTCAGAAGCAATGAATTAGCCACCCAATCTCATGCACCGTTAAAGCTTAAGACTTTTTCTGGCAAAACTCCTATTTCAAACTTCGAGGTTGACTTTGATACTTGGCGTGCTAATGTGGACCTCTACAGGAATGATCCCATGATTCCAGATGCAGTGGTGGTGAGAAAAATCCTTGGGAGCCTTGCACCACCCGCTTCCAACATAGTCAAACCGTTAGGCCCCTTGGCATCATCCGAGGCTTACCTTGACTCTGCTTTTGCTGCTGTTGCAGATGGTGATGATCTCTTTGCTGCATTCCTAAACCTCAATCAAAATGCAGGAGAAAAGCTCTCTGAGTACCTTCATCGGCTTCATACAGCATTGAGCGTTGTGAGAAGGAATGGTCTTGCCGCCACTGAGTTGGACAAGCAACTTTTGAGACAGTTTTGTCGGGGGTGCTGGAATAATGCTTTGAATGCAAATCTCCAGCTTGAGCAATGTAAGAGCACACTTCCAACGTTTCCAGAATTCTTACTATTGTTGCGAACTGAAGAAGAACGACAAACAGCTAAAAGTACGCGAATGAGACAACACCTTGGGATTAAGGCAAAGGTTTCACCCACTGTGCAGGCTACATGTAATCCTTGTCTGTCCCAATTTGACTTACCGGTGGAGGATAATTACAGCCCCTCTGCAGTTGTACGACCTCTGCAAAAACAAATTGCTGAGTTGCAAGCACAAATAGCAAGTCTTATGGCTTCCAGGGAAGAGAAAACTGCTCAAGGAAGAAAACCAAAGAGACCAAAACAGATGGATCAGCAGGACAAACAAGAAAAGAAACAGATAAAGCAATTTCCTGTAGTCAGTTCAAAGTCTAAACCTTGGTACTGCTTCAAATGTGGTGAGGATGGCCATATCATCTCATCCTGCAGCAATCCACCAAATTCAACATTAGTGATTGCATTTCAGGTCATTTCAGGTTCTTGTAAAAATAAACAGGAATTGACTGCGGTGAGTTGTTCTGGTCTGCAAAAACAAACTGCAGACTCCGAATTGCAGTTCAACTTTGGGGAATCCCCATTACCGCAACAGTGGAGGGAACGCATAACGCAAAAGTTGAATTCCTTTTCTGACGTCTTTTCCCATCATGAACTGGACTTTGGTCACACAACCAAAATAAAACATTGTATAAAACTGAAGGATCCTACTCCCTTCAAGCAGCGACCACGACCAATCCATCCCCGGGATTTTGCGGCAGTAAAGAAACATTTGCAGACTCTGGTAGATGTAGGCATAATTAGAGAATCTGAGTCTCTGTTCGCATCTCCAATAGTTGTTGTCTGCAAAAAGAATGGTGATGTACGCTTGTGCGTGGACTATCGGAAATTGAACATGCAAACTATAAGAGATGCTTATGCATTGCCAATTCTTGAAGAGTCATTTTCTGCTCTTGCTGGGTCACAATGGTTTTCTGTGATGGATTTAAAGTCTGGATACTTTCAAGTCGAGATGGAGGAAGAAGACAAAGCCAAAACGGCCTTTGTATGTCCTTTAGGCTTCTGGGAGTTTAACCGCAAGCCTCAAGGGGTAACAAACGCGCCCAGTACCTTCCGGCGCCTAATGGAAACGTGTATGCGGGAACATCCATTTAAAGGAGGTTCCTGTCTTCTTAGATGATTTGATAGTGTACTCAGACACATTGGAAGAGCACGAGACCAGACCTATGCATGTGCTTATCCGTCTCAGAGATTTTGGACTGAAATTATCACCCGATAAGTGCAAATTTTTTCAGACATCTGTCTGCTACCTGGGACATGTCGTCTCTAGAGAAGGAGTAAGGACAGATCCTGAGAAAATCAGAGCCTTAACAACCTGGCCGAGACCTCAAAATTTAAAGGATCTTAGATTGTTTCTGGGATTCTCAGGATATTATAGACGCTTTATAAAGGATTTCTCCAAAGTTGTCAAGCCCCTGACTAACCTCACAGCTGGATATCCTCCTCAGCGGAAAGGGGGAAGGGTAACCGCTAAGGGCCACACTTATTTAAATGCAAAAGAGCCTTTTGCAGAATGCTGGAGCCCTGAATGTCAGAAAGTATTTGAGGAGATTATTAACAAGTTAGGTTCTGCTCCTGTTTTTGACTTCGCTGACCCTAAGCTGCCGTATATATTACATACAGATGCAAGCACGACAGGGTTGGGCGCGGCCCTGTACCAGGAGCAGAATGGGCAGCCTATGGTTATTGCTTATGCAAGTCGGGGGCTGACTAGAAGTGAATCTAAATACCCTGCTCACAAGCTCTATCCACCTTCAGCTTTGACATTAAGTGTAGGGCAGGTAAACATAATGCGGATGCAGATGGGCTGTCGAGAAGGCCCCATGGGGACCTGGAAGATGATGTCATGTCTAAAGAGGAGAGACAGAAAATCAAGAGGTTTACGTCACATCTTTTGGAATCCTCTAGTCCCATAACCAAGCTTGAAGCAGGGACTGTACTAGCAGCATGTCAAAGACATCTTATCAGTCAGGATTTCCAGCTTGACCATTCCATTGGTTATGTAGAGTCATTGGCCATTCAACCCACTGCCATTTCTGTCAACTTTGAAGAACAAGAAATTGAGAGTGGCATCTCAACTCTGCCAAAGTACAGTGAATTGTGAGTGGCATCTCAACTCTGCCAAAGTACAGTGAAGCAAATCTTCAGTTGATTCTAAGAGAATGGAATCACTTTCAAATGAAAAGTGAGCTCTTGTACCGGACACGTATGTGCAACGGTCAGACAGTGTTCCAGCTTGTACTTCCTGAAGTATTGAGACCCATTGTTCTACACCACCTCCATGATGAAATGGGCCATTTAGGAATCGAACGTACAATTGACCTTGTCAGGTCATGATTCTATTGGCCAAAAATGACTTTGGATGTAGAACAGAAGATAAAAACATGTGAAAGGTGTGTTAGGAGAAAAGCACAACCAGAGAAGGCTGCTCCCCTTGTAAACATTTGTACCACAAGACCAATGGAATTGGTGTGCATGAATTTCCTTTCTCTCGAACCAGACAGTCAGAACACAAAAGACATACTAGTCATTACCGACCATTTCACAAAATATGCGGTAGCCGTTTCTACAAGAGATCAAAAAGCCACCACTGTTGCCAAGTGTTTGTGGGAGCAATTCCTTGTGCACTATGGTTTTCCAGAATGGCTGCACAGTGACCAGGGAAGAGATTTCAAGTCTCATATCATAAAATAGTTGTGTGCCATCACAGGTATTTGGAAAGTGAGAACCAGCCTGTACCATCCCAGAGGAAACCCAGTGGAGTGATTTAATCGCACCCTCCTCAGCATGCTAGGCACTTTGCAGAACAAAGAGAAGACTCATTGGCGTGACTATGTGAAGCCCTTGACACGCGTACAACTGTACAAAAAATGACGTTACAGGGTTTTCACCCTATGAGCTCATGTTTGGGTGACAAGCGAGGTTGCCTGTAAATATCGCTTTCGGGTTGCCTATTCAAGACTCTAAAAAAAGAGTCTCATTCCCAGTATGTCAAGAATTTGAAGTCGCGGCTTAAACACAGCTATGACATCGCCATTGAAAATGACAAGAAAGTTGCTGGAAAGAACAAACAACGTTTCGACAAGATTATCAGGGAGTCAACCTTAGAAGTAGGGGATAGAGTACTGGTGCGGAACTTACGACTACGTAATAAGCACAAACTCGCTGATCGGTGGGAACCTACAATTTATGTGGTGACCAGACGGATGGGAGACTTACCGGTATACTCTCTAAGGCCTGAGAATGTAGATGGACCTGAGAGAGCATTGCACCGTGATCACCTTCTACCTTGTAGGTTCCTTCCTGAAATGAGAGAAATAGTAGAAATAGTTAGTCCAGCTAAAAAACCTAGAACAAGGCAAGATTTTGTTGGGGTTGAGGAAGAACCTGCCGGGTATGATGGAGAAGATTATTGGCAACCATCACCTGCTGTATTGGAGCCTACAGAAAAGCAGATTGTGGAAGTGTATGAACTGCCCAAAAGACGTCTTGCACCTCTCCCACTTGATGCAGGGATCTCACCAAGATGTACTCAAGGTCAGCTCAGCCCAGACCTGAGTGCAGAAGAGCAAACTGCACCTGGTGAGACTCTCACAGAGCTTTCTTCGAGTCACACAGTTATCAACCCCCCTGAGGATGGGGCTGAGTTCCAGAACCCAGATGATTCATCAGAAACTAGGGCTGGAGAGTACAACTTACCTGACACGTCAACCGATGGCACAGTGGTAGCGGCACCTGGAGGGTCACTTGAGAGGGACTTATTTGTCCCTGATTGTTCTACTAACGGGCAGGGTGTAGATCTCGAAGATTCTGAAGAACAACCCAGTGAGGCAAGGAATGATGTTAGGAGTACACCTGATGAGAACCCTGAAGATTGTCCTGTACATAGGTCAGGAAAAGTCTGTAGACCACCTGGAGTATTCCATTATCCAGAGTTAGGGAAACCTCTAATGTCTGTGGTAGATTTTGTATAAATTAATTATCCTTAATTGGGTCTTCCAATCACCTTAGTCTGTAATACCTGATGAGAGGAAAGCTACCTGGCAAGTAGAATCTATTAGCTGATGAAAATTTGCTATTGGTGAAAAATCACGAAGCTCCGCCTTTTTTTTTGGGTTGCACGAGTGAGTATCGGGGAGAGTGAGATTCCTGTTGTGCCGATGCAGAGAAGTTGATTTGATTATTCTAAAATGCATCATTTTAGAGAGATTTGCGAGCTGATATTCATTCTACAAGATGACAAAGTTGTCATAAGCACTTGAGTTTTATCATTGTTGTGTGATGCAAATGCTCGCTGTAGTGCTGAGCAGCCATTTTAATGTGTTGTTGAGAACGCATAATGTGATTCATGGTAAGAAACGTGAATGTGATCGACTTGATGTAAAAGTTCTATGCATAGACAAAAGTGAATGTTGATTATTGTTAATTATTTACAATGTGAAAGTCACGTTGTTGACAACATATCTAAATCTGTATTCAGATGTAAACCTGAAGTGGGTGTGGCCTAAATGAGAGGTTTTTTGTTTCTTTGTTTAATTATATATAAAACCTACCACTCTGTCTCTGGAAACACTGTAAATCATGCATGGCTACTAAATTGGATGCGGACAAAACGGCTTCTGTAGCGGCAGCAAGAGAACGAACACAAGGGGGATGACTCCGGGTTACAGGGTTCAAATGCCTAGTAGGCCAAAGGGCGTTGTCTATGCCCATGTTGCTCTATAAGATCTGATGACATAAATTCATTACATATTTTTCATGAACATACCAGCAGAAAGGCTTTGAATAGTCTGGGCTTCCTAAACAAAGTGAAGACAAAACAACCATTTTCAATTTTTCAAAAGCTCCATGAGCTTCTTCTGTCCATTCAACATGATCATGCATTGAAATTGTTGATCATGCATTGGAAAGTCAGACAGTGGTTGTAAAATTTCTGTGTACTCTGGAATCCAAATCCTGCAGTAGTTCATCATTCCCAAAAGTGACATCACTTGTTTTTTAGTCACTGGTTTTGGTAGTTCCCTGAGAGATTTAACTCCGTCAGGGTCCAGTTGTCGACCTCGATCTGAAACGACATGTACCAAATACTTAACTGATGTTTGTATCAAAGGTAATTTCTCACTTGTGGACATTTCTGTTAAAATGTTTAGCGAGGCCTCAGTGTCCTGCATGCAGGCTTGCTCACTGGGGCTTGCTAAAAGCAGACCATCAACATAAACTTTCAGCTTACTTCCTGCAGGTGGATGGAAGGCCTTGAGGTTCTGCAAAGACGAGTAGAAAAGTCATTAGGCAAGTCAGTGAACCCTTGGGGCATCACATTCCACTGATATCTTTTTCCCTTAAAACAAAAGATCTGCTATCAGAATGTTCTGGAATGGAGAAAAATGCATTAGCTAAATCAGTTCCTGAGAAAAATCGAGAATTGGGTGGAATTTCACTGAGAATGGTCGATGGAGACTGCTTACCCCATCTTTTGTGTGATTATTTTGTTTTCTTATTTTCTTGTGACTTGTGTCAAATGGTGAAGTTGTGCTTCTCCTAATTTCTTTTGTGTTTGGTTCATTTTAGGAGCTGAGTACAAATGGCAGAATGGCCTT
>CM041003.1:1311322-1328125 GCA_022985145.1 Pangasius djambal
AGAGCCGTCCACCTCCTGGGTGTTCTGAGCGGGAGGGTCAGGGTGGCTAAACGTCAGACTCGCAGATTCATCCTCCAAGAGCCTGTGATGAAGGTGATGGAGGATGTGATGAAGGCCACAGAGCAAATCACAGGGAATGAGCTCCTCTATGACAATGACATGCCAAGGCTCATCGATCAGATGAAGGAGAACAGCCAACAACTGGCAGCCATCTGTGCCTCGGAGAACAGCTCTATGAATAACTACACTTAACACTTATGTTGTTTTGAACAACATTTATTGAATAATGGATATTCTGTGAATTCTTCAATCAATATAATCTTGTGCTGCTTCTCAAAACTGCATTCAGATTTTTGTACAAATAAAGTATAAAAAGCAATGGTTCTTTGTCATAGAAAATATGTTTAAACTGATAGTACACGGTGCCTGTAAGACTAAATTATAGACAGCAGGCTTACTTTACTCTTGTTTATGCTGAAAGAGTCATTTGCAAGAGCATTAAAAACCACTACAAATAAGCACAAAATAATTTTAACCAACAAAACTTTCACTTCATCCCCACTAGAGGAACAATCTGCTAATGTCTTCTCCATTGCATCCTATTGAAGCTCTATAGGGTTTAGGTCAGGACCTGGTAAGTGTTCTTTCAAAAGGCAGCTGGTGCTTTGGATCATTATCCTGCAGAAAAAATCCACTTCTGTCACTTGAATAATTTTTTTTTTTAATTCTGCAGGTTTGTGTCCAAAATGCAAATGTACACTTCATGATGGCATCAATACACACAATCTCACCAACACCTCTGCAGGAAAAACAGCCCCAGCCTCCTCCATGCTTTATAGTACCCTTACTGCAGTTTGGCTGGAATTCTTCTCCTGACTTTCTCCAATTAATACTCTTAAACACCATCATTATTTACATTTGGATTCATCTGAAAATAAGACAGTTCTCCAGAAGCTGTTGTCTTTCTGTGCATTTTTTTCCCTGTAAATTTCACTCTTGCTTTCTTATTCTTGAGGTTGATGAATGGGTTCCGCTGCATTTCTCTCCTTCTGTACACATGCTCGTTGATCCTGTTTTGAATAGTGCTGTTTCTCATCTGCTTTTCTTGATTCTCACAATTATCCTGCCCAGTCTGCTGCTGGTGCTCTTTCTGGGTTTGCCTGTATGTTTTCTGTTTTCATTCACAAGAAATGTGTCTTTCAGCTTTTTTTCTTGTTTCTTTTTTTTATACAAGTTTTGCTGATCTGGTGAAGAGTGGCCTTATTAGTGCAAATAGATGATGTTAGAATTTTTCTCAAAACTTCCTTCCTTCTTCTTAGTCATTTTTGCAATTACTATTAACCAGTTGGTCCCAAGGTTACTTATAGTGGATGTATGTAGTCAATTACCTTCAATTTCATGCAGGTCCTCTAGCAGAGTAAATACATGGTGTAGTTCATCACATTAACTACAGATTAACTGTGACATCCAGAATAATCTTAAGTGTATGTCTAATATTTTAGACATTCTGTTACACAATACACACATTTTCAATGTGGGCCTTATACTTTTTAAAATATACATTTAAAGGATTATTTAAGATATAAAAGAATATATTTTTATTAAAATTGCAATTACATTCATGTTGTCTTTATTTATACCTGTTTCTGTGTTATATGGCTTTAGATTAAAGAGTGAACAATTTCATATAAAACACATTAATGTGACCAGCATGTAACACTAACCAAGTGGAAGCTCAGTAGTTAAGGGTTATGGTGTAGAGACTGTAGGACAAACATGATTTCAGTTCAGAAGTTCACACACTTATCAGTGGTTTTATGACTGTTGTAAAACAGTCTTATCAGTTTTGGAAAAAGCTCCTCTGTCAGAGAATGTGAAACTGAAAGAAAATAATGTTTTATGATAATGTTTTTGTGATTTACGTCATCTGCAGCTGTTAATTTTTTTCATAATAGTTTTGATAAGGTTAACACAGGCCATATCTATTCATGTGTGTGGCGTGATGATGATGTGGAACTACTGCTTGAAGTCTATGTTGGTCCTGCATGCTTCATAACTGACTGCTATTCTTGGATCATCTTGCCTGCACAGCATGTTTAAGACAGTCCTTTGGTGATTGTGGCCTGTCCACAGCTCTTGTTTTAAAAAATCCCTCTGGCTTATCTACATATTGTTTTGCATACATAAGACGTTCACTTCTGTTATGTGGTTGCAGGTGAGGTTTCATATTCTTCATATGATGATTCTTCAGGTTTCTTTCCTGATGATTCAATTCTGCCCACTAGAAGCGTTCACCACCACTCCTGTGTCAGCTAAACCTTCCTGCAGGTCCTTAGATTTTGCTCTGCCTTTCTGCCCAGCATGCAGACTGTTCTATCTGAGAGAACTTTTTCTTTAACTGCAATTTCTTAATGACATTTCAGACAGGGAAAATTGTGAGCACTTTGATATATTTTTATAGCCTTCCTCTGTCTCTCCACCTTGATTACTCCAAGTGTTTCAGATTTTGTTTTTGTGTTCGCCAGTCCCTTTTTTAATAAAAGCATTTCCTGCAACTGTCTCTGCTGCGACACTTTTTGCTAAATCAGCATACAGTAATTAAATAGTAAAATGTAAAAATAACATTCAGTAAATTTTTTCTACACATAATAGTCAACAATATCTATTCTTTTTAGGTGTCAATAACTTTCTAAATGAAGTAAATAAAAATAATTTGGTAAATAGGTTTATGTCCTTCCTTTCACTGATGCTTGAGTTCAGGTAAACAAAAATTAGTATCGTTTAATGATCCAGTAACTCTTCAGCCTATATTAGCTGTAAACATTTTAAATTCAAAGCCACAATATTTTTATTTTTGCTAATGATGATGTGAAGCCTGTTAGTGAGATAAAGCTCATATACATGGAGATTTTAATTCTGCTGGGAGATATCTATCACACGTTGTAAAACAGAAGTGACAGGTTATGTGAGATTTTGATGTACAAAATCATTTTGGAAATCAGTTATTCAAATACAAAAAAGAAAAAGAAAAAAAGAAAATACCCACCAAACAGCAGATGGCGCTGTACAACAAGGCTTTTTTTCCCTTTTTTTTTTTTTTTAACATAGTGCATTATTATCTGTAATAATAACACAAAGAGAAATTAATGGCAAGCTCATTGTCAAATAAGGAATTACTGAGCGCAAAGTAACAAATCTTTTACATTCATATCATTTTTGTTGACTACAAAGATAATGAAGAAATGCAATACATTATAAAGTGTATTTGCAAATAAAGCAACAGTAACTTTACATACCGATTTGAAGTGCAAAATAAATTTCTTGCTAAGACAGAGCATTAATTATACACAAGAATATTATGAGTGTTTGTAATATTTGTAATGAGTGCAGTTAGAATGGACCTGATTGATATGATGCAAGTTCATCCTTGAGAAGAATATTTTCCAATCAATTGCAAAAAGTATTATGTCGAGTCTTTATTATCTGTAAGAAATTACCAATATAAGTTTAAGATTGAAACACAATTTACAAGGAGCCTGAATAGTAATACTGTGATAATTATATTGCACTTGTTTCATGCGTTAGGTGTTAGACTGGAAATAATTGTAGACAAGTAGATTTTTTTTTCTTAATTCACTCAGACGTAGTCTGCTTCCTCTTCCTCTGTGAATCCACTTTGAACAGCTGCTTGAATGCTCTTTATCTCTTCTGGAGCAGCAGCAGGGAGAATGGCGAGCAGCTCTTTGTCAATCTTCTCCAGTCTTGCAGCACTCCTCGTTTCAAACTCATTCTTGTTCTTGAGGACAAGGCGTAAGATGGCTTTCTGAGCCTCATCACAGGAGTTCTGTAACTGCAGACGCTCAGAAAGAAACTCTGGCTTTTCCTTGTCCATGGCCATCAGTTTCCCCAGAGAGCTGACACGATCCATTAGGTGCTTGGTGGAAACCTCGGTGTAGGTTGCTGAGATCATGTGGACGAGGCTGGTGATGTTAGTGGCTTGAAAGACTTGACTGTAGAGCAGGTCTTTGGAGAAGAGCTTTGCGTTATAGGAAAGCGATTTTGTCTTCTCAGATGTGGAGACAAAATCTTTAAGGGTTCTGCTCAGGCTGGTTTTCATGATGTTGGACACCATCTGAAAGAAGTGCACCATCTTCTCCCACTTCTCCTTCACTCTCCCCATTGCATCCATACCTTTGACCAGCATTTGTATAGTGGTGTTAAAGTCTATCTCTTTGACCTCACAGTTCCTCATGGTGATCAGGATTTCAGTCAGCTCCTTTTGGTTCTTCTCCATGTTCTCTATACTCTTCTCATAGATCTCTCTGGTCTTGTTCAGTTGAGCGCGGCTCTGCTCTATGCGGAACCTGGCGTTCTCTGATGCTCTTTGTAAAGTGTTCATCTCCTCAGATTTACTTTCTTCTTTATACATCATTGGTGGTTTGGGAACCAGGGAAGGAAAATTTGTGACATCTTTACTTTTGCTGTCGAAACTGTGAGCTGATTCAGTCAGTTTTCTGATCCTTTCAATCAGGTCCTTTGTTTTGCTTTCTTCACATTTCCCCTCTGGTGCATACTTTGCTAGTTCTGCACATATTGCAATGCCCTCATCACATATGCTTTGGGCATCAGTTTTTGCATTGCAGTTTGGGCTTTCTTCTAAACTTTCCTCGATTCTTTTGAACTGATCGGCCTGGAAATCTGTTAATGTAGCTTTATTCTTTTGATCATACAAGTCTTTCCAGTTAATTGTGTTGTCCTGCACAAACTCTTGTACCTTCACTGTGCACATCAGGATTTCTGCAGATTTGCTAAAAATATTAATTACATCAATACCATCAACAGCAGATTCTTGACCTTTAATGTGATGTTTTGTATCCATACCAATGTTACATCCACTGGGTAGTGAAACCATTGCCTTGTTGTATGTTGCATGTTCTTCCTTAAGTTGCTCTTCCATGGTTTTCATTGCTTTCTCTGAGCGTTCAGTAGCTTCTTCTGATGACTGTTTTCTCAGCTTGGCCTCATCCAGTTTCCTCTTGATAGCTTCCAGCTCCTCCCCATAAAAGTGCTCAGCATTTACACATGCTTCCAGCAGTTCCTGGATAATATTGATGACATCAATGAACTGCATTTCTGTTGCATTGATCAACTTAAGACTGTCATCTGTCTTAATTGTGTTGATCAGGATTTCATTCAGTTCCTTTTGGTTCTCCTCCATGTTCTCTATACTCTTCTCATAGATCTCTCTGGTCTTGTTCAGTTGAGCGCGGCTCTGCTCTATGCGGAGCCTGGCGTTCTCTGATGCTCTTTGTAAAGTGTTCATCTCCTCAGATTTACTTTCTTCTTTATACATCATTGGTGGTTTGGGAACCAGGGAAGGAAAATTTGTGACATCTTTACTTTTGCTGTCGAAACTGTGAGCTGATTCAGTCAGTTTTCTGATCCTTTCAATCAGGTCCTTTGTTTTGCTTTCTTCACATTTCCCCTCTGGTGCATACTTTGCTAGTTCTGCACAGATTGCAATGCCCTCATCACATATGCTTTGGGCATCAGTTTTTGCATTGCAGTTTGGGCTTTCTTCTAAACTTTCCTTGATTCTTTTGAACTGATCGGCCTGGAAATCTGTTAATGTAGCTTTATTCTTTTGATCATAAAAGTCTTTCCAGTTAATTGTGTTGTCCTGCACAAACTCTTGTACCTTCACTGTGCACATCAGGATTTCTGCAGATTTGCTATAAATATTAATTACATCAATACCATCAACAGCAGATTCTTGACCTTTAATGTGATGTTTTGTATCCATACCAATGTTACATCCACTGGGTAGTGAAACCATTGCTTTGTTGTATGTTGCATGTTCTTCCTTAAGTTGCTCTTCCATGGTTTTCATTGCTTTCTCTGAGCGTTCAGTAGCTTCTTCTGATGACTGTTTTCTCAGCTTGGCCTCATCCAGTTTCCTCTTGATAGCTTCCAGCTCCTCCCCATAAAAGTGCTCAGCATTTACACATGCTTCCAGCAGTTCCTGGATAATATTGATGACATCAGTGAACTGCATTTCTGTTGCATTGATCAACTTAAGACTGTCATCTGTCTTAATTGTGTTGATCAGGATTTCATTCAGCTCCTTTTGGTTCTCCTCCATGTTCTCTATACTCTTCTCATAGATCTCTCTGGTCTTGTCCAGTTGAGTCTGGCTCTGCTCTATGCAGAACCTGGCACTCATCTTCTCAGATTTACTTTCTTCTTTATACATCATTGGTGGTTTGGGAGCCAGGGAAGAAGAATTTGTGACATCTTTACTTTTGCTGTCGAAACTGTGAGCTGATTCAGTCAGTTTTCTGATCCTTTCAATCAGGTCCTTTGTTTTGGCTTCTTCACATTTCCCCTCTGGTGCATACTTTGCTAGTTCTGCACATATTGCAATGCCCTCATCACATATGCTTTGGGCATCAATTTTTGCTTTGCAGTATGGGCTTTCTTCTAAACTCTCCTCGATTCTTTTGAACAGATAGGCCTGGAAATCTATTAATGTAGCTTTATTCTTTTGATCATACAAGTCTTTCCAGTTAATTGTGTTGTCCTGCACAAACTCTTGTACCTTCCCTGTGCACATCAGGATTTCTGCAGATTTGCTAAGAATATTAATTACATCAACACCATCAACAGCAGATTCTTGACCTTTAATGTGATGTTTTGTATCCATACCAATGTTACATCCACTGGGTAGTGAACCCATTGCTTTGTTGTATGTTGCATGTTCTTCCTTAAGTTGCTCTTCCATGGTTTTCATTGCTTTCTCTGAGCGTTTAGTAGCTTCTTCTGATGACTGTTTTCTCAGCTTGGCCTCATCCAGTTTCCTCTTGATAGCTTCCAGCTCTTCCCCATAAAAGTGCTCAGCATTTACACATGCTTCCAGCAGTTCCTGGATAATATTGATGACATCAGTGAACCGCTTTTCTGTTGCAGTGGCCAACTCAAGACAGTCATCTGCAATTACACGAATGTTCTCCAGCTGATCAGGAAGGTGGGCTTCAACAACCTCATCATTGTCTTGGAACAGGATCTTCACAGCCATCTTCATGTAATCTGGAACTGCCATGGTGTGGAGTCTAATCTGATCCATGTTCTTATGGGCCTCGTTGAAAGCCCCCCAGCCAGAGTTACACACCTGCATGAGGCAGGCACGAAATGAATCTGGGTATCTGATGTACTTGTAGCCAGCTTTTGGTGGGTTCTTGTTGATGGAGAAATCTGTTTTGGAGGAGGTGAAGACCAGCTCTCCCAGGATGGCTATGGAGAGTGGAGCAGGAGTCAGATACTCCTCCCAGTTGGCATACGGCTGCACCACAAGCTTGGTTTGGTTTCTCGTCTCCTCAGCTGTGGTGAGGCTTTGATTTTTCTTTTCAATTTGGGAATTCATGGCTTGTTTCTGCTAAAAGAGAATGAATTGATTTTATGTTTAATATACACAATATTAATATGAATATATAATATATATGCAAACTGAGTTTTGATGATTTTTTTTTAATATTCTGATTTTTTCACAATAAACAAATTTATCAGATGTTGCAGTGCAACATGGAACTGTTCATTTAAAAGTGAAAAATATTACATAACACGTATTTAACCAATTTAATGGAAATTAAGTGGGTGCAGAGGGAGGATTCTAGAAATAAATGGACTTAGTTCAGGCGTAAGAGATTTTTTTTTTTTTTTTTTTTTTTTTTTTGCCGTTGTATATTGAATTTCCTTACGACATTAAAACAGTTGGTGTGCATTATTCACTGTGCCTGTAGCCAAAAAAGTACTATTGAAAATGACATTAAATTTACAGTTGTAATAAAATTGTTCAAAATCATTATGGTGCAAACCATAATAAAATACTGAACCATGATGCACCTAGACAACAGCTGAGACCCCTGATTTTTGGTGGAGCAAGGTTCAGTTATATGGTGGATACATGAGTACAGGTAGAGTTTTTATTGATTGATCCACACCAAACAATTCAGGTGTGAATTTGTTAAACATGTTACAGACTTTAAGATTATAACACTGAGATTCATCTCAAACAAACACTCCATGGAGCTGATTTACACATTTACACTGATTAATTGACAAGCCGTTCCAAATTCTATAATATGGGTGAAATGTGTTCAGTAAGTAAAATATTAGGTGTAACATCTTTCTTAACTTGATGTCTGAATGCTTGTATTCAGCTATTTGAATACAGTTGCTTAATTTTTTAAATATACATTTTAAAATGTGAATCTTTTAACACTGAAATAAAACTACTTTGCATTTCAAAGTTGATTTAAGTTGACTTAAGTGTTATGAATTCAGTGGGGTGTAATGTTCCCCACTAGAGTGGAACCATCAGGTAACGCATGATGATTCTCGTGTGTGTGTGTGTGTGTGTGTGTGTGTGTGTGTGTGTGTGTGTGATTTCCGCCAGCCTGCTTATGTGCCCTTTTATTGAATGCTGTGAGCCCAAGAGAGAGAGAGCCGGTGTAGTTTGCACGCACACACACATACACCCAAAACACACACACGTATACACACACAAACTGGGTTCTACATCCTTATTAAGAATTCAGTGGCTTTTAAGTCATTGTCTTTTTTTTTTTTTTTTTGCATACCTAAAAATCTTTCTTGCATTCCTAACTGTATAAAAAAGGATTAAATGTGTACAGTCAGTAAAATCTTAAAAAATTGTTTAGAACAGTGTCTTTCTTCCTACCTTGATAACCTGAGTCTTCAGTGAAGGTGTGGAGGATCTCTGCCAGCTCTGTGACCCAAATGGAGCTCTGCAGCAAAACAGAAAGCCACTGTGTATTTATAATCTGTAATCCACCCTCCCCCTTTCCCCCACCTCTGCTACAGTTTAGTATAAAAGGAACTCATCTTAAAATCTCACATAACCGACTGTGGTGTGCTAGAGAAATAACAGCATACAGAAGGAACGTCCCTAGGTTACGTTTGTAACCATGGTTTCCCGAGGGAATGAGACGCTGCGTCGACAACGCTTTGGGAACGCCTCTGCCTGACCACGCTCTGAATCAAATGTGTAATCCGTCCAACGGAATCACGTCGGCGGGATGACCCAGAAATATAGAAGAGTATACGGTGGAGCTGGCACCAGCTTCAGGAGAGTGAAGGAAGCGCTCGCAGGGATGCAGGAAGTATGGCAGCATCTCCTTCCCTCGGGGAACCATGGTTACAGACATAACCTAGGGACGTTCCCTGAGGGAACTCGAGCTGTGTCGACAACTCTTTGGGAACGAGTATCCAACGCCACCAGACTGACAAATCCCTGCCTAGTGTGGAAGGGCACAACTAGGTCGAAAGAACTGAGGAGCCTGGAGTGGCATCGAGGTCAAGGCTGTAAAACTTGATGAAAGTCAGAGGGGTAGACCATCCTGCAGCATTGCAAATATCCTGGAGAGAAACACCAGAGGAGAGGGCCTTGGAGGCCGCCATACTTCGGGTAGAATGAGCCTTGACCCCCAACGGAGAGGGGAGATCAGAGAACTCGTAAGAAATAGTGATAGCATCCACTATCCACCTGCTGAGGGTCTTTTTGTTTGCAGGAAGACCCTTCTTTTGAGGACCATAGCAGACAAACAGCTGGTCCGACTTCCTCCAAAGGTCAGCTCTGTGGACACACAACTCGCACTGGACACACACAATTAAGCTTTTTCTGGTCATGGTCCCGAAAGGGAGGTGGACAGAATGCCTGAAGCACGACTGGCCATGGAACCACAGAGGGCACCTTAGGAACATACCCTGGTTTGGGGTAAAGAAAGGCTCTAGCCATGCCAGGGGCAAACTCTAGAAAGGAGGGGGCCACAGAAAGAGCCTGAAGGTCACCGACTCTCTTCAGGGAAGAGATGGCTAATAGAAATACAGTCTTGACTGTAAAAAATCTTAAAGACACCTCCTCCAAAGGTTCAAAAGGAGGTTTACAAAGGGCCTCTAAAACCACGGCCAAATTCCAAGAAGGCACTCTAGGTTGTAACAGGGGCCTCAGCCTCCTGGTACCATGGAGGAAACGTGTCACTAATGGGTTTCTCCCCAGAGATTGCCCACCCAGCGGAGCATGATATGCAGCAATAGCAGTCACATGAACTTGTAATGTGGATGGAGATAAAACTGTGGCAAACTTCTCTTGCAGAAATTCCAGCATTGAACCAACCGGGCAGTTAACTGGTTCACCATGACGTGAACAGATGCCACTTAGCAACATACGATTTCCTCATGGAGGGAGCTCTGGATTGGAGTATGGTCTCCACAACCTCGGTTGAGAGACCAGAGGCTATGAGCTATGCCCCCTCAAGGGCCACAGCCTCCATAACTCTGGATGAGGGTGAAATAGGGTACCCCCCCGCCTGACGATCCCGCTCTTCGAGAAGGGCTACCAGGTTCGCAAACCATGGCCAGCCCAGCCAGTAAGGGGCTACTAATAGAAGACATACTCTGGACCCTCTCCAAAACTCCCCGTAGCAGAGCGACCAGGGGGAAAGCATACAGGCGCGGCCTCAGCAAAGTCTGTATCATAGCGTCCAGTCCAAGAGGAGCTGGGTGAGTGAGGGAAAACCAGAGGGGACAGTGCAAAGTCTCTTGAGTCGCAAACAAATCCACTTGTGCTCTGTAAAACATCCTCCATATCTGCTCCACCACCTCTGGGTGGAGCCTCCATTCCCCGGGCCTCAGGCCCTGCCTCGACAGGATGTCTGCTCCCTGATTGAGTTGCCCCTCAGTGAGAGCAGCTTCTCTTGGGCCCACAGAAGAACCTGGCAAGCCAGCCTGTAAAGGGGGCGCGAGCGCACACCTGCCTGCCGGTTCAAGTAGGAGACCACTGAAGTGTTGTCCGTGTGTATCAACACATAATGGCCCCTCAGGTCTGGAAGAAAATGCTTCACTGCTTGAAACACGGCTAGCATCTCCAGGCAGTTTCTTTGCCACTTGAGATGGGGCCCTTCCCACAGACCTTGCACAGAGCGGCCACTCATGACTGCCCCCCCGCCTGTGAGGGAGGCATCCATCGTTAGCGTTATGCGATGACAAGGAGCCCCCAACACGGGGCCTTGTAACAGGAACCATAGTTTTTTCCACATGTCTAAGGCCCATAAGCCTCGAAGAATGGAAATGTGGAAGTACTCGTCTTTCAGATCTATCGTGACAAGCCAGTCCTTGGACCTGATTTGAGACATGACTTGTTTGAGCGTGAGCATCTTGAACTTGAGTCTCATAACTGAGTGGTTCAGCAGACGCAGATTTAGATAGAGTAGGACGCAACCCTCCATCTTTCTTCGGAACTATGAAGTACCAGCTGTAGAACCCGGACTCTCTGTCAAGAGGAGGGACCACCTCGATGGCCTACTTCCTCAGGAGAGTATCTACTTCTCGTTCTATGACCAAAGCCTGCTCAGGGCCCATCAGAGTGGGAAAAATCCCATTGAATAGAGGAGGACGAGACCCGAACTGAATCTTGTAGCCTTTTTCTACGGTATGCAGGACCCATTGAGACACATTTGGCAGAAGCTTCCATGCTGCCAGAAAGTCTACTAAAGGAATCACTCTCTCGAGACTGACCTCTGGTGTACTTAGAGCAGCTAGCCGATTTAGCTGTTCTAGAGACCTCCTTGAAGGTAGCGAGCCTCCCAGAACCTCTACGTTCCTGGGTGGAAACCGAGAGAAGCGCTCGCTGGAGACCACTGTGCTCTGAAGCACCGGGAGTGGCAGGGTTGACAAAACGATCTCCTGAGGGCACTGAGGAGAGAGACGGGCACCGTACGATGAGGTGTACACCTCCCTTCCCCAGAGGGGCCTGCCCTCAGCAGTCCTGACTTTGTCAGGACCTTTTTGTCAAAGCTCTCGATGACGGTCCTCAGATCTGTCATCTCCCTTGGCCTCGACCTGGAGAGCCACCCTGACTCCCTCTTTTCAGGGGGAGTGTGAGTGGCGACGTTCTGTTTCTGGACCTCACGGTGTGAGGAGCTGGTACTCCCGCTGAGCAGCCCCATGAGAACAGTGAGGGAGAAATCGCAGGAATGCTGCCGACTGTTTCTTGGCCGCCTGGAACCTGTCGACGACTGTATTTACAACATCGCCGAATAGGCCAGTCGGCACCATCGGGGCGTCCAGGAGAAAGACCCTGTCTTTTTCTTTTAAATTAGACAGGGTCAGCCACAAATGTCTCTCCATAGCCGCCAGGGCTGCCATAGACCGCCCAATTGCCCTGGCGGTCTCTTTAATGGCCCAGAGAGACAAATCTGCGGCACGACGCAGTTCTGCAATGCAGTCATTATTTATATCATCTCCCTCGTCCAACTCTTTAAGCAGGTCAGCCGGGTATGCCTGCAACACCGCCATGGTGTGCAGGCAAGCACCAGCCTGACCCGCCGCCGTGTATGCTTTGCCCACCAAGGCCGAGGAGGTCCGAAGTGTCTTGGAGGGCAATAGCGGGGCCTTAAGGGATGATACCGCAGGACCTGAACCGCGAGGCACGCTGGAGAGAGCGCCCTCCTCAAAGAGCGTCCTCCGGGAGCGGAGCGTACGCAACAAATGCTGGGTGCAATGCGGGCAATCAGCTCCCTCAAGAGCTGATTGAGCATGCTCCGCTCCCAACCAAGCCACACACACTGTGAGTATCCCCACCCGTAATGAAACGCTGGCAGGGAGACGCACACAGTCTAAATGATTGTTTGCTTTTGCTTGCCATTGATACAATATAGAGACATACAACAATAAATAAGAAGAACACATAACATTAGAGCACTTACTGGACAACAGAAGCTGGCGCCAGCTCCGCCGTATGCGCTTTTATACTTCCGGGTCGCGACGTCATCCCGCCAGTGACGTTATGTGATTCCGTTGGACAGATTATACATGTGATTCAGAGCGTGGTCACGTAGAGGCATTCCCAAAGCGTTGTCGACGCAGCTCGAGTTCCCGAAGGGGAAGTCAAATTTCACACTTTAGAGTTCTGTCTTCAAGAAACGCTGGGACAAGGTAATCATATTGCATGCCTATTTTCTGAGTACTATATTAATTTTCTGTGTGTTTCAATGTGTAATAACAAGCATTTTGTTTCAAACTGATAAAATATAAAAAAAATAAAATGGCTATGACAAAAAGGAAATAAATAGGAAAATCAGAAGAATGTAATTTAACCTTGTGTAAAGTGAGACTAGTATAAAGTGTAGTTGAGATGAAGGCTCACAAAATACTATTTAAGGGTTGGGCTTGTTTTTATTTAACTCCCTTTCAATCTATAGTTTTGAGTTTTTCCCCGATAGCACTTTTACATTCTGTTTCAGATTAAGATGACCCAGCTTTCTTCATCTGAGTGAGTTGAATACCAGTATCACAAAAATGATTCATAACAATAAACTGATTTTTAAAATTAATTGCTTACAAAAAAAATCCAACAATAAATGTAATTTTTCAGAAATGAAATTACCAAAATAAATTATTTTTACTTAAGGCTTTTTGATTTTCTATGTTGAAATTTTGTGATTGTTTCTGCAGAGTTGTGCTGAAGGACACAGCTGAGGCTGTTATTGTTTCATTAAAAGACAACATCTCCTCCCTGAATGGAGTCTATCAGGCCCTAATTAAGGCAGATGTACATCCTGTTGCTGGGCAACACGGCAACTACGACTACATCAGACAACAGATAGTGCAGGCTCATCAGCACCTGGAGAAGTCCGAACAGACAGCCAGTTCAGGGTTAAAGAGTCTGAATGAAAACTTAGAGGCTTACACAAGACGAGGGAAAACTGGAATGTGAGAAGAGTAGCACCGAGACTCATTTAGAAAACCTGAGAACAGAGTAGGCATCTAATGAAAAATTACACAGAGACTCTCAATGAGCTTTGTAGCAGGCTATGAGAAATCTGAATTCAACCAGACAGACACTTTGGGATCAGGAATGTAGGAAAAAAAGAAGCTGAAATCATCACAGGTGTTGGGGCGGGGCTGCTAGTTATACCAGTCATTGGATGGATTGCAGATGAGAATTACAGCATATAGATAAACATGATATATCAGAACTGATAGGTACAGTACATTATCATAGTCTTCATATTTCTTCTCTGTGCAGGTTCTGCCATGGTGATTGGTGGTGCAATTAAAATGGATCAAGCAGCACGTGCTATCAGAGTGGCTGAAGAGGAGGTGGAGAAGTCTAAGACTGATGTGAAAATATACGAAATACGTCCGAATACGAGTCCAAGATTTCCCAGACCAGGCGTGACATCAGGCAGAAAGAAGACAAGCTGAAGTAGACACGTGAACAAATCCAGAAGGTGAACAAGCAGATCGAGTCTGTGGCTGAGTTCCAGAAGAAAGTGAGAAGAGCCGTCCACCTCCTGGGTGTTCTGAGTGGGAGGGTCAGGGTGGCTAAACGTCAGACTCACAGATTCATCCTCCAGGAGCCTGTGATGAAGGTAATGGAGGATGTGAAGAAGGCCACAGAGCAAATCACAGGGAATGAGCTCCTCTATGACAGTGACATGCCAAGGCTCATCGATCAGATGAAGGAGAACAGCCAACAACTGGCAGCCATCTGTGCCTCGGAGAACAGCTCTAAGAATAACACCCCTTAACACTGGTTATGTTGTTTTGAACAGACATTTACTGATTAATGCATATTCGCTGAACTCTTCAAGCAATATTGTGCATGTCAGATTTTTGTACAAATAAAGTATAAAAAAGCAATTGTTCTTTGTCATAGAAAATATGTTTAAACTGATAGTACACGGTGCCTGTAAGACTAAATTATTACATTATAGACAGCAGGCTTACTTTACTTTTGTATATGCTGAAAGAATAATTGCAAGAGCATTCAAAACCAATAAGAATAAGCACAAAATAATTTCAACCAACAAATCTTTCACTTCATCCACACTAGAGAAACAATCTGCTAATGTCTTCTCCATTGCATGCTATAGAAGCTCTATAGAGTTTAGGTCAGGACTCTGGGAAGTGTTCTTTCAAAAGGCAGCTGGTGCTTTGGATCATTATCCTGCAGATAAAATCCACTTCTGTCACTTGAATAATTTTTTTTATTTTTTTGTGTCCAAAATGCAAATGTACACTTCATGATGGCGTCAATACACACAATCTCACCATCATCACTGCAGGAAAAACAGCCCCAGCCTCCTCCGTGCTTTATAGTACCCTTACTGCAGTTCGGTTGGAATTCTTCTCCTGACTTTCTCCACTTAAATACTTTTAAACTCCATCAGATCCATCCAAGTTACATTTGGATTCCTCTGAAAATAAGACAGTTCTCCAGAAGCTGTTGTCTTCTGTTAACAGGGAAGGAGACAGGACACAAATAAAAACAGAACACACATGTTAACGTAAACAAAGTCCTAACCCGGAAGCGCGTGCTATCGCACTGCTGGTAGCTTAAGCACGCTGACCGCTCAGATATTCAGCGCGAGGGGGAAATACCATGACAGAATCTTCCCCATGGGCTCTTCTCCCAAAGCTCCCAACAACACTCCCCCCCACCGGAGATCCTAACCTCTAGGCAAAATGATCCAAAATCCCAAGGCAGGCACTACCTTTTGTGTGGGCTTCTTCCAGAGGAGCCGGGAAGCAGACTTGGGGCATACTGGTGGGAAGCAGGTGGTGGGTCAGCGACAGGCTTGCCAGGGTCAGACGACTGGGCTGAGACATGATCACCGGGGTTATTTGGTGGGAACCAGGCTTAGGAGACTGCATCATCAGCCACAGAAGTAACCTGGTCTTGGGGGGCCTTGCCGTTGGCCTCAGACAGGAGCATGGCATGTGAGGCCATCTTGTCACCCTCAGGCGTGAACAGGTCTTGGAAGGCCGATTCTTCAGTCTCAGGCTTGAGCAGATCATGGGAGGTCGCGCCGTCAGCCTCAGATACAAACATGGCTTGGGTGGCCGTCTCATCGGTCTCTGGCCTCTGGCTGGAGCTCTGCAGGGAAGGAGACCACCCTGTTGGCCTCTGGCTGGAGCTCTGCAGGGAAGGAGACCACCCTGTTGGCCTCTGGCTGGAGCTCGGCAGGGGAGACCACCTCGTTGGTCTCAGGCTGGAGCTCTGGAGGTGAGGCCACCACATTGGCTTCTTTGTAGTAGCTGGTGTTCACAGTCTGGCCATCCCCAAAAGTATTAAGATCAATGCAAAAATCCCCCTTCCCATAAATTACCCTCATTAAACAAATGAACTCAGCCACGCTTCCTAGGCCCATGGTTCCTGTGGTGACCAGAAGCTCTGCCCACTGACGGACCCCGCCGGTGAATCAGGGAAAGCAAGAATATGATCCACTGTTTTTCTTCGGGCTTGGGGTTCACCAGGCTGGCAAAATATAATTGGCTCTGCAGCAGGAATCCTTTTAAAAGGTCTTCAAAGCCATCAAAGAGGTCCAGGGGATACGTGAAAATCCACTGGGGGGAGTGGTGGCATGGTGATCCCAGCGTAGTTCCCTCTCGCCTTCCTGCTGCATCCATGTTGTAGGTGCAGTATTCTGTCATGTAATGTGAGTGAAGACGGATGCAAGTGCAGGAAAAGGGCATATTTATTAAGAGGTGCAGGCAGAGAAATCCAAAACAATGTTCAAAATATAATCCAAAACAGGCAAGGTCGAGCATTGTACAAACAGCAATATCAAGGATAATCCAAAAGCACAAAACAAGGAAATGGAACAAGAAGTCAAAAACTGGAGCGAACACAGAACTAAATGGCTTGGTAGAGTCAGGAGGCAAAACACTGAACAATACTACGTGATGAGCAAAGACACGGGGGGGGGGGGGGGGGGGGGG
>CM041003.1:1328225-1340696 GCA_022985145.1 Pangasius djambal
TGCAAAAATTGGGCACCCCTGGCCAAATTACATATTTAGTTGGAAGTAAACACAAGCTCTGCATCAAACTATTTAAAAAAAAAAAATTATGCAAACATTATTCCACAGTTACTTTATATATGATAAACGTTGAAAATGGGGGGAAATGAGCAATAGTGGCATACGCAAAATAGAAAAAAAGAAATTAGTATAAAATTTGAATTATTTTTAAAAGTAAATTATTAGAAAAATTTTGTGAAATAGTGATATGTGCAAATTAGAATAAAAAATAAATTAGTAATACAGGAATGTGCAAAATTGGAAAATAAAATGGGCAAATGTTGACTGTACTTATTTACTGAAATTATGTTCCAGTACTTAGTAACACACCCTTTGGCAGATATCACAGCTTGCAACCACTTTTTGTAGCCAGCTAAGTGACTTTCTATTCATTGTGAATGAATTTTCAACCACTCTTCCTTGCAGAACGCTTCTAGTTCTGAGGTATTCTTGGACCATCTTGCATGCACAGCATGTTTAAGATCTACATACAAGTGTTCACTTATGTTCAAATATTTACTGGAATCCATCTATCCATGCAGTGTTTCCTGTGCCACTGGCTGCCCTATAGCCTCAAACCATAAGAGATCCACCTCCATTCTTATCAGCTGGCAAGGTGTTCTTTTAATTAACTCCAAACAGTACTTTGGTGATTGTGGTAGAGTGCTCCATCTGTACCTCATCAGTCCACAGGCCTTGTTTCCAAAGTGCCTCTGGCTTGTCTAGATACTGTTTTGTATGCATCAGTCATTCACTTTTGTGATGTGTTTGCAGGTGAGCTTTCCTTCTGATGATTCTTCCACACAGAAGCAATGCTGCACAATACAACCAGATAAACCTTCCTGCAGGTCCTTAGATTTTGCTCTGCCTTTCTGCAGAGCTGTTCTATCTGAGAGATCTCTCAGTCTTACAGACTTTGTCTTAACTTCCACAGTTCTCTTTAACTGCAATTTCTTACTGATATTTCAAACAGGGAAAATTGTGAGCACTTTGATATATTTTTATAGCCTTCCTCTGCTTTTTAGGAATCAATTAGCTTCCTTTTCAAATACTCAGTCAGCTGCTTAGAGGAGCCCATGGTTGTTGAATGTTAGCACAAGATTTGAAGAGTCAGATAATTTATTACATTCTGAAATAGTTATTCCTAATGACAATTCTTGACCTGAATAATGATTCAATTAAGCCCTAACAAGACTTTACAACTGGCAGGGTGTCCAAACTTTTGCATATGCCACAATTATTGTTTTTTTCTATTTCTCAAGTTAATGAAATAAAAAAATAACATATGCGCTAACATTTACAGGAGAATGTTAATGGCTGTAGCGGTTGTGTTTACTTCAAAACTCAATAAAATATGCATTTTGGCCAGGGGTGCATAAACTTTTGAATGCCACTGTATATGACCCAAAGAAGAAGACCAGATAGCTATTGCGGGTTCTCCTGCCTCCTCGGACAACCTACTTACTGATTTTATTTTAAAAAACTGCACCACTGTGCATCTGAGAGCATTTGTGTCTTTTTCAGATAAGGGTAATTTTGTTGTTTTACAATTTACTGCTGAATATATTCACTATTTTGTTATTTAAGCACATTTAATTGTTATAAGGCATCTTCAGTTTATTTTTTAGAACATGTTTGCCTCATTTCCACGTTGAATAGATGTTTTATTTTCGACCTAATAATGCTCTGATGAATACTGAAAATTAATTGATGACTGAAACTGACCTATACAACTAAAAATAGACACTGAATCAACATGTCTTTGCTATCTTGGTTTATATATATATATATATATGTATACGACCTGAATGTAAGTGGTGATCCAAAAAATAATTCCAAAAACTAATAGCATTGATTTCACCTTATACATTCTTTAAATCGTAGAACTGTTTTAAAATAAAAACCGTTTTTTGGCAAAAGGTTCTACTGGCTAAGTACAGCACAGTTCTAATAGAACCCCAAGAGTGTACATGAAACCCCATTTGTCCCAGATGTTTTGTTTGGCACAAAAGTGTGTTTGTTTCACCTTTTCGATGTCCATTATTTCATGCTTTAGCAAGATTGATGATCAGAAACTTGATCCATAACGGAACAATTGCAACTGCTATTACAGATGAGATGAGAGTTTACATTAATGCACATGTAGATTAGTAAAAGTCATGGTTTGTGTGTACCTGTGCATACTGATGCAATGCCACTAACCGTAGTGGTAAACCAATACCTATTTGCCTGGGAGGACTACAGCCCTGAGGAGAGATTTTGGATCCCTGCCCATGATGTTCTTGTCCCACTACTCTGCAGGGACCTTCATGCCTGACACCCCAAAAAACTAGAACCTCGAACTAGAGGTAGACCACGAAAGAGCCCTGCTCCCAGAGTGACCTCTTCAGGACATACCAAGCCTTTATTTATGACTGCTGTTCATGGTTTTTGATTCTGGATTGTTTTCTCAATTGTGACTTTTATCTTGACCTCTGATTCCCTGTTTCTTCATCACCTGACCTCACGCCTGTCTCTCCACCTTGATTACAATTGTTTCAGATTTTGTTTTTGAGTTCACCAGTCCCTTTTTTAATAAAAGCATTTCCTGCAACTGTCTCTGCTGCATTACTTTTCTTTGCCAAAAGACAACATATCCATCAGAAATAACAGAATCCCAGATCCAAAATCAGCATACAGGAATTACGTAGTAAAATGAAAAAATAACATTCAGTAATTTTTTTGTTTACACACAATAGTCTGTTTAGGTGCCAGTAACTTTCTAAATGAAGTAAATTAAAAAGATTTGGTAAATACATTTATGTCCTTCCTTTCACTGATGCTTGAGTTCAGGTAAACAAAAATTAGTATCGTTTAATGATCCAGTAACTCTTCAACCTATATTAGCTGTATATATTTTAAATTCAAAGCCACATTAGTTTTATTTTTGCTAATGATGATGTGAAGCCTGTTAGCAAGATAAAGCTTATATACATGGAGATTTTAATTCAGCTGGGAGATATCTATCACACGTTGTAAAACAGAAGTGACAGGTTATGTGAGAATTTGATCTACAAAATCAATGCCAATTGATTAAAAAATTGATTGATTAAAATTAAATTGATTAAAATTGCACGACTAAATCGAACGAACATACAGGTGATTAGTAGGTAAATAACCACTAATGCAGTAAATCTGGAGAGACGCTCAGCCTCGCGATGTGTACACGCTGCCATCTTGGTCTTGATTATCCAAGATGGATCCAAGATCCAATATTATTTTGGTTGTGTTACAATTCTGTAAATCAGAGCTGAAGTATATACTGTGTGTGTCTGTGTGTGTATATATATATATCTATATATCTATATATATCTAAAGTCCTTGATCAGTTCTCTGTACTCTGCATCGTCCTCCCCAGTGATTAGGCTGACGATTGCAGAGTCATCAGAGAACTTCTGCAAGTGACAGCCCGCTGTGTTGTATCTGAAGTCTGCAGAATAGAGTGTGAAGAGGAATGGAGCCAGGATCGTTCCCTGCAGGGCTCCTGTACTGCAGACTACCATGTCAGACACACAGTTCTGAGCCCTCACATACTGTGGATGGTTGGTAAGGTAGTCCAGAATCCAGGATGCAAAGTGCTGGTCCACTCCTGTGTGTTCCAGCTTGTCTCTCAGAAGTGCAGGCGGTATAGTGTTGAAAGCACTGGAAAAATCAAAAAACATGATTCTCACAGTGCTTCTAGGCTTGTCCAGGTGAGAGAGGGCCCTGTGCAGGAGGAAGATGACTGCATCGTCCACCCCAATGCCAGGCTGGTATGCAAACTGGAGTTGGTCCATTGATGGGCTCACCAGGTGGCGGAGATGCACAAGGATCAGCCTCTCTAGAGTCTTTATTAAGTGGGATGTCAGAGCCACTGGCCTGTAGCTGTTGAAGTCCTTGGGGTGTGGCGTCTTCGGGCACACAGGATGTTTTCCATAGCTGTGGCATTCTCCCCAGATTCAGGCTCATACTGAAGATGAACTCCACTATCCCACATAGCAGACTGCTCGGAGTACAGAGATGGTGGGGCACAGCTGAGATGGTTGGGTGGGGGGAGGAGCATGTGACTGGTCAAACCTATTGAAGAAAAGGTTCAGATCATTCACCCACTTCCTATCCCCCACGGCCTGGGAGTCAGTTTTCTTGTGGCCTGAGATTTTTAGTCCATTCCAGACTCCGCAGATATTATTTAGTTGCAGCTGATCCTCCATCTTCTTCCTGTAGCAGTCTTTGCCCTCCCTGATCTTCCTCCTCAGCCCCTTCTGTACGGCCCTAAGGTCTTCTTTGTTTCCTGCTTTAAAGGCCCTCTTCATCTCCTTGAGTAGTGTCTTTATAGCAGGAGTAATCCAGGGTTTGTTATTGGAGAAACACCATACAGTCCTGGTGGGTACACAGAAATTTATATAGTCCGTTATACAGTGTGTAAGACTATCAATGTCCTCCCCATAAGGGTCACAAAGTACTTCCCATACAGTAGATTCAAAACAGTCCTTCAAAGCCTCTTCAATCTCTTCAGACCGTCTCTTCACTGTGCGGATGACTGTTGGTTCCCTGTGCACAATGGGTTTGTGTACAGGCAGGAGATGAACCAGGTTGTGATCTGATCTTCCAAGGGGGGCTGAAGAATTGTATGCCTCCTTGGTGTTGGCATATAATAAGTCCAATATTGTATTGTCTCTGGTAGGGCAGGTGACATACTGACTAAAAGTGGGCAGCATGTGGGAAGGAGAGGCATGATTGAAGTCCCCAGAGATAAGAAAGAGGGCCTGGGGGTGCTGTGTCCGTAGCCTGCTTATGACCGAGTTGAGGACATCACAGGACGCAGAGGCAGAGGGGGGAACATATGCAGCCACCATGATAACATTCGAGAATTCCCTCGGTAGGTAGTATGGCCTCAAGCTAATGGCTAACAGCTCAATGTCCTTACAGCAGATTCCTTCACAGTGATATGCCTAGCATTATACCATCGGTCATTTACAAATACTGCCAGCCCTCCTCCTTTCCTCTAACCACTCTTCTTCGTCCTGTCTGCCCTCACCAGGTGGAATCCATCCAAAGTTGCATTGTTGTCCGGAGTTAGCTTAGTTAGCCACGTCTCTGTAAACAGCATGATGCTACACTGCTGGTATTCTCATTACGCTCCCCATGATGACAGAGGGTCTGTATTGTCTCGTCTTGGACTCGGCTCCCCCTTTTCCTCCTCCTCAGCTCACGAGGGATGTTGGGTCTATCCTGGGACAACACCGCTGTATTACGGAGTGCTAGCAGCTGATCCTTACTGTAAACAATGGAGCTGTGATTGTACAACGATGCGGTTTCAAACAGTGCAAAAATAGGATTACCAAAAAAAGGATTACCAAGACAGACAACACTACCTTGGTCCCCATAGAGCAAAGTCATGTAAAAAGGAAGATTAAAAAGTGATGAAAAAGATAATAAAAAATAAGAGAAACTCAAGAATATAAGAAAAAAAACTCAAAGGTAAGTGGGAGCCGCTGTAACAGGCAGCCACTCGCGCAGCGCCACCGCAAGCACTAGCTTCCAACAGGCTTGTAGGAGCTGTGTGTGGCCGCGCAGTTACTGGAGTAGAGGGGGAACAGCAAGGGGATGAGGACGCAGCCCTGAGGGGCTCCAGTGCTGAGGGTGCTTTTACAATTCTCCTGGCCTTGGTCTTGCATTGCTGATTGTAGATGTTTGTGATGCAGGGGAGAGAAGTCCTGATGGCCTTCTCCACTGTCCTCACCACTCTGGACAGCACCTTCCAGTCCTTGGCCATGGTGCTTCCAAACCAGGTGGTGATGCTTCCAGTGAGAACACACTCTGTAGTCCCAGTGTAGAAAGCCTTCAGCACCCTGTGAGAGACCTTGAAACTGGCCAGATGTCGTAGATGGTAGAGATGCTGATGCACCCTTGTCACCAAGCCGTTTGTGTGTGTAGACCATGAGAGGTCTACCCCAAGGTATTTGAAGCTCACCCTCTTGACTGTGGACCCCTTGATCAATAGGGGGCTGTAGTTCCTCACCAGCTTCTTCCCGTAGTCAATAATCATCTCCTGGGTTATGTTCAGGGAGAGATTGTTATTCAGACACTTCAGGATATTCACTTCCCCTAAATAGGCCTTCTCTTCATTGTTTGTGGTGTAAGAACTACCATCAGCGAACTTCACCAGCTAGTTGGAGCTGTGTTTGGCCATGCAGTCGCTGGTGTAGAGGGAGTAGAGGGCTGAGGACGCAGGCCTGAGGGGCTCCAGTCCTGAGGGTGAGCATGGAGTCGGTGTGGTTTCTCATCCTGACCAACTGGGGGCATCCACTCAGGAAGTCCAAAATCCAGTGGCAGATGGAAGAGTTCAGTCCCAGATCCTGGAGTTTTTGCAGAGGTGTGAGGGGATGGTGGTGTTAAAGGCGGGGCTGTAATCCACAAACAGCATTCGCACGTAGTTTCCTTTCCTGTTGTCCAGGTGTGAGAGGGCAGTGTGTGTGTGTGTGTGTGTGTGTGAGGGATGTGGGGTTGATGGCATCATCTGTGGACCTGTTGGACTGGTATGCAAACAGTAATGGGTCTAGGTAGTTGGGGAGGAGGGAGCAGATTTAGTTTCTAACCAGCTTTTCAAAGCACTTCATCACTATAGAAGTGAATGCTACAGGATGGTAGTCATTCAGGGAGAGGACAGGCGGTTTTGGGGACAGGAACGATGGTGGAGTAATTGAAACGTTGGGACAACACTCCAGTTGAGGGAGAGGTTAAAAATGGTGGTAAAGACAGGTGCTAGTTGATTAGTATAGATTTAGTATATAGTTGATTAGTATAGCTGTACAGCATGGTCTGGAATGGTTGGTATGAGCCATGTCTCAGTGAGGCAAAGAACATTGCAGTCTCTGAGGTCTCGCTGGAATTGTATCCGGGCTCTAAGGTCATCCAGTTTGTTTTCAATGGACTGGACATTAGCTAACAGTATGCTGGGCATTGGCATGGAGTGTGCCATGGGTCGTACCCAGTTCCTTACGCCGGCTCTTTTTCCTCCTCCTCATTGTTGCTGTCTCAGGAGAGTAAGTCCATTGTTTGCCTGGCTCAGTGTGATCTCCAGAGGCCAGTCGGCATTAGGATGAAAACAGAAATTAGAGTGGTGAGTAAAGTGTATTCCAATGTTGATTAAAGTTTGTCGCTTGTATGTTATGTATTTGTGGGCTAGCTCAATGAAGCAAGATAAAAAAACAAGGTAAAATACACAAAAGTTGCAGTGTGATTTGCGAGCACTAACGTAGGCAGCCTTCCTTAGCAGCGCTATATTGGAATCTTTTGTAACAGCAGAATATTTTGTGTTGTTTTGTCGTTTCTTCTTCTTCTTCTTTTGGCTTTTCCCTTCAGGTGTCACCACAGCGAATCATCACTCTCCACCTATCCCTATCTTCTGCATCCTCAACACTTGCACCCACTAGCTTCATATCCTCATTTATTACCTCCATATACCTCCTCTTTGGCTTCCTCTTCGCCTCCTGCCTGGCAGCTCCATGTCCAACATTCTCCTACCGATATACTCACTCTCCCTCCTCTGAACATGTCCAAACCATCTTAATCTGGCCTCCCTAACTTTGTCCCCCAAACGTCCAACATGAGCTGTGCCTCTGATGCACTCGTTCCTAATCCTGTCCAACCTCGTCACTCCCAAAGCGAACCTTTGGGACTTTACCCTCTGAGTGTAAAGAGATAAATTTGACATTGATGTAGTTGATTGGGTCAACAGTTATTCAGCTGCTGTTGTAAAAGGAATCCAAAGAGCCAGACCTAAAACACAAAGGGTGTTTTATTTTTTCAGTACTATTGAGTGTGAAAGCTACTGTGAATTTTTATTTTATTTACATTGGATTTTGTTTATTTTGTTGTATATTCAACCCGACGGGTATTTCTATTAAATTATTTATATTTTATGTTATTTACCAAAGAGAGTTTTCATTCTTTGAGTCTGAAACATAAGTTTAAATAAGGTGAATTAACCAAGGTATTCCAAAGTAACTGATTATTGCAAAGTATTTCATCATATAGTCTTATCAGAGAGGACCTAAATCCAACATCTTTATGTTATAGTTATTGAAACTTGTGCTCTTCCCTACATAATTCATTAAAAGAAGGTAGGGGGTGCTACTGTGGGTTTATGATTAAATCATGTCAGTGAAGTTTTCAGCTTTATGTTACGATGTTAGGGTATAAAAGACATCAGTCACAGAAATTCCCACATAAGGCTCAGTCTTTTTGTTGTTCCACACTTTCTAGGCTTCATATGAATTATTACTGTTTCATTCCCACAGCCACACACACACACACACATGCCTGAATGTACATCTTACTGTACACATATTTTACAAATCTTTATTGATTGAAGATAATCTCCAAAATTTACAATTCTCCTCAAAATGAAATATTCACATCAAAAAGCCAATTACACCACGGTGCTGGTGAATTCTGGATTCTGATTGGTCAGAAGGTGTTTCACAGACGTTTCACAACTGAACTGAACTGAGGACTGATTATTTCTTTAGTCACTGCCTTTGTATTTTTAGTGTTTATACGTACAGAAAGTGGCTACAACATACACAACAACGAATAAATTAATGAATGGAAGTAAAAAATACAACCTAAAAAATATTGTATGGTTTAGATCATAATTTTGCTTCCAATTTTGCTGAATTAGAATTAGTACAGATGGGTAGTGAGTCATAAGCATTCAGTTTTATTGATTAAAAACACAAAGTGAGAAGTTAGTTTATAAAGCATCTTGAAAAATTGTTTGATTAAAAAAAAAAGAATGAACAGAACACTGTAGGGCAAGATTTCTCATTAAGAGAGACAGACAGTGTCAGAAAGACAAAGAGACAGACAGGTGTCTGTACCAGGGACCGAAGTGGCGCATCGCTCTGCTTCCAGTATGATGTTTCCAGTGACCTTGACCCTGAACTGAACCAGGTAACTGCAGGGATCCAGTTATTCCAGTGACCTTGAATCTACTGATTCTTTGGCTCAATTTGACTTCTTGTCGCACGCATGCACACATACACAAATGCACTTTTACTTTAATAAATCCGTAAGCAAATGTGACTACAATCCAAAATCCAGATAGACAGTATAAAAATCAGAAAGCCTTCTGTGTGCACAAACCCCAGTTTTATTTCTTTGGTTTTTTATGGTTTGTTTGTTTGTTTGTTTGTTTGTTTGTAAAAGCAGTTCTGAAATTTATTCTTTTTTTCTTGTGACATTGTGATCGTCATGTTGTCTTGTATTATGTTTTTGTTTGTTTGTTTGTTTTTGCAGAAGATTGTGTAACCATCAGCTGTACACAACCTTTGTGCATTCATGTAAATGTTGCCATGGTGATAGCTTCAGTTGTTGCACCTAAAACATGAATGTTGGGAACAGTTACAAAAAGTATTATGTTAAACAATTAGGGTTTGAGATGTTTAGGACAGCTGTTCACCTCAAATGAACATAACAGTTAGTTTGTCTTTATAATAGTTTTTATTCATGAATTGTAGGCACAGCATAGAGATGGAGGTGAAGTAAATGACCATGTCTGTAATATAACAATACAAGATGTAAGTATATAAGATGTTAGGTAGATGCAAAAAGCAAATGAGATCAGCAAACACCTGCTAGTTTTCCAGGTGAAGTTTTTTCATATTTCATATTACATATATATATATATATATATATATATATATATATATATATATATATATATATATATATATATATATATATATATATATATATATATTATCAAATAAGAAATTACTGAGCAAAAATTAATACATTTTTTATTTAATTTGAATTTATGAATTTTTTTGTTCATTCACTCAGGCGTAGTCTGCTTCTTCTTCTTCTGTGAATCCACTTTGAACAGCTGCTTGAATGCTCTTTATCTCTTCTGGAGCAGCAGCAGGGAGAATGGCGAGCAGCTCTTTGTCAATCTTCTCCAGTCTTGCAGCACTCTTCATTTCAAACTCATTCTTGTTCTTGAGGACAAGGAGTAAGATGGCTTTCTGGGCCTCATCACAGGAGCTCTGTAACTGCAGACGCTCGGAAAGAAACTCTGGCTTTTCCTTGTCCATGGCCATCAGTTTTCCCAGAGAGCTGACACGATCCATGATGTGCTTGTTGGACACCTCGGTGTAGGTTGCTGAGATCATGTGGACGAGGCTGGCGATGTTAGTGGCTTGAAAGGCTTGATTGTAGAGCAGGTCTTTGGAGAAGAGCTTTGCGTTATAGGAAAGTGATTTTGTCTTCTCAGTTGTGGAGACAAAATCTTTAAGGGTTCTTGTCAGGCTGGTTTTCACGATGTTGGACACCATCTGAAAGAAGCGCACCATCTTCTCCCACTGCTCCTTCACTCTCCCCATGGCATCCATACCTTTGACCAGCATTTGTATAGTGGTGTTAAAGTCTATCTCTTTGACCTCACAGTTCCTCATGGTGATGAGGATATCAGTCAGCTCCTTTTGGTTCTTCTCCATGTTCTCTACACTCTTCTCATAGATCTCTCTGGTCTTGTCCAGTTGAGCACGGCTCTGCTCTATGCGGAACCTGGCGTTCTCTGATGCTCTTTGTAAAGCGCTCATCTTCTCAGATGTACTTTCTTCTTTATACATCATTGGTGGTTTGGGAGCCAGGGAAGGAGACTTTGTGATGTCTTTACTTTTACTGTCGAACCTGCGAGCTGATTCAGTCAGTTTTCTGATCCTTTCAATCAGGTCCTTTGTTTTGGCTTCTTCACATTTCCCCTCTGGTGCATACTTTGCTAGTTCTGCACAGATTGCAATGCCCTCATCACATATGCTTTGGGCATCAGTTTTTGCTTTGCAGTTTGGGCTTTTTTCTAAACTTTCCTTGATTCTTTTGAACTGATCGGCCTGGAAATCTGTTAATGTAGCTTTATTCTTTTGATCATACAAGTCTTTCCAGTTAATAATGTTGTCCTGCACAAACTCTTGTACCTTCACTGTGCACATCAGGATTTCTGCAGATTTGCTAAAAATATTAATTACATCAACACCATCAACAGCAGATTCTTGACCTTTAATGTAATGCTTTGTATCAGCAATTCTTCTGGAAGCATTACAGAGTTGGTTCACTGGCTGGGTCATCATGGCTGTTACTCCATTAACAAGAGCTGTGACGCTCTCAGTCAAGCCTGTGACAAGATCCATACTCATCATGCTCCATCCACCGGGTAGTGAATCCAATGCTTTATTGTATGTTTCATGTGCATCCTTAAGTTGCTTTTCCATGGCTTCCATTGCTTTCTCTGAGCGTTTAGTAGCTTCTTCTGATGACTGTTTCCTCAGCTTGGCCTCATCGAGTTTCTTCTTGATAGCATCCAGTTCCTCTCCATAAAAGTGCTCAGCATTTACACATGCTTCCAGCAGTTCCTGGATAATATTGATGACATCAGTGAACCGCTTTTCTGTTGCAGTGGCCAAGTCAAGACAGGAAACTGCAATGACATCAATTTTCTGCAGCTGATCTCCAAGGTGGGCTTCAACAACCTCATCATTGTCTTGGAACAGGATCTTCACAGCCGTCTTCATGTAATCTGGAACTGCCATGGTGTGGAGTCTAATCTGATCCATGTTCTTATGGGCCTCATTGAAAGCCCCCCAGCCAGAGTTACACACCTGCATGAGGCAGGCACGAAATGAATCTGGGTATTTGATGTACTGGTAGCCATCTTTAGGTGGGTTCTTGTTGATGGAGAAATCTGTTTCAGAGGAGATGAAGACCAGCTCTCCCAGGATGGCTATGGAGAGTGGAGCAGGAGTCAGATACTCCTCCCAGTTGGCATACGGCTGCATCACAAGCTTGGTTTGGTTTCTCATCTCCTCAGCTGTGGTGAGGCTTTGATTTTTCTTTGCAATTTGGGAATTCATGGCTTCCTTGTTTTGCTAAAAGAGAATGAATTGACTGTATGTTTAATATACACAACATTAATATATACAAATATACAATATTAATATACACAAACCGAGTTTCGATGATTTTTTTAATATTGATGATTTTTTTCTCAATAAACAAATTTCTATCTGTATCACATTCATGTTCCACTTCCTACTGATTGCACACAGCTGGACTTATTTACACTTTCATGCCAACAGTATAAAAGGACAATCATTCCACCACCAGACTGCGAAGTATATGTTCTGTGTCTTGTACCTGCAATACCAAGTCTCATTATCGTGCCATAGTGGTTTCTGGTTATGATTCCTGTTCTGGTTTATTGGTTTACGTCTTTGTCTTTTGCCCTGGTTACTCTGACTGCACATCGCATGACTACTGCCTGTATCCTGACTTCGATCTTGCCTTACGTTTTGGATTTGTTTTCCTGTTGTAGAAATAAAACTCTTAACCTGCAACTGTCACCATCTCTGC
>CM041003.1:1370750-1381634 GCA_022985145.1 Pangasius djambal
CTCCCTACATCCCTCCCTACGCCCCATCCCTACATCTCTCCCTACATCCCTCCCATCCAAAACACTGCGCACATACTTTTTGCACAAATTCTTACTTGCACATACTGTAATTATTGCACCAATATAAGAAAAGAGAAAGAACACATATGAGCAATAGCAATACTAGAAAGAAAGCGTGACATGCAAAAAAAAGACAAAGAATAATAGGTACAAAGAATAACAACACAGTACAAAAATAAGAAAGAAAGAAAGAAAGAAAGAAAGAAAGAAAGAAAGAAAGAGGGACAGATGAGTGAGTGAGTATATTGACCTTCATCCTGACGGACACAGTAGTTGACTTTATCCTCATTATTGTAGATTATCGTCGTAACGTTCTCATAAGACTGGGCCTCTTCTATGGTAACACACACACACACACACACACACTCCTGAAGATGTTCCCATGATGGAAAACTAACTGACAGCTATAAAGTACTGACACTCCTTTTATGACTGACTCCTTTCCTAAATGTTTAATAAAAGTCCATAAAAATGTTCAATAAAATGGGTGTAAACAAAGACTGCACACATTTTTCAATGCGTTTTTGTGGCGCGTCCTCCATACAGGTCCCAAGCGCATTAATATAAACCTGTGCAACTGTCAGAGCTGCTGCAATAGAAAATTAATCAACATCTTCTGACTAATCACAATCCAGAATTCAGCAGTGTTGTGGTGTCAATCATTTAATATGCAATGAGAAATCTTTTGTTTTTTACGTTTTGTAAGGTTTCCTTCAGTTTCGCTGGAGTTCTGCAGTTTGCTGAAATCCTTATTCTCTGCTCCCATGGGTCCTTGACTGCAAAACACACACACACACACACACACACACACACACACACACACACCACAAAACACTCTGACCTTTCTACAATTTTTTGGTTACATTCTTAGCACAAATGAGCAAAAACACAAAACGTGAAAGTCAGCGCAGTAACTGAATGGACACTAGAGAGAATTCAGAGTTTTGACAACTTTTACCACGGGTTTCTCTGCGCCCTGAACTCAGCGGCTAATTTCACTGCTAAGAGAAATGGAAAGTGGAGACTTTTTTGGTGGAGATGTTCACCAGCATGTCTCGGATCACAATTGGTGTTTGTTTTTTGATGAGGTATACCAATCTTGACTTCAATCATGATCATCCAATTAAATGGTCTTTAGCATTAAATTGTGACCCGCCCCCTGAAGTGTGGAAGTAGCAGCTCATTAGCAGCAAACGCGGTTTGTCTGTGTGCTTTGGGTTGTGTGTCTTCCCGCACACTATTCCCTTTTCCATCCATCTCCTGGCTGATGAAAAAAACGGATGGAGTTTCTTCATTTTGAAAGGGGTGGAATTTGTACAAGGTGGCGGTTATGGCACGCCGTGGAGGAGTGTTTTACCAGATGGGTTTCTTCGATGCAGGAATATGTTGCCTCCTCAGACTAAGCAAGAATGCACCATCAAGTCTTCTCTATCAGTATGAGTCAGTAAAAGGCTCTTCTTAAAATCTTTGCCGTATGTTGTTAGCTAGCTAAGCTCCTGCCAGGTTTGTTTAGATTGGCCGCGCTGTGGCATGGCGTATCTCAAATATCGTCGGTTTTTGTGCAAGTCAAGAACTTCAACGCAACAGCACTCTGACATCAGCAGGAAACACACCAACATACAGAATCAAATCACAGTTAAGAAGCTGCTGTATCTCATGGGGACTTTAAACCATGAAAGCCATGAAGCCACAAAGTCTCCCTCAGATGAACTAAGAGGTCAGCGCACCCAAAGAGAGAAAGGAGATGTTAGCCTGATGGGGCAAAATAACTTTTCTTAATGTCATGGATCGTAGAAAACCTAGAATATAATCTGCAAAACTCCTCAAAACGCACCCTTTATACAGGTTTAACTTTATGCTCATCTATCAGGACAGTATGAAGGCTCAAGCCGAAGAAGGAAGAAGGAGACCGGTATAGTCACCTGGTAAGATGGGGGTTAATAGATGAAATGAATGGAGTGATGGATCTCATGACAAATCCAGCGTATCCAGTGCAATCCAAAGCCAGCTACTTCAGTGCATATACACCGTGCTACTGAACTCACTAAAGCCCTATTCAGAAATAATTTCTGTTGAAACCCCTAAAAAATATATCGTAAACCTTCTCAAATTTGCTCCCAGTCCAAAACCTCTAGTCGTACCTAGAATAATGACCGCTACAGAGGAGTGTTTTCCTACAAAGCTGTCTAGTGTCCGGGCCTATGGGCCATGTCCACTGGGGACCCTTGACGAGCAAAGATTTGAAATGAATTAGGCCATTACGCTGTCACACACACATTGAATACAAGCTAATGAATGTAAAGTCACACAATCTGAAATCAATTAGAAAATCAATTTTCTCCCCAAACTGGTCACTTTCCAATTCCCACCCACCAGTCAGCTCTTCCTTATCATACAACAGCTACCACCCGAGGAGGGTGAAAGCTAACGTGTGAAAGAGCTCCTTCTCTACTTCCACATACATGAGCTCATAGAGGATTGGCCAGTGTCACTGTGATTGACAGGCGAGAGAAGGTACGCCCCTCTCTCCAGGAGAGCATGGCCAAAATTCATTCTCCCATATAAGTCAGATTAAAAAGGAACTCCAAACCAAAAGAAGATTCAACATGTCATGTCAGTGAAGTTTAGAGTGAAGGTGTGTCACTTTTTTCACTTTTACTTCCTCATCTCAACTGGCTCTTCTCAGTTCCTCACCCTATCCCAGAGAGAGTAACCCAGCAACCCTGTGGAGGAACTTCATTCTGCTGCCTGAACTCACCACATTATTCTTTCAACCATGAATTACAGCTTCGAAGGTGAGAGCCAGGACGTAGATTTAACATTTCCGTCCGCTAGTCAGACACCAAACACCAGAGCTGTTTGTAACACTGTGCACTAGATCACAATAAATAGTTGTGTGTTCGTTCTACCTTGTGTACCTTGCGTATGTGTGACCTGGTGAGGTTGTGTTTATGATGGTCTTGAGTGCAGTGACTCGCCGAAATGCTTCTGCTGGAAGACACAGAGATTAGTGTGTGCTCAAGATAGTACAACTTCATAGTAGTCAACTGTGTGTGTGTGTGTGTGTGTGTGTGTGTGTACTCACTCTCTCTGTGACGCTGTGTTCTGAAGACCAGTGAGAACAGGAACACTCCAAGTACAAAGGCAATAGAAGGAACCATGTACAACAGCCAATCTGGACGTGAGACTACACACACACACACACACACACACACACACACACACACACAATCAGTTTGACACCCCTAACCCTATACCTCTAACTCTAAACCATACACACACACACACACACACACACATACACGTATGCATACCTGCTGTGTATGAGTTGTTTTGCAGAGCCATGGTCATGTTGTATTCAGCTAACTTGTCTGAAAATAACATACACACAATTACTTTATCACTGTAATCACACACACACACTCTCACACACACACACAATTAGCTTTTACAAGCTGAACTCAGTTGAGTGAATTAAAATATCATCTGGGTTCTGATCATTTTGTGAAGACTTTATAAGATCATGCCACTGCACAACTGTGTGTGTGTGTGTGTGTGTGTGTGTGTGTGTGTGTGTGTGTGTGTAGACTATATTAAGGCTGTGGTTACACCGGGCACGTACTTCTAACACCTGCGCACACACAAATTTAGAGAAGAGTCATACTAGAAAGTGTGTGTAGAACATTTTTTTTGCAGTAGAGCGATACACACTTCCTCCTTCGGCATGTTGAGAGTTGTTACATTCACCTCCTTTTATTCCCTCTGTGTGTAAAGCAAGCTTACTTTCTCAAAATAACACATCATTTTGTACTCGAAAAGTCCACGCTATAGTACATTAGACTACTGTGTGTGTGTGTGTGTATGTGTGTGTGTGTGTGTGTGTGTGTGTGTGTGTATGTGTGTGTCCCATGGGGAACGACAGTTAAAGCCTTCCGAGCAATCATCATTTCACGCCAAACACCATCCGCTTCTTCTAAACATCTCATCCGTACACACAGATAGATGTCTGGTGTTAGAACTAATGTAAAAATACAACATATAAAAAATAAAACTACTAACAAAAATGTAAAACATGAAAACGAATAAATATCAATACAAAGATACAAAGATATCATTTTAATTAAATATGTAAACTAAAAAAATCAATTACGAGTAGCTGAGGAACTCACAAACAAACAACAACAAAAAAAACACGACCTCAACTAACGTTTATTATCTCTAGGCTAATAATAATAATAATAATAATAATAATAATAATAATAATAATAATAATATCTAGCACTACTACTAGTCATAAAAATACAGCTTGTAATAAACATCATAACTGGCAATGCTCTGTAAAATAGACTTATCTTTCTTTTTCGTGATCTCTCTCACACACACACGCACACACACACACACACACACACACACACACACACACTTTACCTTCAGACTCTGTCATGTTTCTGAATCCCTGTGTAAGGTTTCAAGATCCGAGCTCGCACCTTCATACAGACACACACACACTTACGTACTGATACAAGGATGATGACAAGAGATGAGAGGATGACGAGAAAACAAACGAAACAGCAGGTGGGGCGGAAGACATGGGGAGAGAGAGAGAGAGAGAGAGAGAGAGAGAGAGAGAGAGAGAGACATAAAGAAGAAGTGAAAATTGCCCTAATCACCCATGCATACTCATAAACATGTTATTCTTTACATCCACTGGAGTTCATGACTAAAAATGAGTAACGGAAGTGTGAAGTGTGCTGTTTTTTCGCTTCATTTGTTTTATTTAATTTCTTTCTTCATAGCGACACTCATTAACAAACCTCATCAGCGTACCATCCTGGACGAGCCTCCTGTGTTTCTTCATAACCTTTTTCCCACAACGCTGCTGAATGATAGATTCTGTTCGCTCAGAAGGTGTTGGTTCATTTCCTATGACAGCAGCTCTGACAGAAGTGCAGCTGCAGATCACTCTCGTATGGAAGGATGCTGGAAATAATTAGATAAACAAAACTTTTTTTCTACAAGGAGACTTTTATTTCTGTTTTTGTTGCCTTGGTCCGCCCGGTCTCGGGAGTCCTCATGGATGTTCTCCATTCACAGATTCACCTCATGACAGGTCTGACCCACTGACCACACACACTTCTGTCACCACTCCAGCTACGTTTTCTGTTTTTGCTCGGATTCCCAGCTCAGTTTTTGTCTCTAGTCCTGTACCTTGCTCAGGTTGCCTCTGTCACTGCCCCCTAGGGCTTTGCTCTTACCCCTAGCTTGGTCACTGCCTCTGCTCCTGTGTCAGCTTCATTCACAGATCCTTCCTCAACGTCACACATTCTTTTGCCCAAATCAGACTTGGATCATCAGACTCTTATTTAGACCCAGTACTGGCCTTGACTTTCATTTTCTATGCCTTCTACTTCAAAGCTGTTCGTGTGTCTTGGGCTAGTTCAGTACCATCACTGCTCACATGACACGGGGGATTCATGAATCATCAGGCAACTAGCATGACATATACTTTTGATTTCAGTAGGAAGAAAGGAAAACCCCTAACGGCAGTGCTAAATGCTGCAGGCAAATTAATCTGTCCTGGTCTGTAAGAATGGTGGTGAACAAGATTGTACACTACTTCTGAAGATAGAGATGATTTTAATCTGCCTTTATCTGAATTTCTGAAGATTGCAGCAGACTGCCCTAAGTGGCTTAGTGTGGCTTCAAACTTGTCACTGGAAGTTGTATTGGTATATTAAAGTGTCAATAGGTTGGAGCTGGCCAACAAACACCTACAGAGTATGCTGACAGTGTCAGTATGCTCTCAGTGGTGTAGCATTAGAAGGCCACCAGCAGCTTCTGGGGCAGTTCCTGACTTTCCTGAGCCATCTCAGAGGGCTATAGTCTCACTGACCAGTTTGTAGGCTTTGGGGAGCACCATAAAGGCAGTTTAATTCAATTCAGTGTTACTTGTATAGCACTTTTAACAATGGACATTGTCACAAAGCAGCTTTACAGAAGTCCGGATATAAAATTTAAATTTAAATTTATCTCTAATTAGGCCACTGTGGCAAGGAAAAACTCCCTGAGAAGATATGAGGAAGAAACCTAGAGAGGAACCAGACTCAAAAGGGAACCCATCCTCATCTGGGGGTGATTATAAATCATTTCTTTACCATTAGGTAAAGGACTTGATTGTGCTTCAAGCACATCAGGAAGACTTCTTCCATTAAATGCCATTCAGTGCACTTCAGTGCCATTCAATTCAGTGCACAAGAGGAGTGTCACTTGCAGACCTTATGAGACATACACTCACTGTCCACTTTATTAGGACCATAAATATTTTCACACACAACCGTCTCTAGAGTTTACACAAAGTGGTGCAAAAAAACAAGAAAAAAAACATGTGTGCAGAGGGTCTGCAGGCCGAAACACCTTGTTGATGAGAGAGAGATCAGAGGAGAATGACCAGACTGGTCTGAGCTGGCAGGAAGTCTATAGTAGCTCAAATAATCACTCTTTTCAACCGTGGTGAGCAGAAAAGCATCTCAGAATGCACAACACACCAAAACCTTGAGGTGAATGGGCTACAACAACAGAAGACCACATCAGGTTCCACTCCTATCAGCCAAGAACAAGAATCTGAGGCTATCGTGGGCACAGACTCATTGAATCTGGACAGCTGAAGACCGTAAAAAGACCAAGTGATTTTTTTTCTAATCTTCAGCTGTCCAGTTTGGGTGAGTCCGTGTCCATGATCGCCTCTTGGCTGATAGGAGTGGAACCTGATGCGGTCTACTGCTGTTGTAGCCCATCAACCTCAAAGCTTGAACAAACACTTCAAAAAACTTCTTGCTCAAGAATATATTCCTTTTTTATTATGAGCACTTAAGAAGACTGGAAAATTTACGTGAAGCTTGAAATGAGTTATATGAGGAAATAACAGAAGAAAGATAGTCTTTTTCAATACAATTACTTCAGCAAATGTATTTAAGTAAAATGACATTTGTAATTTCATATTTTTATGTAAAAGTCAAATTATATTTTTATTTAGTATGCAATGGAAAATTAATGCTAATTAACATTTACCAAACATGATTTTTAGGATAAATTACAGACATTTGTTATGCTGGAAAGAAGCAGTATCACCTTTTATTGGACTGAAGCACATTTTATGTGGATAATGAATTACTACTATAATTATCATGAACTGTTACATATGCTTTAGGTTTTTCACTGAATATACTTGTAGAGAAATAGGATTTTTGTTCATTCACTCAGGCGTAGTCTGCTTCTTCTTGTTCTTCTGTGAATCCACTTTCCCCTTCCTCTTCCTCTGTGAATCCACTTTTAACAGCTGCCTGAATGCTCTTTATCTCTTCTGGAGCAGCAGCAGGGAGAATGGCGAGCAGCTCTTTGTCAATCTTCTCCAGTCTTGCAGCACTCTTCCTTTCAAACTCATTCTTGTTCTTGAGGACAAGGCGTAAGATGGCTTTCTGAGCCTCATCACAGGAGTTCTGTAACTGCAGACGCTCAGAAAGAAACGCTGGCTTTTCCTTGTCCATGGCCATCAGTTTCCCCAGAGAGCTGACACGATCCATTAGGTGCTTGGTGGAAACCTCGGTGTAGGTTGCTGAGATCATGTGGACGAGACTGGCGATGTTAGTGGCTTGAAAGGCTTGATTGTAGAGCAGGTCTTTGGAGAAGAGCTTTGCGTTATAGGAAAGTGATTGTGTCTTCTCAGATGTCGAGACAAAATCTTTAAGGGTTCTGCTCAGGCTGGTTTTCACGATGTTGGACACCATCTGAAAGAAGCGCACCATCTTCTCCCACTGCTCCTTCACTCTCCCCATGGCATCCATACCTTTGACCAGCATTTGTATAGTGGTGTTAAAGTCTATCTCTTTGACCTCGCAGTTCCTCATGGTGATGAGGATTTCAGTCAGCTCCTTTTGGTTCTTCTCCATGTTCTCTACACTTTTCTCATAGATCTCTCTGGTCTTGTCCAGTTGAGCCCGGCTCTGCTCTATGCGGAACCTGGCGTTCTCTGATGCTCTTTGTGAAGCTCTCATCTTCCCAGATTTACTTTCTTCTTTATACACCATTGGTGGTTTGGGAGCCAGGGAAGGAGAATTTGTGACGTCTTTACTTTTACTGTCGAAACTGCGAGCTGATTCAGTCAGTTTTCTGATCCTTTCAACCAGCTGCTTTGTTTTGGCTTCTTCACATTTCCCCTCTGGTGCATACTTTGCTAGTTCTGCACAGATTGCAATGCCCTCATCACATATGCTTTGGGCATCAATTTTTGCTTTGCATTTTGGGCTTTTTTCTAAACTTTCCTTGATTCTTTTGAACTGACCTGCATGGAAATCTGTTAATGTAGCTTTATTCTTTTGATCATACAAGTCTTTCCAGTTAATAGTGTTGTCCTGCACAAACTCTCGTACCTTCACTGTGCACATCAGGATTTCTGCAGATTTGCTATAAATATTAATTACATCAACACCATCAACAGCAGATTCTTGACCTTTAATGTAATGCTTTGTATCAGCAATTCTTCTGGAAGCATTACAGATTAGGTTCACTGGCTCGGTAAACAGGGCTGTTACTCCATTAACAACAGCTGTGATGCCCTCAGTGAAGCCTGCAACAAGATCCATACCAATCATGCTCCATCCACTGGGTAGTGAATCCATCGCTTTGTTGAAACTTTTATGTGCTTCCTTAAGTTGCTCTTCCATGGCTTTCATTGCTTTTTCTGAGCGTTTAGTAGCTTCTTCTGATGACTGTTTCCTCATCTTGGCCTCATCCAGTTTCCTCTTGATAGCTTCCAGCTCCTCTCCATAAAAGTGCTCAGCATTTACACATGCTTCCAGCAGTTCCTGGATAATATTGATGACATCAGTGAACCGCTTTTCTGTTGCATTGGCCAACTCAAGACAATCATCTGCAATGACACGAATGTTCTCCAGCTGATCAGGAAGGTGGGCTTCAACAACCTCATCATTTTCTTGGAACAGGATCTTCACAGCCGTCTTCATGTAATCTGGAACTGCCATGGTGTGGAGTCTAATCTGATCCATGTTCTTATGGGCCTCGTTGAAAGCCCACCAGCCAGAGTTACACACCTGCATGAGGCAGGCACGGAATGAATCTGGGTATCTGATGTACTTGTAGCCATCTTTAGGTGGGTTCTTGTTGATGGAGAAGTCTTTTTTGGAGGAGATGAAGACCAGCTCTCCCAGGATGGCTATGGAGAGTGGAGCAGGAGTCAGATACTCCTCCCAGTTGGCATACGGCTGCATCACAAGCTTGGTTTGGTTTCTCATCTCCTCAGCTGTGGTGAGGCTTTGAATTGTCTTTGCAATTTCCATTGCTTTCTTGTTCCTACCAAACCAAAGAGAAAATCAATTCATTTTATGTGTAATATTTACAATATTATACATCAGTGCTGTTGAGTTCTTGACTCTAATTGGTCAGAAAGTGTTGATTAATTTTCTATCAGAGCAGCTCAGGCAGTATCGCACCTGCAAATCACAGGTTTATATGAATGCGCTTGTTCTAATACGTTATCGTTTCAATAGTAACAGCTCATTCACAGGGACGTCTCTGGTGGACATTCCACATAAATATTCCTGGACTTCCTGTGTGTGTATATATCGCGTTCCCTCCCTCTCTTTATTACAGGTTTAGAAGTGAACCAGATGTGACATGGAGATTGGCATACAGTAATAACTAATAATATACAGATTTTAAAAAGTGTACTTAATTAACAAAGAAAAACTTTCTGTAATTAGATATTTATTTAACATTTACAGAAGGAGTCTCTAGTGTCAGTGTGTTATATCAGTCAGAGGACAACAGATTTGCAGTTTCTCAGTAACATGTCAAGCTGCATTAAAAAAAAATTATTATGAATGCCAAGAGAGAGAGAGAGGAAAGAGTGAGGCTGATGAGGGAACAGCCGTTTAAAGCTGCTCTAATGTAAGTGACAATAGGCGCTACAGTCAGGTCCATAAATATTGGGACATCGACACAATTCTAACATTTTTGGCTCTATACACCACCACAATGGATTTCAAATGAAACGAACAAGATGTGCTTTAACTGCAGACTGTCAGCTTTAACTTGAGGGTATTTACATCTAAATCAGGTGAACGGTGTAGGAATTACAACAGTTTGTTAAGGGACCAAAAGTAATGGGACAATTGGCTTCTCAGCTGTTCCATGGCCAGGTGTGTGTTATTCCCTCATTATCCCAATTACAATGAGCAGATAAAAGGTCCAGAGTTCATTTCAAGCATTTGGAATCTGTTGCTGTCAACTCTCAAGATGAGATCCAAAGAGCTGTCACTATCAGTGAAGCAAGCCATCATTAGGCTGAAAAAACAAAACAAACCCATCAGAGAGATAGGAAAAACATTAAGCGTGGCCAAAACAACTGTTTGGAACATTCTTAAAAAGAAGGAACGCACCGGTGAGCTCAGCAACACCAACACCAGGTGTATGTGTGTCAAAGTCAACAATCAAGAGAAGACTTCACCAGAGTGAATACAGAGGGTTCACCACAAGATGTAAACCATTGGTGAGCCTCAAAAACAGGAAGGCCAGATTAGACATCTAAAAAAATCGAAAAAATCTAAAAAAGTTCTGGAACAACATCCTATGGACAGATGAGACCAAGATCAACTTGTACCAGAGTGATGGGAAGAGAAGAGTATGCAGAAGGAAAGGAACTGCTCATGATCCTAAGCATACCACCTCATCAGTGAAGCATGGTGGTAGTGGGCATGTATGGCTGCCAATGGAACTGGTTCTCTTGTATTTATTGATGATGTGACTGCT
>CM041003.1:1385337-1400799 GCA_022985145.1 Pangasius djambal
GAAACCATGTATTTACCTCTTTATGAGGATCAAATATTCCCTATAATCGTAGTAATACATGGTAGCTTTTACCTTGTGTAGTGATTTAGTTTGTTCTCTAGGAAAATGTTTTTTTCAGAAATTGCAGCTTTATAAGTAAACTTTTGGTTACTAAAGATTCTAAAGATACCCTTTTGCTAGATTGCCAAAGATTCCAGTTTGATTATTAAGATCCCAGAGATTCAGCTTGTCATGTTCCCAAGAAACCGCAAAGCGTAAACTCCTCTGTCCTGAAGATGTCGGAAAACTTAAAGTTACAGCTTCACCTCTGACTGTTACGAGGCGCTGACACTGGAGACTCCTTCCATCCATGTTACATAAACACATTTCTCCTTTCAGAAAACTTCATCGTATCAATGATTACACATGTTTTAATGCATTGATGCGGAGTCCCTGTGAATGAGATGTTAATATATAAACGATAATGTATTAGAACGAGCGCGTTAATATAAACCTGTATTTATAAGCTGGAATTTGCAGCTGCGCTGCTGAACAATCAGTATTCCTGTTTGGTTACAAAGATCCCAGAGATTCCCTTTTTGCTTACTAAGATTGCAAAGGTTCTGTTTTCATTATGAAAATTCCAAAGATTCCCTTTTGGTTACTAAAATTTCAGAAATTGCCTTTTGGTTACTAAGATCCCAGAGATTTCCTTCTTGTTACTCAGATTCCTAAGATTCTCTTTTAGTTACTATAACACTTTGGTTACTAAAATTGCCTTTTGGCTAGTATGAGTTTCCAAAGGTTACCTATTGATAAGATTCCAAAGTTTCTCCTTTTCAGTAAAGATATTTCCAAATATTTCCTTTTGGATACTAAGATTCCAAGCATTCAGATAGCAATAGGATTTCAGAGATTCTCTTTTGGGTAGGAAGATCCAAAAGCTTTCCTTGTGGTTACAGTACTATGATTCCAAAGATTTGCTGTCATTTGCTAAGATTCAAGAGATTCCCTTTTTTGCTCACTCTGATTCCAGCAGTTGCCTTTTCATTACTAAGATCTCAGAGATTCCCTTTTGGTTATGAAGGTCACAAAGAATCAATGAAGGTCACAAAATTCCCAGGATTCCCTGTTGTTTGCTAAGATTTCAAAGATTTTGGTCATTAAGGTTTTAACATTTCCTTTTGGTTATTAAGATCCCAGATACGTTTGGTCAAGAAGATTCCAAAGATTCCCCTTTGGTTTCTAATCTTTGTAAGATTCCCTTCTTTAGTCAGATTTCACTTTGAGAAATCAAAAGAATGCAAAGACTCTGTTTTAGTTACTAAGATTCCATTTTGGTTATTGAGGTTAAGATTAAGGGTAGATATAGTTAGCATTGTTTAGCTACTGTATTATGACATGCGTCAGTGGAAATGAGAATTTAGTGACGTTTATGCATCTGTTCATGTGTGTGTGTGCCGTAAAGGAGAGGTTTTTGCGATTTCCGAATGGCTCAGCATCTCTGTGTATCGTGTAGGTGGGGAGCCATCAAGCACGCAGTGTGTTTCAGTAGAAGTCACCTCTTATGCTAATTGACTACAAACTTAAAAGCACTGATTAACACACACACACACACACACACACACACACTCACACACACAGAGAAACACATATTAAGATTAGCCCTCAGTGATGTGTATATGTTATTTGTTGCTATGGTTGTATGATTGATGCAACATCCTGCATCAGAGAGCCAAAGACACACAAAAAAAAAGAAATCAAGAAAAGATATGAAAGTAAAGTTGTCAGGTTCTTCACTTCACAATGCGTTGTACACACTTCACACTCAGAGGAGGGGTGTTGTAGCACTTACCAAAATTAGTGTCCTGTTTTTGCTGCCTTATGATTTAGTTGCCTGTGTGTGTGTGGGGGTGAGTGTGTGTGTGTGTGGGTGTGTGGGTGTGTGTGTGCGAGCATGAGATATTTTCAGCCACAGGTTAAAAAACCCCACCATGCGCTTTTTCTTTCTATCTTGCTTCTTTGCAGAAACTGTTCATTTCACAGTGATAATGTCACAGGTGTGTGTGTGTGTGTGTGTGTGTGTGTGTATCAGGAATGGTCACTATGACCATGTAATATATATTGAAATAAAACCTAAAAACTTGTGCATGTATGCATGTGTGTGTGTGTGTGTGTGTGTGTGTGTGTGTGTGTGTGTGTGCTACAGCAGCGATGTGGAGCGTCTGGATAATTCTTTTCCTTCTATTACCTGAAGATGCTCAGTCCAGTCTCACACACTCGGGTAAGTGTGTATCATGGTGTGTGTGTGTGTGTGTGTGTGTGTGTGTGTGTGCACTGTTTTATTAATAGTGTTAACATTCTCACATTAAAAGAGTTAACACTGTTTTGTAAAATCAGAATTGTCCTGTGTAAACGACTACATGACCAACATCTCGTGTTTGTGGAATGACACGGCGTGGCTCACAGGACGGAACTGCCAACTTCGGGTGACCAGAGACACACATCGGGGCCTGATGTGAGTCATATTCACTGTGTGTGTGTTAGAAGGAGAGAAAGGGTGAATGTACTTGGTGACATATTTTAAATTGTATTTCTGTGGGCCAAATATGGGGATATTGGGACTTAAGGGTACTAAAAGTAAAAAGTACTTTTTCAGACCACATACTAGGATTTGTGGGGAGTAAATATGAGAACTTCCAGCGACTAAATACAAGGGCTTATGGAGACCAGATGTGAGAATTTGTGGTGAAATATTGAAATTGTACTTGTAGGGTCCAAATATGGTACTTACATGCTTAAATAGTTGTACTTGTGGGGAGCAAATGTGAGGATTTGTGAGGACCAACACTAGCCTCCTTACCTGAAATACTTATTGTGTGTGTGTGTGTGTGTGTGTGTGTGTGTGTGTGTGTGTGTGTTTCACAGAACTAAAAGCTGTTCCTTGAACACCACAAGAAACTGCTGGATTTCCATGTCACCCGTGAGCATTTAATAAACACACAGATCATAATCTGCTTGTCAAAATCTCCTTAAGACAATTTTATTCATTTATGCTTCTCTCTCTCTCTCTCTCTCTCTCTCTCTCTCTCAGAAATTAAGCTTCGCTGAGAAGATTATGTTGGAGGTGTTCTGTAACATGACCAGTATGGACAGGGTGGAGAAGTACCGCCCCGGCCGTCACGGTGTGCTTTCTTACTCTTTGGTGTTTTATGATTAACAGTTTATTGAGATTTTCAGTTAATACATTTTTTAGTGAAATAAAATCTAAACAGAAGTGGATGTATACTTAGAAAGAGAGATTGTAGAAACTATGGGTCTGATTTTTCAGCCGTGCATGTGCACACATTTGAGCATAAACCTCGCATAAGCTTTTTTTCTCTCGCCTGTGAGATTGTGTGTATATATTTAGACCTAGCCATGTCTGTACAGAAACTGCCTGATGATAAAAAAAAGTATAATCACAGTAAGCTGGTGATTACAAACGATCAGACGGATTTTGATCAAATCATTTTCATTCCTCTACTTAGCTTGTTTACACTGGAATGAAATATGCTGCAACAAATAACGGTACAGTGGCACAGTACACAGGACTACGTAAAGTCCATGCCAGCGTGAGACGAGTGCAAACGTTACAGTCAATACACAGGACAATAAATACATGAGAAGTAGACGGGACAACAGAACAGTATTAAGTGGAAAAACTAGTGCAACAATTGTCTGTAAACTACTGACTGTCATAATAATTAAAGAGTCATAATAGTAAAGTGAGAGTCATAATAATAATAATAATAAAGTGTCCAAAAGCAGCATTATATCATTTTACATCCCTGATAAAACATTTGATCCAGCCTCTGGTGATGTACTTATACTGCTGGACTTACCAAACATGGGGACCAAATACGAGAACTTATGGAGACCAAAAATAGGACTTCGTGGAAACCAAATACGAAGACCAAATTCCCATTTTAATCTCCAGTTCAGCCAGGTCCATATAATATTTCCAGCTGTTAATGTCGAGCCAGAGAGGTGACAAACAGTCAGGGGTCGAGTAATGCAGTGTGAGCAAAATCAAAATAAAGGGCAGAATTAAAAAAGTAAACAACCAGGAATAATGAACAGAGAAAACAATTCCCAGACGTGCTCCCTGGCATGGCAAAAGAACAAATGCAGGAAGTCAGTGAGGTTTAACAGGAAACTGGAAGCTGGAATCACACTTTTCTTCGAGAATATTTGGGAAACTCGTTTAGATATCATTTTTTTCATTTTTTCACAGTGAAGTGGTACACTGCAGCACTCCCATGATGCTGATGATTAAATAGACAGATTAAGTAAAGAAGATGTATCTAAAAAGACATAACATGATGGAAGCATTTTGAAAAGTTGAATGATTGGCTGGTGTTGATTTGATTGACAGTTAAGCTCCACCCTCCTGAGCAGCTGAATGTTACCGGGAACAACGTGACGTGGAGTCGAGGATCGCACTTCCCCAATTCCATCACAAAATACGTGTTTCAGCTGCAGGTCAAAGCCAAACAGCAGAGCTGGGAGGTGTGTGTGTGTGTGTGTGTGTGGGAGGTGTGTGTGTGTGTGTTTATGGTAGTGTATATATATATATATGATTGTGTGTATGTGTGCATTGTGTGCTCTCTCACATATTAAGTGTTTTCCTCATTCATTTGTGTTTAGAAGTGTGTGTGTGTATACATTTCTGTGTGTCTCTCTGTACGCGTGTGTGAGTCTGAGTATTTAAATACATTGGCTGATATGCTATGATGGGAGACATTGCGTGTGTGTGTGTGTGTGTGTGTGTGATAAAGGAAGTTAAGCCGAGGCGCGTGGATGGCACGTTTGTGCTGTTGGATGGTAATTCGGTGTGTGTGGGGGAGTGTGAGGCACGAGTGCGTGTGAAACCCCTTGAGCCAAAGAAAGAGGACCAGATCCGGGGTCACTGGAGTGACTGGAGCCCTGCCGTGACCTGGAGGTCAGAGGTCATCGTAAACATACAGGCGACACACAAGCCAGAGACGAGCGACACATCTACCATCTCTCGCCCTGAAGTCATAGGTACATGACACAGTTTTTCTCCCGATTACAGCTGAGCTGATTTTGTGTTAGACTGCAAATGGAGTCAATCAAATAAGAGACAATCGAGAAGAATTTTAGGCCATTTGTTGCGAGTATTACATCTCGATTTTTAAAAAAAATCTAGACATAGTGACTTGGTGTACACTGGTCTTGACTTATATCTGAAAAGAGAGCATGAAAATGTAAATGTAGTATTTTATATTTTAACGGTTTTTGACACTCATTTTACTGTAACACACACACAGACACACACAGGGGGTTATTATTGACCGAGCCACCAAACAATATTTCTCCAAAACATTGTGTTGTGATTGTAGCAGTAGTGATGAATGAGTGTGTTTTAGGGATGTATAATGGGCCTCGTTTATCAATCTTTCAGTAAAGTTGTGTGTTCTGAACTAAAAACTTTCAACCAGATTTACAAAAGTTTTGGGAAGGCTGATTTTCATTGTACTTGTGTGTGTGTGTGTGTGTGTGTGTGTGTGTGTGTGTGTGTGTGTGTGCTGATCACCCGTAAAGTGCAAAGGGTGTTCCTGACACAGCTCGCTTGCATGTAGTAACGCCAACAAAACTCCATAAAAGTTCAAGCACACACACAGCTGGGAGCACGAAATGAACGATCAGGATAAAGGATGAAAGACGGTCGTGGAAGTTATTTTGACTCACTGCTATGCCAATAAAAATAGTTATTAATATATAATATTAATAATATTAAGTGAGCACTAAATCTTGCGCTAAACGTGGACAGACCGGCCCGTCCTCCATCCATATGGCGCCATTACTTTTCTTCATAATTTTGTCTTTTGAATAAGGAATTTAAACTCAGCAGTGTATTCCATATATACAAGTACATCAATACCTGATAAATAATATGATATACATGATAAATAATGTGATTTAAAGTCGATCAAGCTGAGGTTTATGTTAGTCAGGCTTCCTATGCGTAAACTTACACACACTCAGGAGCACGAGTAGGACACGAACGGTTTTTTATGGGATTTTCATGAACACCAGATTTCTTGTGTAAATGCTCCCATGAATGATTAATGAATAAATCTGTTTGTATCCAGCTTGATAAACGAGGCCCGATTTTCCAACTGTTTGTAAAAAAAAAAAAAAAGAAAAAGAAAAAAAAGCATATGAGTAAAATTGTTGTTGTTGTTGGAGCAGGAATGCTGGTGGGGTTTGTTCCGCTCATCCTCATTGTCCTCATCCTCGCTTCGCTCTCTGTCTACCGACACAAATGGTACGTGTGTAGAGAAGTGTGTGTTCATTTTCTGCATATATTACTACTATGTGCCTCTGTGTGTGTGTGTGTGTGTGTGTGTGTGTATGTGTGTCACATAATTGTATATTTGTGCGTAGCATTTGTGTATGTGGAAATTCCTGTATGAGGTCTAGTTGGAACTACACTGAGGTGTGTGTGTATTTGTGTGTGTGTGTGTGTGTGTGTGTGTGCGTGTGTTTTGATTTAAACCAGGGGTCTTCACTCTTACTCGCAGCATTAGTATAGTGTCAGGGGTCTTATCCACAAAGGGCTGGTGTGGCTGCAGACCTTCATTCGAGCCAAATAGGAGACACACTTGACAGTTGATTGAAGATGAAGGTGATTAAAAGTGGAATGAAGTGTGGCTCCTGTGCAGCCACACCAGCCCTTCGTGGATAAGACTGAAGACCCCTGATTTAAACTGTACATACAAATATACATATGTCTGGCCATTGTGTGTTTGTGGATCAGCTTAACTCTAAGCATCATCAGGGTCAGCTTCAGACACACACACACACACACATACAGTACATACATGTATACAAACATTACCATGTAATTACTGCTGTACCGAGGATAAACCACCAGCCAAATCACGTCTGCTCAGTGCTGCGCCATTTCAGCTGACGAATAGGGTAGAGGGGTGCCAATACTTTTTGTCCAGAATTACTGTCGATCTAGAGTCAATAATTATACACCTACAGAAACTGAGCTGTGTGCTCATACAGGACAATATTACCCTTGTTTGTTGCAGTGGGCCGAAGGTGGGCTGCGAGCACGTTCCTGACCCCTCCAAATACTTTCAGCCTCTTATCAACGAGCACAACGGAAACTTTCAGGTGAGCCGACGATGCTGAACAGTCTGAGTGTGTGTGTGTGTGTGTGTGTGTGTGTGTGGGTGGGTGTATATGTGTTTGCGTGCGGGTGTGTGTGTTAGAGTTCTTTCCTTGAATTCATACAAGGTTTGAGGTTTTCTGTGGGTTTTTTCCCTTTCGTTTCTCTGGAGGTCGGCGCCTCAACGTCCTTGCGTGGTTTCTCTGTTCCTTTGAGCTACACATAGTAACGGATGTACACACACATACACACACACACACACACACACACACACACTCACTCACACACACACACACACATGCACGCACACACATGCACATGCACACGCTCTCACTTTATGTACTATACTTTTATATAGACAGTTTTTAGTGTATTACACGAAAGCACTGCTGCAGAATTCGGGCTTGTGATTGGTCACAATTATTAATTTTCTATTAATTTTCTCTAACAGCAGCTCTGACAGTAGTGCAGCTGCAAATCACAGGTTTATATTAATGCACTCCTTCTAATACGTTATCGTTTCTACAGCAACAGTTCATTCACAGGGACTCGTACAGCGGGCGCGCCACATGAACGGATTAAAGAACGTTGTGTAATTGCTGATATGCTGAGGTTTTCTATAAGGAGACATTTATTTAGCTGCAGAACTGTGTGAAGAGATTTGAAAAACAAACCCAGTATTGACAAATGTGTGTAACCAAATGTACAAAAAAACTGTAATAGTCCTTTATTATTTTGTTTTTCCTCACAATTTTGTTTTATATGTTTAATATGGTATGAAAGGCAAGAATTTCATTGTATGGTCCAACCTGCACGATATCTGTGTGTGTAATTATATCCTGGAAGATCCATAAATATTTGGACACTGACAAAGTTGTCCTTATTTTAGCTGTCTACCATGGCAGCACAGACTAACACCCAAATCAGGCGAATGGTGTTCACCGCAAAACAGTAGGAATTACAGCACTTTTTAAAGGCCCAAAAGTAATTGGACAAACACAAACTCTATTCTGGTCTTCCTGTTTTTAAGGGTCACTAATGGTCTTGTGGTAAACCCTCTGTTTTTACTCTGGTGAAATCTCCTCTTGATTGTTGACTTTGACATAGACACGCCTACCTCCTGGAAGGAACTCACGAAATACCTGATTTGGCCACACCTAATATTTTTGCTATCTCTCCAATGGGTTTGTTTTGATTTTTTCAGCCTAATCATGGCTTGCTTCACTGAGTAGAGACAGCTATTTAGATTTCACATTGAAAGTTAACAGCACCAAGTTCCTCATGAACTCAAAACTATGGCATTTATCTGCTTATTTTAAGTGAAATAATGAAGGAATAACACACACCTGACCATGGAAGAGCTGAGCAGCCAAGTGTCCAATTACTTTTGGTCCCTCAAAGTGCCGTAATTCCTTCACCCGATTTGGATGTATATTTCCTCAAAATAAGGCTGAAAGTCAGCATTTTGTTATATTCATTGTTTAATTTAAACTCCAGTGTATTGTGGTAAACAGCTAAAATAAGAAAAGCTTTGTCAATGTCCAAATATTTATGGACCTGACTGTATGTAAAGTTTTCTACAAATATTTTATGGACAGGCAAATATACTTTATTACACAACCTGCATATCTCACCTCACTCTTGACCCAATAACATTTTCTACAGGAATGCAATCCAAATTGAGGTATAAGTAAAAAATAAATAAATAAATAAATAAATAAATAAATCAAGCTTTGAAGAGAACTCTGGCTTAGCCTCTGATACAGATCTGCTTTTTTCCCCCATAGAAATGGCTGGGTCCTCAGCACTCGACTTCTTTGTTCGTCCCTTCTCAGTCATATGACTGCGAAATCTCTCCCGTTGATGAAGTCACTGAAGCATGGGATGACCCTCTGGCTGGCAACACAATGCTCATCTATGCTAATCACACAGCGGTTTTGCAGCAGCAAATGAGTGATGGCAGTCAGCTCTCGTCCGGTGTCTCTAACATGGGGTACTTCTACAGTGAGCACCAGCCAGGCTCTGTTTGCCTGGACTCCTGCCCCGTCTACTTCACGTACCATCCTGAAGTTGGTGCCCTCCAGTCCAGCATGTCCTACGAGCGTTTGCGGGGGGCACTGCCAACGAGCCCGGACTCCGGCTTCGGCATGGAAGCAGAAAAAGAAGTGGCTGATGAGGAAGAACAAGAAGACGACACAGGAAAAGGACAGAAGAAGGAATGCAGCGGGGTCAACATGCAGCACCTGGTCTCGTTTGTTTTGTCCTTGCCGGAGAGCGCAAGAATCACCATCCCACCATCCTTCGCCGATCTCACACCCTGGCAAGAGGAGTCTGAATCTTCTGGGATCAGTACAAACTCTGAGTCTCTGGATGGCGCTGTGGTTCGACCTTCGTCCATGGTGGTGCAGCCGTGCAGCAGTGGCTATTTAACCCTGAAGGAGATGCATAAATACAGCAACAAATCCATCTGATCACATTCATCTGATCATCTGAATTCGAATCATAACAAATTTGACAAAATCTGCAATTTGCTTCCAAATTTATCCCATGTGGTGTGAATTTGTTCCATCATGGTTAAAATTTCTCATTCATTTACAGCAAGCGTTGATGATTTTCAGTGTCAGGACATGTAGTGACCATTGGCAAAGTGAAGTGGGCGGGGCAGAGTTCAACTTCATGTACATGAGGAGTGAGGAGTGTGATGAATATCAAAGGGAGTGGGAGACAATTAGGACGCTTCTTTTTTCCCCTACTAAAACATTATCTGACTTGTTGCAAACTTCAAGCATATCAGAACGTAGAACGTAAAACAATTGCTCAGTCTCGGAAAGGTCCTCTCCAGGAATGATCTGGGAATTTTAGTTAGAGCATTAACCGTTTGTCCCGGAGTGCAAAGGGAAGCTAGCTAACATAAATCAGAGTATAAACACTGCCAAGTCACTAATTATAACAAATTTCAGTTCACTTGTGTATAGTATAGATATCAAAACTGTTTTATCGGCTGTTGTTGAAGTTGTGGAAATATCACGTGTTACACTAGGTAGTTGAGAAACTGCAGCAACCAGCAGGAAATTCAAGTCAGGGACACCTACTAGCAACAAATGTATAACAATTTGTGATTGCAGCGTCATAAGCAGACTCTTCTGCAAAAAGTCTGCTGTTGTTATAGAAGAGTATAAAAGACAGTAACATTTTCACTTCAGCTTTAACCATCTTCCATTTTTCATCTGTTGTCATATATTCCTGTGTTCAGTGTGTTTAACCGATAACTGTGCTACACAAAGACTCGTGACTTTTACAGACACGTGGACTCCTGTCTCATCATTACCATGCGATGTTGCTAACCTTCATGATTATTATTATTATTATTATTATTATTATTATTATTATTATTATTATTATTATTTAGGAATACAGCTTGTTCCACCTATGTTTTGAGCTGTGTGTATTCCTGTTTTTCTTGGTTTTTGGCTGCTATTGGACACCATGAGATTGTCCTGACTCAGACACACACACACAACACACACACACACAACACACACACAACACACACATTGACGATCTCATGCCAAATTCGTCTAATTTCTTCAAATTCAATCGTAAACAATGCTATGAAAGCTCCATTCTCATTCCTCTGAGTTTTGCAAACCATCTCAAACACTTTCTCTTACCTGGGAGACAGAGACAGAGGGTTCATTGTGATGCTTGCGATGCCATTGCTGCGATGCTTTTGGAAAACTTGACCCAGAGGACAAATTCTGTGTTCTCAGGGTTCCAGTTCGAGTTGAAAGGTCTAAGTTTAATTTAGGGAGTGATTCAGTGTGCTGCCTTTACTTTAAAGCATTGAAACATATGAGGGCTTTTTCCCCAATTCACATGTTTTTATGCAAATTTTTTTTTTTTGTTCATAATTTAGTCATAGTCATCTAGCTAGATTTCTTCCAGGAGAGTAAAAGGCTAATACGTGCTTCCTCTTCACAGATTTCACAGCCCTGTTCTTTACATAAAGCTAGCATTTCTCAGATCAACAGAGGAAAGCAGAAGTAAGCCGTCCTTCCTGACAGTTATGTCCTCTTGTGTTCCTAGCCAAGGCTAAATATTAGAAAAAGATCGACGTTGTTTTGTATAAACGGTGACGGAAACAGATTGCTCGCAGTAAACAGTGACGTAGCGAGTGTGTGTCCTTGCTTCTCCCTGACTGTTCTGATTGGCTGGCACCACTCGTTCCGTCTCATAAGATTTATCAGAACACGTGGTCGATACAGACACACAAGCATTCACGTTTGACTTTTACAGATTTGAAAGTAAGTTGGATTTGGATTGAAGCAAATGTATGCAATCTATGATGTATAAAGCAAGAGATATGACAGATATATATTATATTTAATACTAATATATTCACTTTTATTTAGATGCTCTATCATTTACCTGTTTCTGTAAAAATTTTTAAACGTATTCTCATTTTGCATATAAATACATATATTCTCTCATAGCTGTGCATTCTGTTTAAAGATTAAAACCCTTAACGGTTCCATGTAGAACCCTACAACAAATCGTTCTATCAAAAAAAGGTTGCAAGTAGAACTCTATTTGGGGGAAAACCCACAATTAAGAACCCATAACTATCTAATCAGCACCTTTGCCGTATTGACTGGGAATGTGGTACAAACCAATATTTTTCTTAAAACCAAGAACCAATCAGGAGATTAACATTTAGCTTCTGGAACTTCAAGGGTTCTTCATGGGCTCTGTAAGGGTTCACTTTGTAATGGACATTACAAAACTATTTTTATGTGGAGTTTATAGAAACAATAACATATTAGAGCGAGCGCATTAATATAAACCTGTGTGCTGTCAGAGCTGCTGTTATAGAAAATTAATCAACACAAAATTAATCTTCTTACTAATCACAATCCAGAATTCAGCAGTGCTGTGATATCACTATATACACTTTATGGCCAAAAGTATGTGCACCCCCTGACCATCAAACCCATATGTGCGTGTTGAACATCTCATTCCAGATTTATTCCCTCTTTGTTGTTATAATGAGCTCCACTCTTCTACGAAGTCTTTCCACTAGATGTTGGAGCGCGGCTGTGGGGATTTGTGTTCATTCAGCTACAAGAGCATTAGTGAGGTCAGGCGCTGATGTTGGGATGTCGAGGAGGTCTGGGGTGCAGTCGGTGTTCAGTGGGGTTGAGATCAGGGCTCTGTGCAGGACACTCGAGTTCTTCCACTCCAACCTTCACACACCATGTCTTCATGCTGGAACAGGTTTGGGCCTCTTAGTTCCAGTGAAGGTTAACTGTAATTTTACAGCACACAGAGACGTTCTATACAATTGCGTGCTTCCGACTTTGTGGCAACAGTTTGGAAAAGAACCACATATTATGGGTGTGATGGTCAGGGGTGCACATACTTTTGGACATATAGCGTAACTTATTGGTTCTGTTGACATTTAATAGTAACTAGAAAATTATTTTTGATGGAAACTGTTAAAAATGTTTAAAATGGATTGTATCGTCATTTTTTTTCAGCAGTATTTAGCTGTCCTGCGTAAACGAACCCTAAATTTATTCTGTAGATTTCCTATACTGTATAATATGACGAAGAGTGACTGTGTCATTAGTGAAACATCAAATAAAAGATCATACCTTTTTGCAGTTTTCTTTATTTTTATTTGTTTAATATGCTGTTTTGATATGTTGTGCGCATCATATTTCTCACTTCATACAAAAATAAATGCTGTGTGTAAAGGGTGTTTACAAAAGTGGCTTGTGGTCAAGTGCATGTGTGAAAGGAGTGTGTGTGTGTGTTGTGTACGTTTCTGTGTATGTGTAAGGTCAAGGTGCGAGTGTGTTTGCGTGTAGCCTTGCACTAGCATGTGGTGTGACATTTATATGTGTCTGCAGTTTCCGTTCCATTCGCCATGAGATGCAGAGTGAAAGAGAGAGAGAGAGAGAGAGAGAGAGAGAGAGAGAGAGAGAGAAATGCGAAACCTGCATGACCATTTGTATCCGTTACCGCATTTATATTTATGCGCTTATATTTATGCTTTACTGTAATTTAATATAGAATATTTACTAAGTTTTATGTTTATTGCTATTCATAAATATATAAAACTGGCTATTTAGTTTACTCCTAACACACTGTATGTTTTTGGTATAAATTACTTTTTTTTTTTTTCCTAAAAAAATCTTTGTTTTGTCCAGGGGTGTACAAACTTTTGCACTCGAGTGCACGTTTGACATCATGGTATATAGGATTAAGAATATGAATTATTATTAATAAATATAGTGAGGAATAGTAAATAGATGTCATATATGCTAATAGAAAGATAGAGGTAGAATTCATATAATAATAACAATAACAATAATAATAATAATACAGTATATACTATATTTAATATTCCTGAATATGGTTAAGCTTGCACAGCCTTAGGACCAAGTGGGGAAGACAGTGATTCCTTAACAGCAACAAATAGCCATTTAGTGCGTTAGTTTGTCATTACAAAACAGTCAAGTATATCAAAATGACCTCATTTTTAAGTCTGCAACTCCTTTCTGCTGTGTTATATACAGTATATTCCTTAATAATACGTTTACATTAATAACCAAACTCTTTCATATTCTCTCTCTGAATTCTCGTTATGCTCAGACATACGCTCTGTCTGACGGCTCTGCTGTCTTAACACACACTTCTTTTCACACTACAGGTCGTCTTTTCTGCTGATTTGACCTCATCTTCTGGATTGTTGTCTTCTTCCGAGATGCACCTACATGACTTTTTTTTTTTTAACTTTCTTTCTTACTATGTGTTATGTAGATCAATTGTAAGATAGAGGTACATTTTCAACATTGTATGTTAACTTTAACTTAATTGGCAAAGCATAAAACGCACACAACACAAAGTGGTTTCATCGAACCTTAACAGACTTAATAATGTATTTTCACTTTACCATTGTACGCCACAGATCCAGATGGAGATGGAAAATAAATGCTGCACAATTAGATCTGTGGGAAAGTTGGCTGAAGTGAATATATTATGCCTTTAAAAAATGAAATTAAACGGTTCTTCAATAAAAAAAAAAAACTTCTAGAAACAGCAGTAAACAGTCAATATTCGTTGTGACTTATTGCATTTGTCTTGGGAAATGCAATGTAATATGTAATATGTTGCTTTCTTTACTGACATAAAAGTAATATTTGGAAATCTACATTTTTTTTACTGATCTAATAATGCAAAAATCATGAAATAAGCATCTAAAGCAAAATCATTATATGTAAATTAAACAAATTAGGGTGCTGAGACTTTTGCACAGTACTGTACAACTAATTAATCATTACTGAAGACTAAGTATTGAACTGGTGTGTATGACCTTGTGTGGATTAAACACACTTATGATACACTACTTTTAATAAAGTTATTGCTGTTACAATAAATTATTCCAGCAGGATTTCAAGCACAGGATGTAATTACATTTACTACAGTTACTACAGTTACGCAAGTCAAAGAAAATCTAATGCACTGGCCCATAGTGTGCAAGCAAAACAGCTGTGTGTGTGTGTGTGTGTGTGTGTGTGTGTGTTAGCACTTTATCAAATTGACAGATCCATGAAATGTGTGTCACTGAGCCAAAATTCCACTTACGTGTGTGTGTGTGTGTGTGTGTGTGTGTGTGTGTGAGAGAGAGAGAGAGAGAGAGAGAGGGGGTAGGATGAGGATAATGTAATGTGTAAGGAAAAAAGGAAGGGAGGGAGTTAGAAAGAGACTGATGAGGGAGGGAAGAAGCAAAGTAGAAAGTGGAGAAAAAGTTTTTTCTTCCTCTCTCTTTATCTTCAGCATGAAGAAACGTGGTAAGTTTAACACACACACACACACACACACACACACACAAAACACACACACACACACACACACACACACACACACACATTGTTGCATCTATTGTTCTGCTAAGAGCTTTTCCATGCTAATCCATATGCACTGAGTCCAAGTCTACAGAAATGTTAAAGATCATATAAACCTAGATAGATTTGTTGAACACTGGATTGTTATACTTTCTATAGTTTGTTTGTGTGTATGTACATGTGAGGCCCAGTAGTGTTGCAACAAGTGTGAAGGACTCAGGCAGTTTTCACACCCATTAAAGTCGGACATAACAGCTGGGCTTCTGTCCTCATTTCACATGTTTTAAAATTAAGTTCATATTTGGGTTTGTGTCTGAGTTTTTTTGGTTTACGTCTGGGTTTGTGTTGGGTTTACATTTAGGTTTGTGTTGGGTTTACATTTAG
>CM041003.1:1400899-1427942 GCA_022985145.1 Pangasius djambal
AGCTTAAAAGTTCCTAACACTCGCTCCTTGACTTCTGAAATTCGAACTGAAAACCCTCTGGTCACTAGCAGGATATCTCTAATCACCACTTATTAACTCTATCAGTGTCATATAATTGTAAGCATTTATACACCATTTTATGTTTCATTGTGTATCCATTCAAAAAGCTCAGTCACTTTTGTCCTTTAGCAGAGCCAACTCTTATTAAATGTTTAACACAAGTTCTATAAACATCTGGGATCCAGCAATCCCTCAGAGAGGAAGGTCAGTTTAAGACAATCATATCCATGTATATGTAAAACTGTTAGATAAAATATGAAGTCTCCAGGATCACAATGAGCAACTGTAACACCATACAATAAAAAGGAATGAGAGATTGAATGGTATGAGTTCAAATCCCCGCACCACCAGCCTGCCATGGTTGGATGTATCAGCCAAATGAGCAACTGTAAATGAACTTCAACTCTGAAGCTTGGGTCTAGGGATTAAACTTGCACCGTACAGCTTGGAACATTGGACTCAACTCTTATTCTACACCTGAATCAGACTCTACAGCTTCAGACTCTGAACTCGATTTGTACCGCATCGGATTCTGGACTTATGCTCCTTGTGACTCGGGACTTGAGTTGGACTCTACAGCTTGAAACTTTCGACCTGTCTTAGACTCTACAGCTAAATTGTGCAGGACAGGGGGCTCTCCAGGACCAGGGTTTTTTTTGCTCTGCAGCTTAAGGCTCAGGACTTGACTCCAGATCAGAAATCCGGATATAAATATTAAATTTATACATTATTCCTTAATGAGAGAGGTGAAGGTGGTGAGGAAAAACTGCCTGAGACGGCATGAGAAAGCAACTTTGAGAGGAACCAGACTCAAAAGGCAACCCATCCTCATCTGGGTGACACCTGATAGTGCGATTATTATTCATTTCTCTTCTATAGCTGTATACTATAGAGTCAAGCAGTGCTAGGTTTGTTGAAAGGAATTTGAGTATGAGCAACAGAGTCATTTCTGAATTCCTCAGAGTTTTAACTTTTTACGTCTATCATATCCAAGTGAAGTCATTGACTCTTCAATGATTGAGACTTGAGTGTAAACTGTTTTTGGTAAGTGCAGTCTTTAGGCTGTCCATGGAAGCCTAGGACTCTGGACTTGGGTCGCTGAACTTGGACCCGACTCAGACTGTATGGCTTGTGACTCTAGATTTGACGCAAACTTTGGACACTGATACATCTCGTGACTTGACCATTAAGACTCAGTGTACAGTGTTACCATTTGAAAGAAAAATACAATACAATTCAATTTTATAAAATGGAATTGACTGATTTAAATAATGGATTGTCTGTGCAGGTTCAGTCATGGTTGTGTCTGTAATTGTGTCGTTCCTCATCCTCGTCCCCTTGACACTCTCTGTGCCTCAGTCACCATGTCGCCACTGTTGTGATGATGACTTTCTGCCAGACGAGGCTCCCACAACACTACCACCAGACACGTCGGCCATGCCTGAAATACGCACGTACATCAATATGACCATTCTCAAAGGTAATCTTAACATCTCTCCTTGGGATTTGAGTCTTGTGGGTTAAGCTATCAGACTGGGGGTTGAGGGGGGATAGGATTTAAAAAAGCAATTGCTACTTAGTGAAGGCATTTAGCAAACATCACCAATCCACACAGATCAGAAATTCTGGACTACCTGGAGTACACCACATCAAGACCCTTAGGACTAAGTCTTAAATCAGTCTGAATTCACAAGAAATGGAGGGAAAGGGCTGAGGAGCTGCATTGTAAGAGATCTGCTTCTTCATGCTTACAGTTAAGGTCCGCCGAAGGCATTTGGTGAGTGTGTGTACGAGCACGTCAGTGCTAGTGCTGGAACCTGGTGGAGGAGAGGCTGATGTGGAAGAGAGCATGACCTGTATTTCTGCGCATGGTCGTGCATGTATGAGTGTGAAAGTGCGTCTGTGTGTGCTTGTGTTCATGTGTCAGAAACTAGGTGTGTGTGTGTGTGTGTGTGTGTGTGTGTTGTGATGAAATCTTTCAGGCCTTCTTTTTGTTTCAGTTCCTCCCACTTAGCAGCTGTTTTTTTATCTGATGTCTGATTTGAATAAAGGGTCAAATCTAGGTTTTGTTTGTGCTTTGAGGGGATTTTTAAAGGTCCTATTTTACGGTGTGAAACACATGCAAACTAAATAACCCACAATGAAATGTGCAAGCTGATCCCACTTTAAAAAGAGCAAACTCACCATGACTGTCGAGAAGTGGAGTTTTATATGTACTCCCTGTATTTGCATGCGTTTCCTCCGAACTGAACGAACGAATGAACGAATGAATGAATGAATGAATTAACTGATTTTTACAATTTGTTTTCATCACCTTCTTCACATGTGCATGCGATTATTTACATCATTATTCTTTGTAACTCCCTTGCAAGGCACGTAATAACTGAATTCATTTATTGCTACTGAAATTGTGCATGTTGGTATTCAGACCTCAGAACTGCAGACTGAAGCACTACTCAGACAAGTGCGCTGGATTGGTGTACGCAGGAGTGAGTCTGCTGAAAACCAAGGGGAAATAAACGTAACCTCCTTCTTCAGTCCGCATGTGCTATTCCACAATGTTTCAGGTTTAAATGAGAGTACTTGTGTTTAAAGGTGGTGGTCTAGACATTGAAAAACGCCATTTCTGATGCTTCTACTAAAGACAAATCAGACAACTTTGGAGTTGTGAACTACATGAAGGCGATTTTAATAATCTGAATGCGGAGCCCAGAATATTTAATCGAGTACCTGTGGAACCTGACTCTGAATACGAGGAACTTTCCTTGTTTAAATATTGACGTAACTTTAGAATTTTTCGCACACTCTGAATATGAGCCATTATTTTATGGTATTATTTACAAACACTAAATTCCAGTAGTTTTGGTACTTTGTCTTGATAAATGTAGCTGACTCAGAGTGTGTGTGATGTTTGCGCCAAAGCTCTTTAATCAGGTATTTCCTACTGCCATAGTCTCAGAAGGGAGTCGGAACACAGATATGGTAATTAGAGACAAATCTATACATGTCATTTCAAACAGGCAGGTTGAAATCAAAATGCAAAAATGTCTGATCTCCAGATAGCAAAAAGTAGGAAAACAGGAGATCATTAACCATGAGCTAGGAATGATTGACAAGGTGAAACCACAAACCAAACAGCATTTGCACAGCTAAAACTTAATCCAATGCAATCTTAGTCTGCTCCTCCCTCCGCAGGTGATAAAGGAGAAAAGGGAGAAAAGGGAACACCAGGGAAGCCTGGTTTAGAAGGTCCTCCTGGAGCACAAGGTCCTGAAGGCCCCAAAGGCTCCAAAGGTCAAGCTGGAGCACCTGGAGCTTCATGCAAGTCAGAACACTCTGCATTCTCAGTGGGTCGACGCAAAGCCCTCCACAGCACAGACTCCTACCAGGTGCTTCTGTTTGACACCGTCTTCGTCAACATGCCCGGCCATTTCGACATGTTCTCCGGCAAGTTCCTGTGCAGCATTCCAGGTGTCTACTTCTTCAATGTGAACGTGCACACGTGGAACTTCAAGGAGACCTACGTGCACATCATGCAGAATGAGGAGGAGCGCACTCTGGTGTACACTCAGCCTGGACAGCGCTCCATCATGCAGAGCCAGAGCATCCTGCTGACCCTCGAGCTCAACGACGAGGTGTGGGTGCGTCTGTACAAGCGCGAGCGCGAGAATGCCATCTACAGCGACGATGTGGACATCTACATCACGTTCAACGGGTACCTCATCAAATCGAACGCGGACTGAGAGAATCAGGACTATGAGGGGTGATGATTTGAAGTTACTGTTACCACTCGGAAGTTCCCAAATGTTTTATTCCTCTTATACCACAGCAATTTGCCAATGATTACAATTTTTTATTTATTTAAAAAGCCATACATTTTATCCAGTTATAGTTATATTCACCGTTTTAGGACGCCCATGAAACAAGTTAGTTCCTGTTCTCACTTAAGTTCTAGCAGCTATAAACAGTCATTTCCTCACCAGCCTCTCTTTATTCTCTCTCTTAAAGTTAAAAAATGCAGCTTGTCATGTTACCTGGAGAAACCTCAAAGCGTAAACTCCTCTGTCCTGAAGATGAAAACTTAAAGTCACAGCTTTACCTCTGACTGTTACAAAGCGCTGACACTGGAGACTCCTTCCATCAATGTTAAATAAACGTCTCCTGACAGAAAACGTCCCCACATCAACAATAACACATTTTTTAATTTGAGAATTCGCCCTGTGAATGAGCTGTTACTATAGAAATGATAACGTATTAGAACACGCACATTAACATAAGTGATTTACAGCCTTTTATTCTGATCTTGGATCAGTTTTTTTTTTCTTTATGTGTCCTAATAATGCAATCTAAGAAGGAAAAATATTACATCAACCCTAAAAATAAGGACTGACTGTTGAATTAATATCTCCAGCTTAATCAACTCCAACCTCATAAACCTCACACATGTATATCTGCCGCAGAGACGTGATGGTACCCTGTGATAAGGAAATCGGAAATCGTTATTCTGTTAACAGCGCAATACCACAAGCGCAAAAAAACAGCGCAAAACTTCGCATGTGGCTGGGACATGATTTCCTATCAGAAAGGGTTCCTATAAGAAGTAGAGGCCTTTTTAAGAGTGTAAGAACCTTTAATTATTCAGTTAACCAGTATGATGAGGTGCGGTGTGGATAAGGCTGGGTTTAGCATGCTGAGAGTTTTTTACTCTAAATAAAATAAGCGAGTTCTACATGCTAAGGTTCTTGTAAAGATAATATTAACGATCATGAATATTATACAACCAAATGGAAACGTAGTGTATTAAGTACAAAAGGAATGTGAATTTTCTGTGGTTGGGGGTGAAAACTGTAGTACACAACACACACTTGCCAAAACCTCATATCTCCCCCAAAAACCATTTCAGTGTGTGTGTGTGTGTGTGTGTGTGAGTGTGTGTGTGAGTGTGTTAGCTTTGGGTCATCAACCATTTTACTGTTCTTAGTTACTTCCATCATAAAATTTCCTCAAGCTCTGAAAGTATTTTTTATGCAGTGAATGGGAATCAAAAATAATAATCTGATTTTAAGGGTATAATTGCGAAATCAACATGCATGACAGTACACTGATCTGTGTGTGTGTGTGTGTGTGTGTGTGTGTGTGTGTGTGTGTGCATGTGCTGAACCGTGAACAGGATGTGTGTGGTTTCCCTACTTTAGGCCTCGAGCTGAAAGTGAAACAGTAAAGGAGCTGCAGTAAAGAAAATTGAACTTAGTTTAACAAAAAAACGTGTTATACTTTATATTTTGATTTAAATCTAATTCTAAAATGTAATTAATTTTAAGACTCTGGACTCTTTTACACACACACACACACACACACACACACACACTCTCTCTCTGGTTCAGGCCAGGGCGTGATGTTTCATCATAAAACTGTTTGAGAGGGAGTTACAATACTTTTTGTGTTACAACATCCTGTGCAACATTGCAGGTTTGTTCTTTAACTGGGATTTCTTAATGGTGCTAAAATGCAAATTGGTGCTAAAATGCTTTGCAATTTAATGCTTTTGTTTGTTTGTTTTAATGCTTGTGTATGTTGTTCAATATTATAATCGAAAAAGAAAAAAGTTTATATTAAAAATTTCTGAAGGCGATCAGACTGGCAGTGAACGAGATTTACGGCGAGAGAGCACAAACCCCTGTGTGCGGTGCTGTTTGAGGAAAATAATCAACGACAGGGTGGTGTGATGAAGCGGAGTCACTGTTACAATGCTGTAGCCGATTCTTTTCCTATAACTGCATGTGTTTTATTCTTCTTATACCACAGACATTTGTCAACAATTACATTTTTTATTTTATTTTTAATGAATGAAACATCACATTTTATCCATTTATAGTTACAAATAATGTGGAACATCCATGAAACAAGTTCATTCCTGTTATCAGAACATGAATAAAAATAGAGAAACAAACAAAAAAAAGTACACGCACAATTACTTTATGATTTTTTAAAATGATTTTATAAAAAATAATTTATCAAAGAAATAATTTATCAAAGAATCGAAATCATACATTCTTATCCATATCCACTGTAAATAAATGACATCCAGCATTGGACCAAAATTAACAGTAGCTCAAATTAATGAGGTGGAAAGAAAAAAAAAACACGAACTGATCCGCTCGATAGCGTAAACACAAAAGGCTAGCGAGCTAGCGTAGTTACTGAGTGGTTTATTCTGCAACTAATACACTGCGTTTTTTTTCTTTAAATTATTAAAACATGGAACGTTTAGCTGTTCTTTATTAAAGCTTTCCAAAGATCAGCTTATGATGTAAAATTAAACATGCTAATCTGTGATGCAGCTATAAATATTGCTATTAATTACAATAAAAGTATTTTCATTTGTTAGATATTAAATATCTTGACTGTTCAGGGTTCAAAGCCGATGTAGCTGCTAGGCTAGGTGCTTACAATGAAACCACGGCAAACAGCAGTAAGATAGGATCAGGAACGCCTACTAGCAACCCACGACTAGCATTCTGGGTGATTAGAGTGAAGTTAAGAACAATCAGGGCTTTAATTACAGCACTCTCAGTTGTTCAGATCCCTCTGACTGTGTGTGAGGTCAGGATTCAAGCCATTATTAATGTCCTGAATTGTCCTGTTGCACTGACAGTTTCACTTCTATCTAGAAATAAATGATCAGCAGATACAGACTTAATGTAAAAAAATAAAAAAAGAGAGAGTTGGTTCTACATTCAGGATATTTTCACTTCCTAAAATTCTTCTGCATACACACACACACACACACACACACACACACACACACAGATAAAAAGGCTCTACCCTCCAGGTATGCTGAGTGTGTTGGTATTCAGCCCCATGACTCCTCCTTGTTTTTATGACAAAGTGCTTTACATTGTTAAATTGTTAAATTGTTTGTTTATTTCCACTGATAAAGACTGTTAACACACAAAAGATCAGTGTGGGAAGGACAGAATGTCTCTGATGACTGTTGTCCCAGTGACATTTTCCAGTGGGGCGGTTGTCTTAGAGACAAAACCCAGAGAAAGAGTGGGATCCTGTTTCTGCTGCTTTCTCTGTGAAAAAGGCTCGGGTGTTTTCTCGCACTGCAGTAGCCTTTGTTCGGACAAAGGTGAGGAGGAAGTCACCTCCTGACTGCCTGGCGTCTCGCCACTCGCCTGAGTAAAGGCCACTACCCATCTGCTTGGATAAAGGCAACTAGCTACTCACCTGGATAAAGACAGCTAACCACTCACCTGGTTAAAGAAATTAGTCACTAACCTGGTGAAAGGTAAACTAGCCACTTGCTTAGTTAAATGTAACTAGTTATTCCCCTGGTTAAAGGCCACTAGACACTCGCCTGGTTAAAGGCGATTAGACACTTGTTTGGTTAAAGGCCACTAGCCACTTGCTTAGATAAAGGTAACTAACTACTCACCTGGTTAAAGGCAATTAGACACTTGTTTGGTTAAAGGCCACTAGCCACTTGCTTAGATAAAGGTAACTAACTACTCACCTGGTTAAAGGCTATTAGACACTTGTTTGGTTAAAGGCCACTAGCCACTTGCTTAGATAAAGGTAACTAACTACTCACCTGGTTAAAGGTAACTAACCACTTTCTTAGATAAAGGTAACTAGCTACTCACTTGGTTAATTAATAGCTTTGCCATTTGGATATTAACATAGGAGAGAATCCTATTACTTAAGGAGGCTATTTAGTCATTAACAAGCAATGTATTTGGTTATCAGTAAATGGCTGCTACCTAAATAACTTTTTAGTAACCCAGGGCAGTTAACTGTCTGGTTATTGATACACAAAGGAAGGATTAGAAGACGTTAAATAACTAATAGCCAGTTGTTTATGCTAGGAGGCTAGCTGATTAGCTGGTGATCCATATGACCAAAGTTAATGACCAGGTTATTAATTAACACCAGGCAGATAACTAATTATCTCATTATTAAGAAGAGACCAGGGCAGTGGCACTGATATAATGTCATTCTTCTTCATTAGGTCAAAGCGTGTTCTGAGTCATTCTGCATTAGAACCATTTTATGGCTCATGCAGAATATTTTACAAAATAAAGAACGAACATAAAGTTAGACTAAAACATTTATAAATGCTTGAGAGCTTACATGCATATTGTCTGCATATGGAAGGCAATACATTACATAAAGAAAGCCTTAGACAGCTATTCTTGGTACAGTAAAGTTAGTCCTGATTTGAGATTCAATCTCAAGTCCATTTTCTCACTTCCTGTGTGTATTGCTTTTCATAATAGTGGAAGAACTGTATATATTTATTAGCTATCTGGCAAATACTGACGCTCCAACTATAAGAGCTGCATCTCCACAGCTGGGATGTTGGAAGTGCTTTATGTATGCTCAAGTTAAAATCCAGTGTTGTAGTCCTCCTACATGATGACTCCTACTAGCCCTCATTTACTATTAAAAAATATTATGTTACCATTTTCGGGATCAGTGTTTCGGTAATCATTTCTGCTAAATAAATCATCAAAGTACCAACACTGACAATACAAGATGAAATGTCCTTGCAGGGTTCAATTACTTGACCAAAGATGAATTAACATTTTGGGGTATTCCAGCCGTCAGGCAGACATTATGTCGTGCTTTGCTGCTCATTTTCATCCTTTAGCATACGGATTCTCTAGCAAATAGCGATACTTGTTATAATTATCCAGCAGATATTTGGGAGCAAACATGTGCTCTTTAGGGTTTGCTAGAGGATAGCTTGATGCTGTCCCATCAAACCAGCCACCGGTTCGTATTAACTCCCTGATGTAACTCAGTTTCCGCTTCTCCTCAAAGTCCCCCCAGCGAGGAAAATCTCCATTTTGTGCAGAAATCAGTTTATAATAAATGCCATCTGGTGTGAAGCACCATGAACAATGCCATCCTGCGTAGTGAACAGGGCTTCCGATGGACCATGGCATTAGAACCTGTCCTGACTTCTTTTCGTACTCCCGGAAATCTGATATGGTGTAATAATTCCGTCGTCGTAGCAGAATCCCGTCCCCTCTATAGACCATAAGAAGCATGCCTATGGTGCATCCGGATAAAATGTCCAGTGTTCCCGGCTGCCTCCAGTAAAATCCATACAAGGACTTCCGCATGTGAATCCCAAATGGTTCCGTCCAACCATCGTAGAATTTGAGGAAAAGAATTCCTTCCCGAAGAGGAATCTCATCTGCATCGTCCAGAAGGAACACATCATCATGTCTCAGACCCTCAACCCTTAGCAATCCATTTTTGGACAAGAAGGTGCGCAGGTAATCGTCTGCGATCCAGCCGTCGGCGCGGCCACCTTTGGGGAAATGGTCCAGGAAGACGTAGAGGATCTTGTGCTTCACATAATCAAAAGTTCCGTTGAGGAGGAGTCGAAGGAAGTTCAGGCGTTTGGCCTCACCATATGCAGTGTAGTTCGACTCGCACACCAGAAAGAGATCCACGGCATCTGCTAGTTCATGAAATCTCGCATGCAGCATGTCAAATTCGTGATTGATGTTGATCGCATTTATGATTCGACGTGGAACCTTCCTGGGCTTCAGGTGTGATTTGGTGGGAAGATTTGAGTGTTGCACCACTGTTGGAACGCCGCAGTTAGGGCCGTGCCAACCCTGGCGGCAAACGCAACCCGACACCTCCCTCGCCGATATGAGTGGGTGATCTTGAGGAATGGTTTTATTTTTTATGGCACCTTCCAGTGTATTTGATTCCATTTCTGTCCCTTCAATGAAGCACAGCACTCCTCTCTCAGTGTGGATGAAGTAGGATGTGGGATCGTCCTGCAGAACGTGCACTCGTTTCTGAAGTTCCCCGTGTGGACCCGAGGGATTTAGCAGGAGCACATCTTCTTCTACTGGGTTCTGCAAGAATAAGCAAAGCCAACATCTATGAATATCCAAATTCTTTAAATGTCTAGTAGCAGGAAGTCCAGGTGACAATTCTACAGATATTTTACCACTCTTCCGAGGTGCTTCAGGAGTTCACCTTCAAGATGTCTAGACGCACTGATGGACAATTACAATACACTGTGAAATGGCTATAAAAGCCACATCCCTACATAAGAAATCACCTATGACAACCAAAGGCCTTATTCAGAGTTGGTGATAATTTTTCAAAATTTAGCAATCTGGGGTCCACCTACAATCATTTTACCCATAAAAAAGCAGGGTGATACCACAGTATTATACAGAAGAAACAGGTCAAACAGAGAAAGCTCCATTTCTCACACGATTAGCTACACATGTCCATCATCCGAATAAAAAAAAATCCTCATCACACAATCTTTTTGTGGTAAAAGGACAATAATTTTAGATCAAAGATGCCTTTTCAACTGTTTTAATGTTAGAAAATCAGAGGAAGAGGAAACCACCTGTTTTTTGATCACCTGATTTTGGAGCACAGAAAATAATGATAAGAAAGCAACGCAAGGAACTTTAGCATCTACTCCCTTTATTTTAATAAAATAAACTCCTTTTATTGTAACTGTGGATGGTTTATGATTTATGAGTATGACCTGTGTCATAAGTGGACAGTTTTTAACACATTTGAAAAATGCAGAAAGAAAAATTGGTCCAATTAAAGTAATTACGCACTGTGGGCAGATTTCAGTTGCCATGAAGTCTTAGGGTTCTTCAGCTGCCATTCAGGGGTATTTGTTGTATCTAGAATAGAGTTTCCCAATCAGGAAGGGTCGCGAGTAGAATACTTTTAGGAGGCTAAGAACCCTTTATACACTGTACTACTGTACTACCAAACTACTTCTCCTTGATGCTAGGGTGGTACCATCAAGACTACACCTTTTGTTCCTTTAGTAATTATCTTTTACCAGGTAAAGTGCATGTGGTACACCTTTAATTAGTAAAACTTTAAGGGTCCAATTATGTACCTTAAATTATTTTTAAAGGTAAATGAAGTATACTAAAGATACAAAGGTATACCTTTGATGGTACCTGACCAGCAACAATGAAAAGGACAGTGCAGTTCCTGTATTTCTGAGAGTTTTGAGCAGTGCATGGTTGTTCTGATTCTGGAAAGGTAAATATACCCTTTTCTTACAGCAAACCCAATTTTTGCCATATTACCTTCTGCTTATATGTGTCAGAGAGGAGGGGTGCAGTCAGTGTGTCTTGCCAGATTAAACCGCTGAATCCCACCAGTCGTAAGTGGTAAGTGGACAGTCTCTGCAGCAGAGCTTCCTGATGGAGAGTTTTATAGCAGTACAACAGAGACAGCAAACAAACGCCGGCTGTGCAGAGCAGTAAGTGCCGCTGCCTTCTCACTTTCATCCTGAGAGAGAGAGAGAGAGAGAGAGAGAGAGAGAGAAATCACAAACAAGACATTAGACATTAGTACACTTCCCACCTCTTTATCATGTATGTTGCCTGTAAAACATGTGAAAACACAAAAAAAACACCAAAAATCCAAACCAACAGCACACACACCTCTCCTGAGCAGAGTTTTACAGAGTTTTCAGCTCGGTATTTCTTCCTGCTCGCGCCGGTTACTGGACACCGAGCTCTCACTCAGCCCGATAATCGAATGAAACTTTGCCCTGCAGTATGACATTGTCTCACACCGCTGCACTCGTCTCACACCACCGCATTCTGACATTACCACAGTAACACTGTTTAGCCTCTAATCCAATTTCCCCATTAACACACATCAGGTTATTTCATGACCAGGAAAGAAAACAGGATGCCTGTGTGTTTTATAGCCATGGGAACAAATGTGACTAGGCTGCGAATACCACTTCTCTGGTCCTGATACCTTGATTAACACTATTAAGGCACTATTTTTCCCCACTGATTGTCTCCCTAATTTATTCTTGGCCAATTCCCACCCACCAGTTAGGTCTCCGACAGATACCAGCCCGGCAGGATGAAGGCTAACATGAGCTTCCTCCAGGACACGTGAAGCAAGCCAAATGCATCTTTTCAAACTGCTGCTCATGCTGCATCACGGGCCGATGTAACACACTCGGAGGAAAGAGCTATCTGCCCTCTTCCTCATGCATCAGCTCACAGATGCCCATGATTGGATAGTGCCACTGTGATTGACAGGGGAGAGCCTGTTTTGCTGTCTTGCCCATTCTGAGGCACTTCTTAATGATGTAATGGGTTGATTGCTAATGTTGCTATATCTAAGCGCTGGAGCTCTACTCTGTTCTTTTTAGCATCCCTTCTGCTATAACACACCTAAAATCAGCTCATACGATCTGAATAATGTACAGCGGAGTGCAAAAGTGTGCACTCCTTTGTTTTCTTTCGTGTTTATTTGATTAAAACCTGACCTAAATAATACAGTCAGTAACACGGCAAGCTGTGTTTTTTTTGTCTTATTAAATTCAAGAAAGTGAATAAACAGAGGCTGGTGAGGGAACGACTCTTTATAGCTGCTGTAACGTGAGTGAGATCTAATTTGTTTTTTGTGGACATTAAATGTAACTATAAACTGATAAAAATAAATAAATAAATAAAACTGACTAAAAAAACTAGTATGAATTTATTGTGAAAGTCAATAATATATTTATAATTAACAGAACAATCACCTAGAGTAATGGACAAGTTGTGTGTGTGTGTGTGTTTGTGTGTGTGTGTGTGTGTGTGTGTGTGTGTGTGTGTGTATTTAGTCATTGGCTACAATGACGCTTTTCTTCCTAAGGTCCTACGCACTGCTAATTCTCAAATGTCTCAGTACATACAAAAGCTCTCCTCTCTCTCTCTCTCTCTCTCTCTCTCACACACACACACACACACACACACACACTAGGTACACACTCAAACTGCTAATGATTATAAAGGGTGTGTTGTCAAACACAAAACAATGAAAAGACTGGTTGGACGCTAGCTCACCGTAGCCTAGATGACATTTTCATTCCTAGACTTTCCTTCTTTTACCACAAAAGCCAGTGTAAAAATGTAAAAACAAACTTTATATACACCATTATCCTCTTTTATCCAACTCTACAACAGTTTTAATTTTGCGGTATTAGTTTAAATAAGTGCTTGCTATAAGCATCTGGATATTCATATGCAGATCACAAATGGTCGTTTAAATCTCGATGTGAAATACTCGTGTCTAAAGCGAAGGTGAAATTAGGTTTCCTTTATAGGAATCAATCCTGTTTTCTCTTGTCGCCCGCCTTAGTCTTAGATCACTGTGTAAATTCTCTACACACCACTTCAGTCATTCTGCTGTAGAGTTCAATGAACGTCACGATACAGGCGTAAACAGACACACTGGCTCACTTGTTTTTACAAATCTGGTTCCCTCCCATGTTTATTCATCATTTAAATACACATAGTCAACATGTCATACGCTCTGAAAACAGGTTTCCGTTGGCAGTTCCTCACGTCAGACCCGAGCTGAATTACCTTCACTGGGAGAATTTTATCAATCATTAATTTTAAAGGATATGGAAGCTGGTTCCATCTGTCGATCACTGCTTCTATCCACTAGTTTTAGGATGTTATGCTAACCGTATTATCTCATTGCTTTGTCTGTTTGCGTGTTGAAACTTTGCTACCTAGCATAGTTATAACAGCGTTGTGCTAATGGTAACCAGTTTGTTTGTTTGTTTTTTTCCAACGCTTAGCTCTGGTTGTTAGCCTGTGACCGCTAGCTCATGAGGTTTTATCACTTAATGATTGTGTAATGCTATATCGCTAACTTATAGTAAAAGCCACTTTTATTCTCAAGCTTTGGTCTCACTTACACTTACATGCAGCAACTACATGAAATAATAATAAAACCAACACTAATCCCATAGGTGTATAGGACTAGAAAGAGATCTCCTTATTATCTCCGTAGTTTCCATAGAAACAGAATTAGTATATTTTCAGATGGAAATAAAAGGCGTCTGTTTAAGTCTGCTGTTTCTCAGCTTTTTCTCCACAGACAGAACACAACAGTAATCTCACATTTAAAGGAAATACCTAAAGGAAAAGTACACTAGGAGTCAACTATTCTACACTCTAAACTATTTTTAGCTTACTCAGCTCTACTAATATGTATATTTTCCTCATTATTTATGTTTTTATATGAACAAGTTTTAATCCAGGAACATTATCCTGACATGTTACATGCTAATTATCAAGAATTTCAACTTGTATTTGGGCATAGATTTCAATTTCATTTGAATTAAAAACTCTTTTAACTTCCTTTTACTGAAACTCCTTCGGCCAAACGACAGAAACGTTTTTGTTACACGTTAATTATCAACTTTCCAGGTGTGTGTTTTCTGACTCATTCAGTTTCTCATAAGGAATATGAGGAGGATTAGGAGAAACGATTGTGTCAAAGTAGATACCTAAATGATGAAATCATCAACATTAAATATCCTGAGATATCAAAGAGAAACCTTTTCTTGGATTAGAGTGAGAGGTGGAGAGGTTGAACTAGTGGAGTTAGAGTTTAGAGTTAGAGTTTCGGAGGTTAAAGTTGGTTTGAAAAACAATTTAACCAAAATAAAAACAACAAAAGGAAAAAAAAAACAAGTTGAGCTTGAAATCAAGTCAGATAATCAAACACTAGAATATAAAACCATGAAACAGAACTGCAGAGAGAGAGAGAGAGAGAGAGAGAGAGAGGCTGCATCCTTACACCTGATATGACTATAAATGTTGTATAAATGTGAACAAGCAATAATATCAGCTACACTTTACTTATATAAGAGAACCCCAGAGGGAAGCGAGTGAACTAACAACGCGTTGAAACATTTACTTTATTCCCTGCTGTAAAATCTGTGCGACAGCTCGAGTTTTCTTCTTTTTGTCTCTCGTCCTCTCAGACGAACTCTAAGCATTTGCATCTTTGTCATTTGAATGTCCTACACTTCTTGTACTTTTGTGATGTATGAAGCCTTTAAATGAGATGTTCAGCTTTCTAATACCTGACTGAGGATGTTCTTTCTCCGGTTCTTGTTTAACCCGCGTCTTGCGTACTGTTCTGCGTTGCGTCATGGTCCTGAAGAAACGACATTTTCGTTCCAAGGCATAGAGGAATGACAATAAAAACTCACTTGACTTGACTCGAGTAAAACACTTGGGGACGTGCTGCTATAGGAGAATAACATTATGGTAACAGTAACTCCGTCACTCGGTGTCTAAATTTAACAGCAGCACATCCTGTGTTTATTTACTTTTTTTTTATTTGACCTGATAATTGTGTGACTAACAGCCTGTGTTCTCAGTCCTCTGTTACACAGTGATGTATGAGGCATTAGTTCCTCATGGCTGCTTGTTACTTCCTGTTGGTGATAAAATAATCAAACTCTCTGAAAACGTCTTACCAACACACAGCCACATCGTGTGATATTGACTTTGTGCGTTCAAACACAAACACAGCGTATTTCTGAACTCTGTCCTCATAAACATCAATTAAAAAGCGCAGTGTATGTGCACACCAGGGTCTTGTTATTAAACGGAGTTCTAATCATCTGTAATAAACACATAGATGTGACTCATGTGCAGTGACATTTTATTGCCAAACCCTGATCGAGAACTTTGTCCCGGTTCTGTTTTAATTGCTCCATAGGCTTCTTGATGCGGTTTGTTTAGGTAACAAATTCTGGGTTCTACGTGACTTCTGATGGCATCAGATTGGTCCAGAACTAATTTAAGGGTTTCATACCAAGCAGCAGGGGTTAGTATGCTCTGCACTGCTCTTGCACTGAAGTCTCAACAAACTTCAACAAAATTGACTTAATATGAAAACTATAATTAATTTTCCTGGTTACACAATTGCACTTTTTGACCACAGAGTACACAGTTATAGAAGGGATTTATTTATAATCGCACTATCCGGGGTCACTCAGATGAGGCTGGTTCCTCTCAAGGTTTCTTCCTCATGAAGTCTCAGGGAGTTTTTCCCTTACCACTGTTGCCTCTGGCTTAGGGTCCCTGGAGGATTAGTGGTTAGGCCACAGCGCTCTTACTACTGCAGCCTGGGTTCGATTCCCACCCAGGGAACAGTGCGCTCTCCGTGCCGGTCCTAAGCCCGCATAAAATTGGGGAGGGTTGCGTCAGGAAGGGCATCTGGCATAAAAACTGTGCCAAATCAAATAGCGGACCAATGATCCGCTGTGGCGACCCCTAACGGGAGCAGCTGAAAGAGGAACAACAACCAGTGCCCCTGGCTTGCTCATTAGGGACAACTTCATAGGTATAAATTTAAAATTTATATCTTTAATATATATACAGTATTTCTGTAAAGCTGCTTTGTGACAATGTCCATTGTTAAACGCGCTATATACATAAAATTGAATTGAATTGAACAGGGGTGAATACTTATGCAAAAATCACAACATTTAATTATTTTATTTTGTTAATCATTTTGTAAACTGTATTGATTTTCCCAGCACGTCTGTATCATGATCTATTGTGTGGAGATTCATGACCTAAAATCCCAACAAAGTCCGTTTCAGTTCCTACGAAATGTGGGAATGTATAATGGTGTAATATGCAGCTCTCGAACTTCAGCACTCACTTGATTTCCTGTGTTTTTTTTCATTTTCAGTGGTGTTACACAGACAATCTTGTGAAAGATCTTTGAAAATAATATTGTGTGTGTTTCTTTTTAACTTTCTCATACTCACTGGACACTGTTTAAACACGGTTTTATACTGAGTTTAATACAGAGGAACGGCCGTGGTTTTCTTTTGAAAAATGCTGTGGATCAGGAATCAAGCAGGAAAAAAATATCTCGCGCGATGGATTTGTTTCGAAAGCACTTTTATTAATTTCTGTTAAGCACTGAAAAGGTAGGATTTTGTTTAAATCCACACACACTTTCACTAATGACTCTGGAAGTAGAAGCGTTTTTAAAAAAAATTGATTTGATTTATTATACATCTCCTGCATTGTGTCTTGAGTAAATTAAACTGCAGATTAATTGACACAATCCTACAGGCTGATTAAATTGGCCATTAGAATGCCAGCTACAGAAGGTTTAAAGCCTCGTTTTATACTCAAACATGCTGCAATATCATGAATTTTATCTTATTTTAATAGAAATTTATAAATAAATTTATGACACATGTCAGGTCAACTCCAGTAGCGAGTTCAGTTTCCCAGAACGCACCGCAGCCTACAGACATGGCCGCCCCGGACTACACTTCCCATAACTCACGAACTCTCACACGTTCACAATCTTTGGACTTCTGATTGCACTCACCTGTTTCCAATCACACACACACACACACACACACACACACACACTTTATAAACAGACTTTGGAGCTTGCCTAATTGGGAAGTAACACTTAGAGTACACATCTGACACACCAAGCCTTTGATTCTGTGTTTGTTATTCCGGTTGTGATCCTGATTGTCTCCTGGTTTTTGGATTTGCCCTGTTTATGCTGTTTGTTGATCGCCTGACCATTGGCTGTTCTCTGTTTTGGACTTTGCCTAATGCCCTGCATTAAATACTAACTGCACTTGCATCTGTCTTGGGCCACCCAGGTATGCAGCGTACATACCGTCTGCTACGGGAAAAATGGTGGCCCAACATGCACGCTGACGTACACCGAACCATCTCTTCATGTACTGTCTGCGTTCAAGCCAAGGCTGCTCGAACCCTGCCAGCCAGTAAACTTGTGCCCACACCACAGCAGCTCCGGTCCCACCCTGCTGCTGATTTCATCACAGACCTCCCAGAATCGCCCAGTCACACTGTCATCCTGGTTATCTTTGACCGTTTCTCAAAATTGCTACGCCTCATTCTGTTGCCCGGCCTGCCCACAGCCTTCGCCACAGCAGAGCTCCTGTTTAATCATGTATTCTACTACCTTGGGATTCCAGAGGACCTCATCAGCAACAGAGGATCCCAGTTCACGTCAAGTATGGGCTTCATGGAAGAACTGGGTGAGACAGTCAGTCTGATCGCAGGCTACCATCCACAGACCAACGGGCAGGTGGAGAGGGCCAACCAGGAAATCAGCCGTTTCCTAAGGACCTTTTGTGCTGAAAACCAGGATGATTGGGCCCAGAATTCTTTAAGACGCTCAGCTACTCATTTAACCCCCTTCCAGTATGTGCTTGGGTACCAGCCCCCTCTGTTCCCCTGGGTATGGATCCCAGCTCATAGCATCTTTGACCCCAGCCTGTGCCAAGAGCTCCATGCCAGACAGCCTGAATGCCCTGGGCCCTGTACGAGGGGGAGGTCCAGAAAGAACAGTGCTCCTGGAGTGAGCCCTCCGGAAAGGGCTTGGGACGGGGCGGATCTCTGTCAGGCGAACTCAGTTTCCCAGAATGCACTATGGCCTACAGACATGGGTGCCCTGGACTACACTTCCCATAACTCACGAACTCTCATGTGTTCAGTCACCAGACTTCTGATTGCACTCATCTGTTTTCAATCACACACACAATATTTATTATACTGTACAGAGGCTGCTACCTCTTATGTTTACACTATTTCAGCAACTTATACTGTACTCTTTGCACTACTGTCACTGGATTCACTTTCTAATAAATCTGTGTGCTGGTTGGTGCTGCACTGGGACTTACTGCGCCCTTTGTCTGTCCCAGTAGTCAGTGTTCTGTCTTGTGCTGTCTGCACATGTTTGTATAAATTTATGTATAAATGTATGTAGTCCCTTGTAGTTCTGTGTTGTTCTGTGATTGTCTTATGCAGCACCTTGGTCCTGGAGAAACGGTGTTTCGTTTCACTCTGTACTAACTGGCTGTATATGGCTGAATGACAATAAACTCCACTTGACTTGACACTTTATAAACAGACTTTGGAGCCTGCCTAACTGTGAGGTGAGACTCTGAGTACACACCTGACTTACGAAGCCTTCGATTCCCTGACTGTTTTTTTTTTTTTGGATTTGCCCTGTTTATGCTGTTTGTTGATCGCCTGAACATTGGCTGTTCTGTTTTCAACTTTGCATAACAAATTGGATTTATCTGCTAGCACTTCATTAAATACAAACTTGCATTCGTCTCAGTCTACTTTCTCTGGCGACGCAGTAATAGCGTGTGTACTTTGCTCGGACCGTGTTCGTTTAACCATCTGCATGTGAGAGTTTTTATTACAGGCCTAGAGGAGACAATCCCCTGATGTACTCCAGTGTGGTTTGGAGAGATTTGGCTAAATGCGACTAAAATGCATCTCAGATTGGATTCCGGTCTATTCTAGAGAACACCTTAATCCATCTTTCCTTTCATTTCAGTGCTCTTTTAAGATTATTGTTCATCATACTGTACGAGAGTCCAATGAAATCTTGGCTGAATTAACAGACTGTGCGATAGCGTGTGTTCTCCATGTCAGATTATACAATAAAGGTCCTGCGGTTAAAGAAAACGACTACGCTCTGCTTACGCCATTAGCGTGATCTGGAAATCAGCTCGTGTAGAAAACAAGCTCTCATAAACCCAAAGTAAGCTTGAGGTAAGAAGATGATTTGTCTGTTTATATTTTGTCATCGCCGCTACCGTATGTGTAGCGACCCCATGAATCTGCAGTCCTTCTGCTGGTGGATTCTAGACGAGCTTCGTAGCGGCGCTCACACTCTGACATTTTAATCCCTTATTCAGCAATCAGTAGGCCAACAGAAATGTTTTCATGGACTCGGGGACAAGTAACAAAACAGTCAAATAGTGTAAATGATATTCGATTATAAATGAGATTGAAAGTTTGTGCCCCCTTCCTGAGTGTAGTATAAATTTTCTCAAATAACTATAACTTTACCTCTGACATCTTTCACATCCTCTTAACAGATTTTGCATCATTGCAGGAATGTTTTCCCACATCGCACCCACTGTCTCTCTATCGTTCACACACACACACACACACACACACACACGCGTGCTTTTCTTGACGTCTCCATTATAATACACACACACACATACCTCACACACTTGTTGCAGAATCGAGCCACAGTTCATTTGTAACTTCTTGTATTTTTTTTTTTTACTTTTGCACTTGACAGTACAGAGCTGAACTGAACTGAACTTTGAGAAACTTTGTTAAAGACAGGAAGTTGTCAGTAATCACTTTGCACTGTAATGCATTGTATTTCATGTAGAATTAGTTGTTTTTACACACACACACACACACACACACACTCAGCACTGAAGTTACACACAGATCACACACTTACAGAGGATCAGAGTATAAGCAGTGAAACCTACCTGGCCAGGTGTGTGTGCAGCCTTGCCATGTCACCTGTCTCACCGTCCACATCACCTGCAACGCAACATGACACACTCCGACACACTGCAATACCGTTGCACACTCGCGCGCGTGCGAGAGAGAGAGAGAGAGAGAAGTGGGGTGGAGACAAAGCTCATACTTCCTCTTCTTTCCGTCTGTCTCTCTTTCTCACACACACACACACACACATTTTGTGTGCTGAAGTTGTAACCTTTTTCAATTTCTATGTCTTCAAATTTATTTTTGATAATTTACTAATTTATTAATTTTGAAAAATGTGTCCTTGGGATATTAGCATAATACAGAATTGTGTGAGTGGGTTCTGGCACTGCAAAAAGAAAGAGACAGAAAGTCTGTGTGAAAGAGACGTGGCCCGTGTGTGTCAGATACAGTGAAGGAGGCGTGGCCTGTGTGTGTCAGATACAGTGAAGGAGGCGTGGCCTGTGTGTGTCAGATACAGTGAAGGAGGCGTGGCCCGTGTGTGTCAGATACAGTGAAGGAGGCGTGGCCCGTGTGTGTCAGATACAGTGAAGGAGGCGTGGCCCGTGTGTGTCAGATACAGTGAAGGAGGCGTGGCCTGTGTGTGTCAGATACAGTGAAGGAGGCGTGGCCTGTATGTTCAGTCTCAGTGAAGATATCAAACATATCTAATTACCAAACTATTTCATTTATTATTTGTACCATTATTTCTGGATGGTTTAATAAAGGTAAGTGTGTAAGCTTGTAAAGACCTTAAAGTTTAGGTCTTTAAGTGTCAGACATTCCAATTTTATATAAAAAGAAAAAAAAAAAAAGAAAAGAAAAAAAAACAATATCCACCTGCGAAAGACACCTTCAGAGTTGCACAAGAACTCCAGTGTCAGATTTCCATAAATGGAAAACAGATCTGTTGATGTAAGAATCTGCAGCTCAGCTTCACTTTAGAAAAAACAACTACAGAACTCAGTCCTCAGTTCACAAAGTTCAGATTCAATAGTAATAATAATAATAATAATAATAATAATAATAATAATAATATTATTGCCTTCGATAATTCAGGACAATGAAGTCTTTAAATCGTACATTCCTGGAGGAGTGCAGCATTGTACAGTCTAGTGTTTTATCCTGTTTAAACACACTCGGGCGTCTAAGCGTTCGCTCGGGCGTCTAAGCGCTCGCTCGGGCGTCTAAGCGCTCGCTCAGATGTCTAAGCGCTCGCTCGAGTGTGTAAACGTTCGCTTGGGCGTCTAAGCGTTCGCTCGGGCGTGTAAGCGTTCGCTCGGGCGTCTAAGCGTTCGCTCGGGCGTCTAAGCGTTCGCTCGGGCGTCTAAGCGCTCGCTCGAGCGTGTAAGCGTTCGCTCGGGCGTCTAAGCGTTCGCTCGGGCGTGTAAGCGCTCGCTCGGGCGTCTAAGCGCTCGCTCGAGTGTGTAAACGTTCGCTCGGGCGTGTAAGCGTTCGCTCGGGCGTGTAAGCGTTCGCTCGGGCGTGTAAGCGTTCGCTCGGGCGTCTAAGCTTTCGCTCGGGCGTCTAAGCGCTCGCTCAGATGTCTAAGCGCTCGCTCGAGTGTGTAAACGTTCGCTCGGGCGTCTAAGCGCTCGCTCAGGCATGCAAGCGCTCGCTCGGGTGTCTAAGCGCTCGCTCAGGCATGTAAGCGCTCGCTCGGGTGTCTACGCGCTCGCTCGGGTGTCTAAGCGCTCGCTCGGGCGTCTAAGCGCTCGCTCGGGCGTGTAAGCGCTCGCTCGGGTGTCTAAGCGCTCGCTCGGGCGCGTAAGCGCTCGCTCGGGCGCGTAAGCGCTCGCTCGGGCGTGTAAGCGCTCGCTCGGGTGTGCTGGAGCGGGGAAAATGACCCTGCGTAATTTGCACCTCTAGCCGGAACAGTTGTGTTTTGTATGTGACGAAGTTCGGAGAAACCACAGTGCCTTAGTAACAGCTATAATCAGTCACTCCCTCACCAGCGTCTCTTTTTTTCTGTCACGTTAATAAGAGGAAAAAAATGCAGCTTGTCACGTTACAGAGAAACCGTAAAGAAGCGTAAACTCCTCTGTCCTGAAGATGTCGTAAAACTCAGTCACAGCTTTACCTCTAACACTGGAGACTCCTTCCATAAATGTTACATAAATGTGTTCTTACTTTGAGAAAACGTCACCCTATGAGCGATTACACACGTTTTTTAATGTTTCTGTGGCGCGTCCCTGCGAATAAGCTGCTGCTGCAGAGAAAACAACATGGCCATCATTGTGTTGCCATCATTTCCTGAAGAAATTCTCAAACACACACCATCACAGCAGCCTCGATTGTTCTTTGTTGACCCATCATATGTGCCCTAGCCTGTTTTTCCTGGAAAATCCCTTCCATGGTCATGGTTTGCTGTTCTCTCTTTCTTTTCCTCCGTTTCGACGTACCCTCACCCACCACTTGACACTCCTCATTTTCTGTTTGCACGTGTAAATACATTTCAAGGGTGTGTTTGTTGTTTTCTTCCTCGCTGCGGTTCACCTGTACCGTTTTGAGTCTGCTTTCTTTTTTGCCTTTGTTGTCTGAAGCACGCAGAGCGCACACACACACACGCGCACACACACACACATTCAAATATCATGGTTAGAATCTGGATTTCCGACATGCCTGAACTACAAGCCAGGACCCGGCCGTGTTTGAAATCCTGTTTTAAAACGTATTTATTCACCAGGACATGCGAGGCTTGCTTTTTTTTGTCCTGTCTTTAATCTCTCTTTGCTGTTTTATTTCATTTCTTTCGACTTTATTGCGCTGTGGTTTGGATTTTACAGGAGCTTATCGTACAGCACTCGATGCATAAATAAAGTGCCCCAGCCAGTTAGATGCTGGTTTGGAGACGCCGTGTGATAAGAGCGATCAGATTTCAGTGCAGCTAACCAGTGACTCATGTGATTAAAATCTTAACCTGGATCCACGCAGATATGAGACGCAGGCCAAGGCATGTGGAATATGTGAGAACAGGAATAATCAAAAAAATTAAATAAATACAAATAAATAAACGCAAAAGAAGTGACTCAATAAGCATTTTAACTCACTTCCTGGATTTACAGTGTGTGTGTGTGTGTGTGTGTGTGTGTGTGTGTGTGTGTGTGTGTGTGTATGGGAAAAACAGCATGGATTTAATGTACAATTTGCACACACTGCTAAAAAAAAAAAATGTATGTACTTTGTGTCCATAAACAGATCTCAAAAAACACAAACTTTGTAAGAAATCCAATGTGTTCCAAGTGTGTGTGTGTGTGTGTGTGTGTGTGTGTGTGTGTGTGTGTGTTAAATTAAGCAAGGTCTTGGCTTTTCTCAGTTTCTCTTCTGTCAGGGAGGGAAAAAAAAATACATGACATCCTTCACCCTGGCCAATCGCTGCACAGCAGTGATGGATGTCGACCAATAGGAGCTCAGCGATCCATCGCGTTCTCCTCCTGAGGCTGAGCTCGGAAACAGGCCGCTCGCAATCGCTCACAAAACTCCACCTCCTCCTGATCAGAGAGAGAGAGAGAGAGAGAGAGAGAGAGAGAGAGAGAGAGAGAGAGAGAGAGAGAGAGAGAGAGAGAGAGAGAGATTTATAACACACATTATCTATAAACACTTTTCCTTTAAGAATTAAACTAGTAAAACTAAAGCTTCATTTTCAGCGGCACATAAATCCTTACAGAAGCCCTGCAGTCTGGACTACACACATTCAGCTGCGAGTCTGACCCTTAGCAGCGTTTGCAGGACTCAGTGTTCCACTTCCTTTCGTTTTATTTGTTCGTGGAAGCTAGGTAGCTAGCCTGGCCCGCTAGTAAACTAGGTAAGCGGCTAATTTCCTTCTGTGCAGCTGAGTATTGTGTGTGTCAGTATTTGAGCAGACTTGCACATTAGAGCTCTCAGCGTACTGAACACTGCTGCTAGTCTACCAGCACTTCCTCTCTGGCACAGAGAGGCCACGTTGCAGCTCCGGTGCAGTCGATATGCGCCACGTGTTCGTCTGTGACTGATGCCTGATTGTGCCACGGCCCTGTGTGCAATCCTCAGATCACGTGAGATTTCACACAGTTTAATCACGTAGCGTAGGAGAGAACATTACTGCGTGTCCAGGAACGTTTGCTTTGCCTTTATGAACGTGTCTTTATGTTCTGTCACTCTATTTGACAGACATTTTGATTGTTTTTTGTTGTTGTTGTTATTTTGGTTTGTTTGTTTTTTCCAAAACAAACCCTAAAATCTCCCCTTTCTTTAGGAAGAAGGGATAAAACTCCTCTTCTCTTTAAAACACTTTGTTCCTATATATATATATTTTTTTGTAATATAGTCTAGCAGCACTTATTCTTGTTTTAGCCACGTGCATTGCTTCACACCCAGGTTCTTGTCTCTCCAAAGATCAAGTCCACATGCCTCAGTAACGTAAGACTATGGAGGAGTGCATGTGCAGTTCTTCTGTGTTCCTGTGTACTGAAAAACCTGTAGCGCAATTCCCATCTCCACCCAGTACTACGGAACAAGTGCTGCCCTGTTGTGCTCATGCATTTCTTCGTTTAGAAAACAGGTTCGCTAGCTCATGGCCTATATCTGAAACATAAACATTTACAAAAAAAGAAATCCTGTTCGTCTGATTTCTGCTTGGACCATTAAAGCCCGACCTCTAGCTCTAGCTCTAGCCCAACACTCGGTCTGACCATTGCTCCCAACTCTTCTGAAAATAAAGTTGCTGATTCTGCTCTAAAATTTGACCCATGACTATGAAATAGTTGGTCTTTGCACCACATCCCCCTATTCTGTCTATCACTATGGGTTTCCTGTTTATATATAAAAAAAAATAATAACCCTGCATCAGTAATTTTGGTTGAATTTGTTCAATATTTTTTGAACAATCTCTGCCCCCAAAGTTCCTTCTTTCAGCTTCTCCATAAAGGGAAATAAGAAGAGAAAGAAAGAACAGATGAGGACAGCGGCGCACAAACAGGACACCCTGTGATGCGGCTTATCCAATTTATATATAGATAACTTTTAAAGGCTTTTTCTTCTCTTTCTCTATCGTTCACAAACGGTATCTTCTTTGTTGTTCAGTTTCTCTAAAGGAGCATCTTTTTTTCAGAGCTTTAATACTGATGTTAGAAATAAAAATAAAAAATCAGCGACAGCCACCTTTCCAAAAGTCTCGAGTAAGAAGTGACTGATCTCATCTGAAGAGTACATGGAAACCCCTGCGACTCCTCCTCACCACCACCACCACCACCACCACCACCACACCAGGCTCCGTACCCACATCAGCAATCTCTGGGACATATTCTCCTCGACCGTGCCAGCTTTCTCCAGGACACCTCCAGTCTTCTCCCTGGCCACTGCACTGCTCTCCTCAACCAGCGCTCTCTGTCCCCACGCCAGCCTCCCTGGTTATCCACCCATCACCTCACCTCACTCTTCATTACCACAGCAGCATCTTCTGCAACTGCAACTTCTACCATCATCCTCCATTGCTACAGCATTGCTCTCCTGCACTCCTATCAGCGTGGCACCACCGGCCACGCCCCCTGCGCTGACCCCGGCCTCCCCGGTGTTCTCCGTCCCTCCTGCCGGCTTCTCCTTCACCCTGTGCTGTGTGTAGGCAAATGAGTCTTTTATGCCTGATGTCTCGTTTCATGTTCCTGGTCCACACAGACAACATGTAGGATTTAATCGTCATGTGTGATTCTGAGGGAGATTTCTAAGCAGCGCTCCTCCAGAGACATCAGCGTGCGCCGCCTGAACGACAGGACACGCTTCGTAGCCCTTGCTAACTCTCAGACCGACAAAGATATAAAAGGTGGGACATTTGAAGTCGTAACTCGGCTCGTTACGGAAACTAGCCGTGAAATTTTCCTTTACAAACACGACAACGGCCTTGTTCGCTCTCGGTGCAGACGCGTCGCTCTTGAACCTGATCACCTCGTCTACAGCCACTAGCGTTTTGGTAGGTTTTTTTTTTTTTTCAGTTCAGTTTATACCAACACCGTGCTAATTACTTTACTATTATTATTTTATCATGCTAATGTGACACGCCGGAAAATAAAGAAAACGGGGAAAACATTAGAGAAACAGTTCTCACATGCTCCACACACACACACCCACTGCTTGCATGCGCCAGAGAGAGAGAGAGAGAGAGAGAGAGAGAGAGAGAGGGGTAGGAGGAGAGAGGGATAGAGGGAGAAATGGATAGGGGGAGAGAATCGGGGGGACGGGGGGGAGGGAGAGAGAGGGATGGGGAGAGAGTGAGTAAGATAGAGGGAGAGAAAGACAGAGAGAGGGGGGGATGGAAAAGAGACAGAGAGATATGGTTTTCACATTTGCATGTATAACAGATTATTTCAGAACAGGAGGAGAGAAGACGTGTGTGTGTGTGTGTGTGTGTGTGTGTGTGTGTCAGTTGAGATAAAGGCCTGTTCAGTAGTTATGAAACAGGAAATGAAACAAGTGATAAAGAGTCATAAGGAAGAGCTGAGTGCACCTGGCTCTCCTCTCGACCCTGCAGGTCCCGTATCCTCTGGTTCAGCAGCTCCTCCAGCCCCAGAGAGGGTTCTCTACAGTCACACACACCCCGCTCACTGTCCTCTACCAGACTACACACACACACACACACACACACACACACACAACAGTATAAACAACAGGGATGTGCTTCTCAGGCCAAGTAACTGAATTCATATTTAAACACACAAAACGTGTAGCACAGAACCCCTCAGCCTCAGATGATCAGTCACGTGTGTACAGCAGAAGTACGCAACACTCACGAGGATCTCAGCACTTCAACAGAAAAATAAAACACTTTTTCTTGAAATAATTCTCAC
>CM041003.1:1450599-1464840 GCA_022985145.1 Pangasius djambal
GTGGCTCTAGGGCAGTGGTGGCTCTAGTGAAGCGCTGGCTTTAGGGCAATGGTGGCTCGACGGTTAAGGCTCTGGGTTACTCATCAGAAGGTTGGAGGTTCAAGCCGCAGCACTGCCAAGCTGCCACTGTTGGGCCCTTGAGTAAGGCCCTTAACCCTCTCTGCTCCCGGGGTGCCGTATCATGACTGAACCTGCAGCTTCACTTTACAAGCATTTCAGTGTACAGTTGTCACTGACATTTTTGCAGAAGGCAAATAAAGTTGAACCTTAAATATCTGTGTCTGTGTCATAAAAACTCCACTCACCCTCATGTGTGTGTGTGTGTGTGTGTGTGTGTGTGTGTGTGAGATCAGGCCAAGTCGAGGCGTGATGGTGGGGTACGACCCAAGCAGCACCGCCCTCTCTCCGGAGGACGCGGCTGTGGCCGGCTCATTAGCAGGCTTTGTGACCCGCGCCATCATCAGCCCACTGGACGTGCTCAAGATCCGCTTCCAGGTAACTTTTTTGGAGTAGAACCTGAATGTCTGTGGATATTAATATGAAGTCATAATAATGATCATATTCATTAATATTCATGAGTTATGTTCCAATAACCTATGATATAGTATATCACAATATTTGACAATGTTCTTATTAAGGACAGATTATAGCTTTATATAACGTGCCTAGGCAGCGTAAATAATGTTATTAATAAAGTGTGTGTGTGTGTGTAGCTGCAGGTGGAGCGCGTCTCGTCCTCCAGGCCTGAGGGGAAGTACAGCGGCATGACGCAGGCGTGGCGTTGCATTCTGGGAGAGGAGGGGCTGTCTGCGTTCTGGAAAGGCCACGTCGCTGCTCAGATGCTCTCCGTCTGCTACGGAGCCGTGCAGGTGAACAAACGCTGAACACGAAGTGAAGTGTGACGATCTGAGCACGTACACATCTTTCATTGGTCTGCCCTTCCATCCATTACTGCTATACAAGTGAGTGCGAAAGTTTGCACTCCCCATTGATTCTGGGAGTGAAAAGGAGACCGCACTTCTGTTTTACAGTCCGTCTGCAGATGAGAAAAATCCAAGCAGTGTGATTCCTGCAGCAGGATAATAATCTAAAACATAAAGCAAAATCGACATTGCAGAATGTTTATTTTTATGTCCGTGGATTCTGGACAGAGTCAATGTCACAGCAAGGTGTGTCATATAGCTTTCATTCAGTCGCTTCCTCCCTGTTTGAAATATATTTAAAGGGTATTTCTGGATTAGACTAATAAAGTTCTACTTGTTCAAAATTCTGAACAAAAGCTGGAGTTTGAATGCAGTAATATACTTCATTAACAGATATATACGACAGAAGGAAAGGAAGGGAGAGAATTCTTTTAAAAAAATTTACTAACAACATAGACTACATGGCCAAAAGTATGTGCACCCCTGACCATCACACCCATATGTGGTTATTCCCCAAAATGTTACCACAAAGTTGCTGTAGTGTTACAGTTTCCCTTCACTGGAACTAAGAGGCCCAAATCCGTCCCAGCATGACGACGCCCCTGTGCACAAAGCGAGCTCCATGAAGACATGGTGTGTGAAGGTTGGAGTGGAAGAACTCGAGTGTCCTGCACAGAGCCCTGACCTCAACCCCACTGAACACCTTTGGGATGAACTGGAACACCGACTGCACCCCAGACCTCCTCACCAACATCAGCGCCTGACCTCACTAATGCTCCTGTAGATGAATGAACACAAATCCCCACAGCCACGCTCCAACATCTAGTGGAAAGCCTTCGCTGAAGAGTGGAGCTCATTATAACAGCACACACAGGGGAATAAATCTGGAATGGGACGTTCAACAAGGACATACGGGTGTGATGGTCAGGGGTGCACATACTTTTGGCCATATAGTGTAATAACATACACTATTTGTATGTTAATGTATTAACTATATTAGTATATATGATTTTTTTCAAACTTTCGCACTGAATTGTTATTTGTCCTTTATGTTGTGTGTGTTCTGTGTGTGTTCTGTGTGTGTTCTGTGTGTGTGTGTGTGTGTACAGTTTGCGAGTTTCGAGGCGCTCACTGAAGTCGTCCATAAGAGCACGTCCTATAACAGCCAAGCGGCCGGTGTTCACTTCCTGTGTGGAGGAATGGCTGCATGTTCTGCGACCGTGGCCTGCCAGCCGCTCGACACACTCCGCACACGCTTCGCTGCTCAGGGAGAACCCAAGGTACCACACACACACACACACACACACACACACACACACACAATAATGTGTAGTATGAAAGCAGTGTTGTCATGGACGTGTTCTCCCCGTGCGCAGGTTTACAGGAACCTCCGTCACGCTGTCAGCACCATGTACGTCCAGGAGGGGGCGCGCACCTTCTACAGAGGCCTCACCCCCACACTGGTGGCCGTGTTCCCCTACGCCGGCCTCCAGTTCTTCAGCTACAACGTCCTCAAGAAGCTGCTGGAGCGCGACGGCAGGATGTCTAAAGGTCACTGAGTGTACATACCATACGCTACCTGTGTGACGGTATATCGCTGTGACGATGTAGCTTGATAAAGTGCTTGACAGTGATGGGGTGGAGCTACGATATATAGTGATGGGGTGGAGCTATGATTTATATAGTGATGGGGTGGAGCTACGAGTTACAGTAATAGGAGGTGGAGCTATGATTTATAGTGATGGGGTGGAGCTATGATTTATATAGTGATGGGGTGGAGCTATGATTTATAGTGATGGGGTGGAGCTATGATTTATATAGTGATGGGGTGGAGCTACGAGTTACAGTAATAGGAGGTGGAGCTACGAGTTACAGTAATAGGAGGTGGAGCTATGATTTATAGTGATGGGGTGGAGCTATGATTTATAGTGATGGGGTGGAGCTATGATTTATATAGTGACGGGGTGGAGTTACGAGTTACAGTAATAGGAGGTGGAGCTATGATTTATAGTGACGGGGGTGGAGCCGTGATTTCTAGTGAAAGGGGGTGGAGCTATGATGTATAGTGATGGGGGTGGAGCTATGATGTATAGTGATGGGGGTGGAGCTATGATAAATACTGACGGAATGGAGCAATGATATGTAGTGAAAGGGGGTGGAGCTTGACATGTTCCATCACAGTTACATTGTATTAGAGACACTGATTTATAACTGAATCTACATTCGCTCGGCTTTGTGACACAAGAACGTAACGCTCTTACTGCAGCCAATCAGAGACCAGTATTTTGCATAAAGTTGAAAGAGGCGTGTCCTGCTCCCTACAGGTGGACTGCAGAGCCTCGTGAGCGGCAGCGTGGCCGGAGTCATCAGTAAAACCCTCACCTACCCCTTCGACCTGTTCAAAAAGAGACTGCAGGTGGGCGGGTTCGAGAAGGCCAGAGCGCACTTCGGACAGGTGAGACGCGTCACGCCGAAACACGGACAGACCGAGATTTACACGTCCACACGCAGAGGACCTGTATAGAGAAAATATTCCTTTATGGTCTCATTAAGGAATCAAAAGTGTTGATTTAATTCAGTTGATTTAGCATAATCGCGCTAACGTGGTTAACAGGAAACCAGCGCTAGTGTCGATAATTTACGCTAGCGCAGATACGAGGTTTCATCAACGCTCGACGTGTGTGTTTTCCGCGTAGGTCCGGACGTACCGCGGATTCCTGGACTGCGTAGTGAGCATCGCTCGAGAGGAAGGACTAGCCGCCTTCTTTAAGGGTCTTTCTCCCAGCCTGATAAAGGCGGCCATGTCCACCGGCCTCACCTTCTTCTGGTACGAGTTCTTCACCAGCACCATCTCCAACCTGAGGAGGAGGAGCTGAGCGGAGCGGTGTGTCAGGACGAGGGAGAAAAGCTGCTACAGGAAACAGGAAGCCGATCAGGACGTGTGCGTCAGGATTATTAGTGCTAGTCGTCTTATTTTATGTTACAGTTTTGTCATTTTTAGACCATTTGGTACCGATCTCAGGACGCTAGCTTAAAACTACAACACTCAGCTGTTTTTTTTTTTTCCCTTCATCTCATCATGTATTCACTTGTCAATTGTTCCTATGACAGTACACTAACTGTTTTTAAGTGGTTACATCTGAGAGAACACTGTTGCTAGGAAACTTGTGCAGTAAGACTTTTTACTGTAAAACGAGGCTAACGGTTTAGCTAGCTGGTTAACCGGAAGGTGCAGTGACGGAGAAATTACACAAAAATATCTGGAATGTCAACTTTTACCTCAGATATGTTGGTAAATTACTAAAAAAAAAGATTTTATACCACTGAAATTACACTTATTTACACATATATACCAATTATGTTGATTGCTAACGGAACTTCTACAGGCTACGTCATACTGAGAAACGTCAAATTTCACAACAACTCGATTATTTCTACGATTAGTTTGCTAATTAGTTAGCGTGCTCACTCTCTGGTCTTCTTTCTATTTAGCTACTTCGCGAGTGCTTGCTAATTTCGAGGTATACGTTAAAGATCTGTTAGGCACAGGTCGTCCGATATCGCTACGCATCTCGTATCTAGTCAGCTGTGTAAATATGTAAGGGTGGGCGGGGTTTAAAGGTGCACTATTTAACGACGTCGACTTTTTGCACTGTATACGAAGGTCAGATCGCTTGTTTGCTCTACACGCACAGATACAGTACCTCATCATTTTATATCCGTTTTTATCGACAAGATACACTTCAAACCCCTGAAACTGTAACGTGACCTTTGTGTTTAACGTGATCGCCAAATATTTATACCGCAGCTTGGATCATCTCTGTACGCTAACAAGTGCCTACGGGTTTTATATCTATTTAAGTGGTGTGAGTGGTTTCTAGCTTGTTTTAGGTCATTCATTACATTTTTTTTTTTTTTTTATTAAAGTGTGCACTGGGTTTACGTTTTGTTTCCTGAGTCGTTTATAAATCCCGAAGCTACGTGTTAGCAAAGATGGTTAAAGAAGTTTTTGTTTATTATTATTATTATTATTATTATTTAAATGAGGAACATGAAGACATAAGAATGTTCTTTTTAACGTCCAATCAGCTGCTTTTAAAGTTGCTCCACGTTAGTAAAGTACGGATGATACATTTGGAAAAAGTATTTTCACTTTTTTATCGTTATCGTTATCGTTTATTCCACACGCTAAAAGGTTCCCACGTCAGTCACGTGCCGATATTAAAGTGTTTATTTCGTGATAATTGCCTACGTTTTGTTTTAACGTCTTTTCATCGGTCAGCGTTTTCACTGGAAATTAAACTCAGCGGCGTCTCTGAAATACGCTTATGTCTTATATTTAACATGAACAAGAGCGAAGATATAAGAAATGATCTTTCTGTCCAGTCAACTACATTTAAAGCTCAGTGTTAAAAAAGTAATTACGATATGTATCATCATATCACAAATAGTTTTTTTATCACAATATTGCATTTTTTAAAAAAAAGAAAATGGTCTCATTGGTCAGTGTTTTAACGTTAACTGGTTCGGCGATTTAGCTTCATCGTACGTCGTCGTTAGCGATCTGAACTCACTTCTCCTTGCTAGCTTTTCAGCTTGTAGCTTCAGTTACACTTTCGAGCTAACACACATGACTGAACCGCTTGCTAATTACTGATACAAGTGTCACACTATGTTAGCTAGCTAGCTCACTACCCAAACATATATATATATATATATTTCTCATGCTGCCTTTGGAGATGCCACAGAGGAAGTGGTGATAAATATTTAAAGTGTCCACACTGACAACGTTGTACGTGTTAAACAGAACTGATTAGCGGCCCGTGTTTACACGGTTCGCATCTTGACCACTGCGTGTCATTTTCTGAATGTATCTCTCACTTCTATAAAAAAAATTTAAAATACTCCTGCATGTTACTTTTAAGTGAGGAATATTTTGAGAAAATATTACATTTTTTTTTTACCAAAACAATAAAACCAGTGTACTCCATGTTGTTGTGGTTTCATTCAACCTTCTCCTTGTCTCCATTTAGCATTTATGTGTTCTGTGCACTGCTACGTTAGCTAGAACTTTCCAGATCACTGGCTAGTCTAGTTCATGTTTGTCCCGTTACTTCAGCACATTGTCTGTATCGTTTCCGTTATCAAGAAGTCCTTAAATAACTTCATCACTCACTTTACCAAGAGCTTCCTGTTGAACCATCACCACTACTATGATGCTAATTTATGCTAGCACGGCTACAACGTTTCTAATGATGTATAGTGTTACATCATCTTAAATTACCGTAACTGAAAGAGTTACTGACAGAAATCTCCCAGGTTTCATTAAAAATATCTTCATTTGTGTTCCGAAGATGAAGAAGGTCTTATGGGTTTGGAACGACACAAGGGAGAGTAACCGATGACAGAATTTAAATTTTTGGGTGAACTATCGCTTTAATGGTGCCCACTAGACACAACATGCCACCAATAAAGGTAACAGATTACCAGTAGAGACCCACAGGAACCATTAGAGTTTCCATTAAATCCAAAACAATTCCCATCCTAACCAGTAAAACCATTACAAACTCTATCAGGGCGGCATGACGTCATGACAACATGGCCGCTCACAGGCTCAACAGTAAATAAAATAATATCACTTCACTACTCTAAATTTGTTTATAGGAGTATTAACTTTAAACCACTCAACATGGACGCAGCCAATCTATAACACTGACCCTTCATTTGACATTTCGCTGTTTTGATGAAGTTAATACATCAAAACTCTTATTCACTAATGCTAGCTGGCTAGCTTGTTGCTAACGAAAGCTTGAAAATAAAGCTTTTAGATAAATATTTTTTTCTTTGACCTTTAATATTTTATGCATTTAGAATTTGATCGTTATATAAATATCAATTATTATTGATTTATTTGTTTGTTTGTTTGTTATTTTTTACTTTCTTTCAAACGTTACGGTTTGGAACACGGCATTAATGGCGGACAAGAAGTAGGGACCCTAGTTAGGGCACAAGTGCGCGGATTGGGACACAGCCTCAGTAATCCGGTAAAGAGGCAGCAAAACATCCGGGCTCGGGGATGATGGTGTCTCACTTTTACTGATGACTGAGTAAGTTTTGTTTTTGTGTGTGTGTCTTTGTGTCTAAAACCTCAGGCAAGGAAACACTGATACAAATATAGGCGTGAATTTTAAACAATCAAACAAAACCTCCACAGTTACACAGTTTTTGGTGTTTGATAGATTGTTTCAGCGGTTTGTAAAGAGAAAGTTTTGTTTTTAAACTTCCCATTAGTTGGTTTGGATTTTAGGACAGTATTTACAAGTTAAAGTCCCCTAATTCAACACTGTAGGCTACAAAATGTGTGTATATATATATATATATATATATATATATATATATATATATATATATATATATATATATATATATATATATATACACACATGAACTGGGTGAGAAATCTGTGTATTATTTACGAGACACACCTGGATTAACTGGGTTAGTGAACGCACCTCAGTGTTAAATGACTGGGTTAGTGAACGCACCTCAGTGTTAAATGACTGGGTTAGTGAACACACCTCAGTGTTAAATGACTGGGTTAGTGAATACACCTCAGTGTTAAATGACTGGGTTAGTGAACGCACCTCTGTGTTAAATGACTGGGTTAGTGAACGCACCTCTGTGTTAAATGACTGGGTTAGTGAACGCACCTCTGTGTTAAATGACTGGGTTAGTGAACACACCTCTGTGTTAAATGACTGGGTTAGTGAACGCACCTCTGTGTTAAATGACTGGGTTAGTGAACACACCTCTGTGTTAAATGACTGGGTTAGTGAACACACCTCTGTGTTAAACTGTATTTTGTGAACTCTCTCTCACCTCCTGGTTTCAGCATTAGCTAATCAAATCTCCTGCTTTATCCCTCACACACACACACACACACACACACACACACACACACAGTCGATGAATGCAGCACAAACACCACTAAGATTCTGCACTAACACTGAAACGGCGTGATAAATTCCCGGTATGAAATCTGATATCACTGTTTCACATCACCAACACCTTTCTGTTTTTAGTGACTTTATCGTTTGCTCTTTGGGCTTTTTAAAACGTTGTGCACTGTGTGACTGGTATATCAGTCCAACAGTGGTTCATCTGTAGTTGATAAATATTCCACACCCACATTACTGTAGATCACTACATCGGTATAGATCACTACACTGTACACAAATGCATACGAATGTCTAGTGATAGAACTATACTATACATTGCAGATCACTAAGATAGATCATTATAGATTACTGCGCATTGGTATAGATTACTGTGCATTGGTATAGATCACTTTATGGATCAATGTATGTCAATATAGATAACTATACTTCACTATAGGACACAGTATATCTTTATTGATCACCAGACATCCCTATAGACCACTGTATATCACAGAATGCCATTGTACATCACTATAGATCACTATAGATCACTATGGTTCAATGTATGTCAATATAGATCACTATACATCACTATAAGACATTATAAATGTGATCTTTGGATCTTTAAAGATCACAGTACATCCCATAGCTTTAATATAGATGATTATAGCTTACTATTGCCATACGTTGGCAAACACAGCTATAGTGCACTTAAAGTGATGGGTTGTTAGTGTTTTAGGTTTTGTATTTTAAATGTGTGTGTGTGTGTGTGTGTGTGTGTGTGTGTGTGTGTGTGTGTGTGTGTGTGTGTGTGTGTGTGTGCGCGGTGCTCAGACACTGAACACAATGGAGGACTCGTCCAAAGAAGAATACAAGATCCATTCCTTCGACCCGGAGACACAGAAACTGCTTAAAACAGCTCTTAAAGGTTAGTGCTACAGAGCCCAGACTGGCTAATGGACCTCGCTGATGAAGCTAACACCCAGTTAAGGCAAATTAAAATAGTTTTTACAGTATTATCATGACGGTTTATTTTTATTATTGCCTGTCAGATCCAGGTTTGGTGGATTTGGAGACGGTGTGTAACATCATTGTGGACCAGTCTTTGAAGGATCAGGTGTTCAGCAAAGAGGCCGGACGCATGTGTTACACGATCGTCCAGGTAAACGTGTTCATTCCACTCAGAATAGTGCGAAATGAAGAAAGAAAGTATAAAATGATGATCAGTGGGTGTTAAAGATGGCATAAAGATCATCTGCATAGCTCCGTCCACATGATCTTTATTAATAGGTACGCAAAATAGAGTTGGATTGTATTGTTAATGTCTACGTCCTAATCGCAAAACTTAGTAGTAGTAGTAGTAGTAGTAGTAGTAGTACGTAGTAGGAGGTGTTATTTTGTGACGTATGTGGCGCGTTGCTGACGTCACCCCCTGCAGGCGGAGGCGAAGCAGAACAGCAGCAGTGTGTTTCGCCGTCAGCTCTTGAACCGGCTGCAGCAGGAGTTCAAGAGCCGAGAGGAGATGAGGAAGAGATCCCCTCAGGAGTGGGTGTGTTACGTCTCCTTCATCTGCAACATCTTCGATTACCTCAAGGTGAAGCGCATGTTTTATTTTCATCATTTAAAAAAAATGTATTTGTTTACTAAACAAGGTCTGTGTTGTGTAGGTGAACAACTTGCCGATGATGGCGCTGGTTCACCCGGTGTACGACTGTCTGATGAGACTCGCCCAACCAGACGCACTCAAAAACGAAGAGGAGGTCTGTTTACCCACAATCCTCTGCTTCACCCGTCTTCCTTCCAGTCAGCAACATTTTAGCACTTCCTGTTCGAATTGAGTGTGTGATGATATACCGTGATTAAGAAATCTGCGATTGTTGTATTGTAAATCAGGTGGACTGCCTGGTGCTGCAGCTGCATCGTATCGGTGATCAGCTGGAGAAGGTGAACATAGAGCGCATGGACGAGCTCTTCTTCCTACTGCGCGACGCCTTCCTGCTGCAGCATGGCCTCAGCTCGCTCGCGCGCCTCCTCCTGCTCGAAATCCTCGAGTTCCGCGCCGGAGACTGGAGCCTCAGCGAAGCGGCTCAGAAGTACTACTACAGTGAAGTGCACGACTGACTGCCTGACGTCTCGACCAATCAGCAGCGAGAACGCTGTTCATTCCTCCTGACCATTTAGAAATGTGTGTTAAGACTGGACTTGTTTATTCTTCATGGGTAAAGACACAAGAAATGAACAAGCGCCTTCTACGAGTTCATTTCTGGGCTTCGTTCCAAACCTCTAAACTCAGGTACATCACTCTGAGTGTTGATTAGCATGGGAATGGAAGGGTGAAAGAGTGTGAAAGTCTACAGGCTTCAATAGAGTGATTTAGGATGATGAATGACATCAGTGGGGACCGGGCCTGAAAATCAGTGTCTCTTGTTCTCTAGATGAATTGATGAAAATGTCAATTTGCATAGAGTCATCATCATGTGGCCGTGAGTAAAACCTAACTTGAAGCATAAAGGATATGCAGTGTGTCTCAGTGATGTCATACTCGAGTTCTGAACTTTCTATGACCCGTAACTTGACTTGGAGTTTGGACTTGATTTGAGCAGAAGCCTCAGGACTTTGGAATTGACTTGGACTTGATTTGAGCAGAAGCCTCAGGACTTTGGAATTGACTTGGACTTGATTTGAGTAGAAGCCTCAGGACTTTGGAATTGACTTGGACTTGATTTGAGTAGAAGCCTCAGGACTTTGGAATTGACTTGGACTCGATTTGAGTAGTAGTCTAGAGAATTCAACTCTGTTTAAGTAGCAGCCGAGAGACTTTGGCCATGACTTAGACTTGATTCGAGTAGCAAACTAGGGGGCTTGACATGGACTTGACTTTTGAATAATAGTCTTGGGACTAACAGCGTAGGGACTTTGACATTGACTTGGACCTGACTTTTGAGCAGCAGTCTAGGCACTTTGGACTTGATGTGTCCTTGATTTGAGTAGCAAACTAGGGATTTTGTACTTTTGAGTAGCAGCCTTAGGACTCTTGCTTTATATTTGACTTGGACTTGAAAGTAAGTGACTTGACTACAACGCTGGTGTATGTAAACATTTGAGAGTTTATTATTTAGCAGCAATAAGACCAAAGCAGAGAATTTTCTGATTATTATGCTTTAAACTTGGGAGTTGAATAGGATCTCCAGCACGGTGCTAATGCAACGACTCCGTATCACATTCCTTTACAATGGATCGAAAGAAAAAGAAGCTGTATGTTGGGGAGGGGATTAAATTACACTATTTGCTCTTGCTAGATGTTTGCAAACGATAAAGCATACATAATGACATTAAAATAAGTTATTTACACAGGAAATACAGACCAGTCTGATCTTTTTGCACAAAATATTGGATTTTTAACTCTGTTCTGGACAAATCTGGAGCAACATCACAGCATCAGCAGCAGTCTGAATAAAACACAGCCAAGTTAAAATGCTGACCAATGAGAAAAGATGGAGTCGCTGTTGAAATACAATATGGTGATCTCATATACCGTTACGGTTAGATGATTGTTGTGGTGTGAAACCTTGGCGTTTTGTTACCAAAGTTGTAAGATTTGCCTTTAAACTCAAATAAAAATCTACACAAACTTGAAGTTTCTGATTTGCATGGAAGACCTGCTTGGCATTCTTTTTTTTTTTTATTTTCAGAGACTAAAATAGCGTTTTAAAACATCTTATTGAGTCTCAGTTCCTGTATCATCATCAAGTTTTAAGACAGTTTTGTCCATATCAGTCACCTTCAGCTCGCTCATTAAGGAGCGAGACCCAGATTTCTTTAAAGCTGCTTGTGTGACACTTTTTTTTGCTAAAAGTGCTGTACAAATTACTGAAAGGATGTGATTAAAAATGTTTCTTTAAAACCTTTAGTTAGGTTTTTCAGTGCTTACATTTCCAAAAGCAGAATTCAGTTAATTTTATTGCATTGTGTGAAACTCTTCTTCTCACCAAGGAAAAAAAGACCAAAGAAAAGGTTTTTAATTTTAATTTATTAACTGTTATAATATAAAAAAAAAAAAAAACATTACACTTTCATATATTTAGGTTCACATTATTACATTAAACAAGCATCAGAATGACTGAAGAGTCACAGAATAACAGAAAATGTTCGTATTGTGTATCAGGTTTATTTAAGATTTTAGCTCACCGAGGTTCTGATGCTCCTGTGTAACTGTAAAACCCCTGACATAACCAGTCCAAGGCTGTGTTCCAATCCTGTCCTAAACACTACTGAAACGCAGGGTGTGTGAGGAGGAGGACCCCGAAAGCCGCTCCCTTGTTACCACCAGCGGTAGTGCGCATACGCCCGGTTGGCTTCAGCCATCTTGTGCAAGTCGTGTTTGCGTTTAATGACGTTGCCCTCGTTGTTGAAAGCAGCGAGGAGCTCCTGTGAGAGTTTCTCGTACATGTGTGTGCGCCGGTGTTTGTTGTCTCTGCACTCTGTGATCATCCACTTCATGGCCAGGAAACGGCGACGCTTATCCGTTAGAGGAACAGGAACCTGGGAGATGGTGGATGGATGGTGGTGTTAGAGCATAGATCCAAAATTATCTAAGTAACCGAGTAACCTCTTGAAATCCTAGAACAATTAACAAGTCCTAGAACAACTCTCTGAACAACTCGCGATGATCTCTAAGTGAATCCTAATGATCTCTCTAAGCAACTTCTTCATAATCTCTCTGAGTGACTCCCAACGATCTCTCCAAGTGACTCTCTTGAATAACTCCTGATGATCTCTAAGTGACTCCTTGATCATCTCTCTAAACGACTCCCTGAATGACTCCTGATAATCTTTCCAAGTGACTCCCTGATTGACTCCTGACGAATTCTCTAAGTGACTCTTTGGCTCAAAATGGAATTACAAGAATATTTTGAAAACTGAAGCTCACACAGCTATTTCTAAAACAGAGCACGGTGCAGTTATGAACATTAAAGGTTAAAAGTTGAGCAGATTAATGTTTTTGACTCACCTGGTAGTTCCTGCCACCTTTCTGAATGCTGGCCAGGCCGATGATGGGTTTGCAGTTCTCTATGGCCTGGTGGAAGATGGCGTACGGGTTACACTCAACTGTCTCCTTCTCGGCTGTCGGAGCGCGGTGGTACTTCTCCACCTGCCTCCTCTTGATCATCTCCAGAGTCTGAGGAGGAAAGAGCTATCTGTTCAGAAAAAAAACCCTTCCCTGATGTATTTAATGAGTACAAACTTCTCATCCAGTCACGTACCTGTGTGATGATTCCTCGTGCCAGGACCTTGTTGCCATCTTGCATGATCATGTTGACGAACTTGCTGTTGAGCAACAAGAACTGATATTAGAACCCAAATCAGAACCGGAAGCAGTTTAACGAAGCAGAGTAAAGTCATACGCGAGTGACGACCTGATCACTGGATCATCGAACGGCGAGCTGGTGGCACTGGACTTGGCTGCTTTGATGGGTCTCAGGGTTTTCAGCTCCTTTTCCTCCTTCTGCTCAGGGCTGAGCTCTGACTCGGGGATGGAGTAGACCTCCTTACGAGGCTCGGGTTCTAGGTAGTACGGGTTATACCGACTCCACCGGACCGGACACAGCCTGAACAGGACGCACAGAAACACTATATTACAACACCAATATCACACAAGGCTGCAGTATGCAAATGAGTATGCAAATGAGCACTGCAACAATATGACGCATTTCCTGAAAATTATCTCTGCATGCATGTTTTTTTTTGTACTAGTTTTGCTAACCGTGACACACACACACATATATATATATATATATATATATATATATATATATATAATTTATTTATTTATTTTTTTGCAGGACATTCCGAGATTTGTGCAGGTCTAATAAATACAAACAAGCTTTAACCACACATGTTTAATAAAAGATCTGTATTCACTGTATGACAATCTCTGGAATAATCTGGAATAATCTAGTCTTTTCATTTCCCAGCATCTCCATATTCAAATTTATTATTATTATCCTTATTATAAATATGATTCTAACATCACGTGCAGTTTTTTGCGAGCTGCGAGGACGTCAGAGGTTATGACGTGTTTCTTAAATGTTCACTTATAAATAAAATAAAATAAAAGCGTTAGTCAGCACTGCACAATCCCTGTGCACGCGCGAATAATCTGTCTTCATAATAACATGAGATGTAAAAACCTACAGAACAGGAACAATGTTTTATTTACCGCGGAGTCCAAGGGGCTAACAGCTTCGCGATGGAGGCCGCCATGTTGAAAACTGTGATTCAGAAGGACCCCATGTGTGGTGTTCGATAATACTGCCTGATTTAAAACACACACACACACACACACACACACACACACACACACACACACACACACACAC
>CM041003.1:1483348-1522833 GCA_022985145.1 Pangasius djambal
ACTCGCTTCTTATTTCTGCAGCGAAACCCAGCAGCCTTCATTCTGTTTTTATCTGAAAAGTGTCTCTTATGGAATCTGCTGCTTTCTTTACTGACACACAAACATTTTTCTGTAAACGTTTCATTCTGTGCCGGAAAACTAATGTTTGGAAATATAAAATGTTATGTGACATAAATTCAGCCTTTCTTTTAGACGATGTGAGTAAAACGGCTCTTCTCCAGTGCTCTTTCACACTTCTGTCAGCACAGCCGATGTAGAACCCGGTTATGTGATATACAGCTGTTCCTCTTGCAAAGCCACTCTAAAACCACATCCCTTTGACTATAACCGCTGTAGAACCCAGTTATCTGATGTAAACACGGCTGTTTAGGTTCCCACTCGTGTTAATGCAGCTCTAGATCTTCGTTCGGTGATGTGCATGAACCCACTTGCATTAGTACAGACATTTTATAACTCTCGTTAATACAGCTATTTGGGAACCCAGTTATTTAAGGTGAATACAACTGATTTAGACCTCCTTCCTACCTGTGTGTGTGTGTGTTTAGAGAACGTTTGCGCACACACAGTATTGAATCATCAGGAAAGTTAAAGATCTCTCCAGAGCAGCACTGTGACTTCACGGCGGAGGACCTGAAGGACCTGGGGGAGATCGGCCGGGGAGCGTACGGCTCCGTCAACAAGATGGCGTACAAACCCAGCGGACAGATCATGGCTGTAAAGGTAACAGGCCACGCCCCTTTCACTGAGACTGACAGCTACACAGGCCACAACTCCTTCACTGAAACTGACTGATACAGAGGCCACGCCTCCTTCACTGACTGATACAGAGGCCACGCCTCCTTCACTGACTGATACAGAGGCCACGCCTCCTTCACTGACTGATACAGAGGCCACGCCTCCTTCACTGACTGATACAGAGGCCACGCCTCCTTCACTGACTGATACACAGAGGCCACGCCTTCTTCACCGACTGATACACAGAGGCCACGCCTTCTTCACCGACTGATACACAGAGGCCACGCCTTCTTCACCGACTGATACAGAGGCCACGCCTCCTTCACTGAAACTGAGTGATAGAGGCCACGCCTCCTTCACCGACTGATACACAGAGGCCACGCCTCCTTCACCGACTGATACACAGAGGCCACGCCTCCTTCACCGACTGATACACAGAGGCCACGCCTTCTTCACCGACTGATACACAGAGGCCACGCCTTCTTCACCGACTGATACACAGAGGCCACGCCTCCTTCACCGACTGATACAGAGGCCACACCTTCTTCACTGACTGATACACAGAGGCCACGCCTCCTTCACCGACTGATACAGAGGCCACGCCTCCTCGACTAAGACAGATACGCATAGGTCACACCTCTCATGCCATTAGCATTTGGTATGTTATGTTAGGTTAGATGCTAAGTGTGTGTGTGTGTGTGTGTGTGTGTGTGTGTGTGTGTGTGACAGAGGATCAGGTCGACGGTGGATGAGAAGGAGCAGAAGCAGTTGCTGATGGATCTGGACGTGGTGATGAGGAGCAGTGACTGTCCCTACATTGTCCAGTTCTACGGAGCACTTTTCAGAGAGGTGTGTCACACACCACACAGTGACGCATAGCTGGCTTCACACACACTCACACTCTCTCTCTCTCTGTGTGTGTGTGTGTGTGTGTGTGTGTGTGTGTGTGTGTGTGTTTCAGGGCGACTGTTGGATATGTATGGAACTCATGTCTACCTCTCTCGACAAATTCTATAAATATGTATATTCCACGTTGGAGGATGTGATCCCCGAGGAGATCTTGGGCAAAATTACACTAGCGGTGAGTCGTGTCCTTTACCTTTACCTTTACCTTCATCCCTCAGTGTGTGTTCAGGGTGTGTGTTCAGGGTGTGTGTTCAGGGTGTGTGTTCAGGGTGTGTGTTCAGGGTGTGTTCGGTGTGTATCAGTGTGTGTGTTCAGGGTTTGTGTATCAGGGTGTGTTCGGTGTGTGTGTTCGGTGTGTGTGTTCGGTGTGTGTGTTCGGTGTGTGTCAGTGACGTGAGCGCTCATGTGTCCTCTCCCCTCGTCTTTATTGCAGACTGTGAAAGCACTTAACCACTTAAAAGAAAACTTGAAAATAATTCACAGAGGTAAGATCTCTCTTCTCCTTCCTGTACTTGTGTATGACACTGATTCGGGGGCGGGGCTACGTATCCGTTATGTCAAATAGCACCATATATGCAAATTATTAGTTAGTGATGTCACTAGATAAGCACTATGGCTATTACAATTACATCATATATGCAAATTATTAGTTAGTGATGTCACTAGATAAGCACTATGGCTATTACAATTACATCATATATGCAAATTATTAGTTAGTGATGTCACTAGATAAGCGATTCAGCTATTATAATTACATCATATGCAAATTATTAGATGATGATGATGATGATGATGACATGGTATTCAGAAATGTTTAGCCGCAGGACCTGGGTACTGATCTTATTTTGCATACTTTGTAAAGTGAGAGAGTTTTATAAATCGAACACATAAACACAAATAAAAAGTTAACACACTAGTTGTTGACCTCGCGTTGACCTGTGAGTTAATTTAGTAGCAGAAAATTGGCTGATTGTCTGTTAGGGATTGCAGAAGGACATTGTGATTTGCATATAATTTGAATATTCATAGGTCCTTGCATTTTAATGAGAATAAAAGGTTTATTGATGTTTCTAGGTCATCATGGGTCATTTTGTGGGGCATTAAAATTAGAAACGTAAACAGTGCATTAATCTACGATTACGTTAGGATCACGTGCGTGTTCCCATACTGTAGTTACATAAACGTTTTCATAATATTTAATTACCTGTATTTAAAGGTAGCAGGTTGCATTAATGTAAAAAACTAGAAATAAGTAGCAGTTTAGTTTGATAGCTCGTGTGTTTGAAGATCTGTTCACTTCCTGTCTGTCTGTCTGTCTGTCTGTGTCTCTTCCCCCTGCAGACATCAAGCCATCGAACATTCTGTTGGACAGGAACGGGAACATTAAGCTGTGTGATTTCGGGATCAGCGGGCAGCTCGTGGACTCCATCGCGAAGACCCGAGACGCAGGCTGCAGGCCGTACATGGCAGTGAGCTCAGACTTATTTATTCACGTCATAACAGTAAACAGTGTCTACTCCAAACTCCGCCCTTCCTTCTGCCATTACAGTCCACCGCGCAGTCACTGTCTCAGTCAGCTCGTTACGTATTGCTGGCCAGCGTCGCTCGTTAACGTGTGCGTGTGTGTGCGTGTGCTCACGTGTGCGTGTGTGTGTGTGTGTGTGTGCGCGCATTTAGCATTCTCATGTTAGCACTGATGTCATTTGCTATGTTTAGCACAGATGATGTCATCCTGCGTGTTTCCTTTTGCTCTATCTAACAACCACATCACCTGTGTGTCTCTCTCTCTTTCTCTCTCTCTCTCTCTCTCTCTCTCTGTCTCTCTTTCACTGATACCTGCCTCGCCCTCTTTTTCTGTCTTTGTCTCTCTTTCTATCTCTCTCTTTCTGACTCCCTCTCTGTCTCACTTTCACTGATTCCTGTCTCTCTCTATTCTGTCTTGCTCTCACTGATACCTGCCTTGCTCACTCACTCTCTCTCTCTCTCTCTTTCTCGCTCTTTCTCTCTCTCTGTCTCTCTCTCGTAGCCGGAGAGGATAGACCCCAGTGCCTCCAGACAGGGTTATGATGTACGCTCAGACGTCTGGAGTTTGGGAATCACACTGGTATGTGGACAAAGAGTGAGCTATGAAAAGGCCTTTAAACTGTGTGTGCGCATGTGTGAGTGTGTGTGTGAGAGAGTGTGTGTGCGGGGGAAAGATAACTGCGCGAGCCTTGCTGTATTCACCGTTAGCTCTAATAAAGGTGTGTGTGTGTGTGTGTGTGTGTGTGTGTGTGTGTGTGTTTCAGTACGAGTTGGCGACCGGTCGGTTTCCGTACCCGAAGTGGAACAGTGTGTTCGATCAGCTCACACAGGTGGTGAAAGGAGATCCTCCACAACTCAGCAACTCGGAGGAGAGAGAGTTCTCCCCCAAATTCATCAACTTCGTCAACCTGTGGTACACACGCACGCACACACACACGCGCACACACACACACACACACACACACACACGCTGTAGAATGAAACAGGAATATACAGTGGATATAAAACGTCTGCTTGCTGTAGAGAAAATTGCAGGTTTTTGTGATGTAGAAAATAGAACCATGAAAAATCATGTCAGATCTTTTTCCAGCTTTAATGTGATGCAGCAACCAACAGCATTCAAGTGAAAAACAAATAGAACCGCTTTAGGAAAAAAAAGAAAACACTTAGAATAGCCAGGTTGCATAAGTGTGCACACCCTGTTATAATGAGGTATGTGTTCAGAATCACATTCCAGCGCATGTTCAAAACAGCTGTCATCAATAAAGTGACTCTGATTAACCCCAAATAAAGACCAGCTGTGTCTGTACGGTTTGCTTCACGTCTTCTTGGTTTAATCCCACTGCTGAAGCCAAAGAGCTTACAAAGCATGCAGCAGATCTCACTGTCGAAAGATATCGATCAGGAGAGGGCTATAAAAGAATTCCCAAGACTTTAGATGTGCCACGGAGCACCGTGACATCCATCATCAACAAATAGAGAAAATGGAGCACCACAGTGACCTCACCAAGAACAGGACGTCCCTCCAAACTACATGAAAGCACAAGACAAAAACTTACCAGGGAGGCTACCAAGAGACCTACAGCAACGTTAAAGCAGCTGCAGGAACCCAAGAACATCCAGGCTCAGCCACATCACCCCAAATCTCCCATGTGGCAAAGCGTGTTATGTTCTGATGAGACCAGAGTAGAACGTTTTGGGCAAACAAGACTTATGTTTGGCACAAAAACAAGACAGCTCATTTCCTGAAGAACACCATAGCCATGGTGAAGCACGGTGGTGGCAGCATCATGCTATGGAAGATGACCACCAATCACAGGAGATCCCCTCGCAGTTTCATAGATCTGGAACATTTTTTTTTTTTTTACTCTTTTTATATCCACTGTATAGTCAGGGCTCTAGAGTTAACACTCATCTGTTTACCGTTTCAACATAAATGTTAGCGTCAAACGAGTATATTTTTCTGACCTGAAGAACTTTTTGTTGCTTAGCAACAGTTAGACACTACAGCGTGTGCTGGCGGTTCCTGTTTAACGTTTCTCTCTCCACTTCCAGCCTTACAAAGGAAGAGTCGAAAAGGCCAAAGTACCGGGAACTTCTGGTGAGTACGGTTCGGTTAGTTACGGCTGCGTGCGTGTGTGACGACGGGATAATCTCACTGTGGCGTCTCTCTGTGTGATGAACAGAAACACCCATTCATCCAGATGTACGAGGAGCGCTCTGTAGACGTGGCCAGTTACGTGTGCAGGATCCTCGACCAGATGCCTGCGTCCCCCAGCTCGCCCATGTACGTGGACTAAACGCGCACGCGCGCGCGCACGCCGATCCACGTGGAGGACAAACAGAAAACGCAAGCTGTCGTGTCAAGTTTCGCTTCGTCACAGAGCCCTGCAGTGTTCCTCGGAAACGCAGAGACGCCCCGAGCAGTGAGACGGCTGTCCTCAATCACGCCTGCACAACCACATACTGTCTGTCTCTCCGTCTGTCTCGTGTCTCGCCTCACAGCACGCACCTCCGCCGATGCGTGGTCTCCGCTTGAGGACGCCTCGTCTCTGGACATACTGTACATACATCCTGCTGCTCTCTCTCTCTCTCTCTCTCTCTCTCTCTGTGTGTGTGTGTGTGTGTGTGTTCTGTGTGTGGAGGTTTGGAGAGCAGCCGTACCGAAGCGCTGCTCACGCTGGTCTGTCTGCTCTCTGCCTGATGATGGCTCAATCCCAAACGCCCTGCTTCATACACAAGCGCACTACGTAGGGTGTTTAATAATGGCTCCTGCACCCTATGTAGTGCATTGTTTTATTTGGGATTCAGCCCATGATCGTGTCCTTACTGTATAATGATTCATGTTCTGATATATAAAATAAATAAACTGGAAATGTACTTTTGTGTCTGTGTGTGTGTGTGTGTGTGTGTGTGTGTGAGAGATTCAGCTCATTGCCTCACAGTGGCCAGGTGTGTGTCCCAAACCACACACGCACGCACGCATGCACGCACACTATTCACTATATAAACCACATAAACACCATAAAAACAATCACTGTACTGTGTATCCAAGTGCACGTCCTAACAGCGGTTTAAAAATAAAGCCCAGCTGTCTCTGATGCGCTTTAGTGGCTGGCTGTAGTGAAATATCTGCCTGTTACACCTCCTCAGGAATAGTGTTGTGTCATTTTTACAAGTTCAGCTGACCCTGATTATCTCCCCCAATATTTCTCCTTATGGTAAATGATAAATGCGTTTTACAGGCGCCGTGTGGTGATGAGTAAAGGGGCGTGGTCGAGGAGGTGATTGACGGTTCTGTAGTGTGGTGCTGTGCTGTAAACTGTTCTAACAGACCCTCAGGCTGAATTCCCCGCAGTTCCTCTGCCATGAAGTGACGGTATAAACCACGGCAGCTAACACCAACTCAAGCTCGTAATCGTTTGCTACTGACTCTGTGGCCTGCAGTGACTCTGGAGGGATGTTGGGAAGGTTAGCCAGTCTCTCCTTGTGAGATAAACTCCAGCAGAAGGAGTGAGTGGAGAGTGAAAGAGCTCTTCTCCATTCAGCCGTGGAGCTTAGTGCCGTGTCAGAGCATAAAGTATGTATGTATGTATGTACTGTATGTATAAAAGTATATATACTATGAAATTAGATTAATTAATTAATAACACTTACCATATAATACTTACCACACACCCTAGTCACTATATAGGCCACCTAAACTTAAACACTGTGGGCGTGTCCCAATCCACACTGTACAATAATTAATGCACTACACAGAGGACTGAATTATGCTCAGCTGGGAGTTTCAGTTCCACATTTTACACATGCGCACTATAAAGGGTATAAATCAGCAGCTTGTGCACCCTACACAGTGCACCAGGGAGCTATTTTTATTTATTTTTTTATTATTTTCAAAAGATTTCTACTACAAAGAGCAATAGGATATCTTTTGTACTATATGTAGTACACTATATTTCCAATAGGGACTCATTAGGGCACATTTCGCACCCTACCTAGTGCAGATGTCCATAACAGAATCTAGTGAAAGGGTTATGATGTGCCTGATTTGAGACAAAGCCCTAATGTAGGTCGGGATATTTATAATACAGTGACACATGAATATGCAGTAATATTTAAAAAGAAAATGGCGACACCCAGTGGTCAAATCAGGAACTTCAGAGTTTTTTTTGATAGTATAATTATTATACTTTTTAAGTTCTAAGCACATAGTGTAACAATGTATAAGATTTAACACAAAAACGCAGATTCTGTGTTTTTTTTAACAGCTAACCAAAAAAAACAAAAACAATCAGTCGTTGTGTTGTGGTAGCCGTAAGTCTTGCGTGACGTCATCATCAAGCGCCGGGAAAAAAACCCTCGCAGCCTCACGGTCACGTGTGCAGTGACAACCTCAGTGTTGTGTAGTGCTGTAGAGTGTTAGAGTGAATAGTGAGGTTTACAACTTTAATAAAAGCGTGTTTATTTTCAGAGGTTTATGTGGCGGATGTAGGGAGATCATCTGTCCGCCCGCGCGCGCCACTGTGTGTGTGTGTGTGTGTGTGTGTGTGTGTGTGTGTGTGTGTGTTTATTATGCACGTGGCCTTCCCCCGGTGCAGACAGATTGCATGTCGCCTGCTGAGCTTTGCCCGTGTCTCCGCTGCTCTGACCTGGTGTAGATCTGACATGGCCACGGACGCGGGCAGGAACCGGAAACCGAAGCCGCCCAAGGACACGCTGCGGCACGTGCGCTCCAGAGAGAGCCGCAAGCACGCGGACCTGCACGGGCCGTCCACCGTGTACGTGCAGGCGGTGGGCGCGGGGGCGCGCGAGAACGGCGCGTCCCTGTACGTGTTCTCCGAGTACAACCGGTAAGCATCATCATCCTCATCCTCATCCTCATAATCCTCATTATCATCATCTTCATCCTCATTATCCTCAATATCATCATCCTCATAATCCTCATCATCACCATACTCATCTTCATCATCATCACCTGCACACACACCACACAGGCATGTGGGCATGTGGTTGTGTAGGGTGTAGAACTCCAGGGAGCTGAAAATAAACTAGTGCTGAAGTAAACAGCACTGGCCGCTTTATTAGGAACACCATAATAATAACATCAGCCCCACTTGGCATGGATTCTCACGGCTGTGGCGTTCAAACGATGTGCAGTTGCTACTGAAGCCTGGATGTGTGACATGAAAACGTCCCCCACAGCATTACACCACCACCACCACCACGAGCTGATGACGAGGCAGGTTGCGTCCTGTGCCCGCTGTAGACTCTGAGTGCTGCTCTTGGCTGGCAGGGCTGGAGCCTGACCTGGTCTTCTGCTGTTGTCTGAAGCTTCGATGTGCTGTGATGCCCTAGTGAACATGTAGTGCACTAAATAGGATACAAGAGGATTAAAAAAAAGTCCCAGATTGTTTATTTGATGGCTGTGAGGTGAAATTTCGGCACTTTCTTGATGCCTGAGCCTGAACTTTGACCTCAGTTTTGTGATACATAAATAAATACCGTCAGTGATGACGTTCAGTCAAATGACTTTAATGAACATTGTGTTTTTGTTTTTTTTTTTCAGATATCTGTTTAACTGTGGAGAGGGAACACAGAGGCTGATGCAGGAACACAAGTGAGTCGAGTGTGTGAATAATAATAATATTACATGCCTAGTCTGTTCTCTCTCTCTCTCTCACACACACACACACACACACACACACACAAATGTTTCTGTGTTTATGGTTCAGACTGAGAGCTGCTCGCTTGGACAACATCTTCCTGACTCGCATGAGCTGGGACACAGTAGGAGGACTTTCAGGTATACACACACACACACACACACACACACACACACACACACACACAGAATCTCCGAAACACACTGATCCTTTAATCAGGAACGTCCTGTCACTTCTCTTCCTAGCAGAATAACTGCATATTGTTTGCATGCTGCTGCTTGAGATTAACTCCATCTCTGTTTTGCAGGAATGATTCTCACGCTAAAGGACACTGGAGTCCCGGAGTGTGTGATGTCCGGACCTCCACAGCTGGTGTGTGCACCTTTCTGTCTGTCTCTCATGTCTCCTTTCGACGTCAACTGCTGTCAAAAAAAAAAAGACTGCGAGATAATCTCAGAAGGATCACGTACCTTTTTTTTTTGGTCATTTTCAGTCACTCGAGTCATTTGATTCTGTTCAGTTAAATGATTTGTTTGGATTCGTTCACTGATTCGTTTGTGCAGCATGGTGTTTAAAACAGAAAACAGAAAGCAAATGGGTGGAGTCATGTCAGCTCAAACAATTGTTGTTATTTTGTGTTATTTTATCAAATGCTCGTATCATATCGTTTTCTCTCTACAACATGCACTGATACACTGAACATCACTAGACTGAGCGAGATTCAGCTAACTGACTCACCTGATCTGCTGAACGAAAGAGGAGTGAATTGTGATGGAAAGATCCACTGGTTCAAACACTGATTCAGTGAATCGAAGAGGAGTGACTCTCGGTCCTGACTGAACGATTCTCTGATTCAAACACTGACTCATTAAATGACAGGAGAGCGAATCTTGGTCATGGCTAAAAGATTCACTGATTCCGTCACTGACTCGCTGAATGACAGCTGAGTGATTTGAAACGTTAGCAGAAACTAGCGTTAGCATAGCAGCAGTGATCAGGCAGACATTTCTTTATCTATTTTGTTTTTCAGGAGAAATATCTGAATGCTATCCGAGTGTTCTCCGGGCCTCTGGACGACATCAGACTGTGTAAGAGCGTTCTGTCCATACTGTCTGATCTGAGATTTAGAGTAAACCCTTCTGATTAGATAGTTTAGAGGTAATGTGTGTGTGTGTGTGTTTTTACTGAGTGCAGCAGTGAGACCGTACACCGAGCCCGAGTATAAAGATGACACCATGACCGTCAGCCAAGTGCCCTTATTCGGTTAGTGTTCACTCCGTGCACTGTAGTGTGCAAGTATGCATCACTCGCACATACTCATCACTCGCACATACTCATCATAATTATACATACCCATCGTCACTCATCACACGCATATACGCAACATGTTTATCATACTCGTTATCATACTCAACATATTCACGGTTATGTTACTTATACATGCTCATTACCATACTCATCACTCTTACATACCCATCATCATGCTTATAATCGCACTCATCACACATATATACTCATTACCATACTCAGCTCATATATACTCATCACACGTACTGTATATACTCATCATCATACTCATCCCATGTACTGTATATACTCATCACACTGTATATACTCATCATCATACTCATCACACTGTATATACTCATCAGTGTACTTATCACCATACTCATAACTGTCACACATATATGCTCTGTATATACTCATCATCATACTCATCACACTGTGTATACTCATCACACGTACTGTATATACTCATCATCATACTCATCACACGTACTGTATATACTCATCACACTGTATATACTCATCATCATACTCATCACACTGTATATACTCATCATACTCATCACACATACTGTATATACTCATCACACTGTATATATTCGTCATCATACTCGTCACACTGTATATACTCATCATACTCATCACACGTACTGTATATATTCATCACACTGTATATACTCATCATCATACTCATCACACGTACTGTATATACTCATCATCATACTCATCACACATACTGTATATACTCATCACACTGTATATACTCATCATACTCATCACACGTACTGTATATATTCATCACACTGTATATACTCATCATCATACTCATCACACTGTATATACTCATCATCATACTCATCACACGTACTGTATATATTCATCACACTGTATATACTCATCATCATACTCATCACATGTACTGTATATATTCATCACACTGTATATACTCATCATCATACTCATCACATGTACTTTATATACTCATCACACTGTATATACTCATCATCATACTCATCACACTGTATATACTCATCATCATACTCATCACACGTACTGTATATACTCATCATACTCATCACACGTACTGTATATACTCATCACACTGTATATACTCATCATACTCATCACACGTACTGTATATACTCAACACACTGTATATACTCATCACATGTACTGTATATACTCATCACACTGTATATACTCATCATCATACTCATCACACGTACTGTATATACTCATCACACTGTATATACTCATCATCATACTCATCACACTGTATATACTCATCAGTGTACTTATCACCATACTCATAACTGTCACACATATATGCTCATTATTGTACTCATCATCATATTTATTACCAGTCATACTCATCACTCATCTAATCGTGTTAGAGCTAGTTAGTGGCTCTCTCTTTCTGTCTACCTTTCTATGTCTCTCTCTGTCTATCTTGATTTTTCTCTGTCTTTTTCTCCCTGTTTGTGTCTCTGTCTGACTGTGTGTGTGTGTGTGTGTGTGTAGCCGAGCGGAGTTCAGAGCGGATGAGGCGTGGCAGCGGTGGGAGTGGCAGTGGGCGTGGCCAGCGGAAGGAACTGTGGCAGAGAGACGAGTGTGAGGAGAGAGCGAGTGATGGCTCAGAAAGTCCTGGTACTGACACCAGCTGTGTTCTAATACCATGTATAACATGTTTATAACACCCCCTTACTTAATCGCGTGTGTGGACATTTTGTTTAAGTGTGTGTGTGATGTGTTTTAATGTCAGAACGCAGAGAGAGGAGCACGCGGGATCCCTCGCTGGTGGTGGCTTACGTGTGTAAGGTAATAACCGGTCATGACATCACTTCCTGTGTTTACGTCAGGAAGTAAAGCTCTGATTACTCACCGCTGTGTTCACTCGCAGCTGCACCCGAAAAAAGGCAACTTCCTGGTGCACAAAGCCAAAGAGCTGGGACTTCCTGTGTGAGTGTTTTTATACACTTATTCTCTTTATCTTTATCCTACATGGGCTTTACGTCGTGTGTTTATAGAACGGTGCTGGTGTAGGCGACTAACACTGTCCTGTGGTTCACTCGCAGAGGAACGGCGGCCATCGGACCGCTCATATCCGCCTTAAAAGACGGGAAAAGCATCACCTACGAAGGCAAGGAGGTAAAATCCTGCATTTACGCCATAATCATTGTCATTTTATAGCGTAGATGTAATACGTGCTAAGATACAACAGCTGAGTTTTCACTCGAGATTAGCTTTACCTTGCTATTAATGCTATGTTAGACTTTTCTTGCTAGATCAGCTTTCGCTTTTTACATTAGTTCTCTACTTTTGAATATTTATTTCTTTTTTAACCTTTTGTTCCAATTCATTTGGTTGTTGCAAACTATCTAGCTGATAGCACACACACACACACACACACACACGCACACTATATACATATATATTATTAGCAAACTTTAGAAGTCTTCTGTTATTAGCATGGCTGGTCTTTGCTGAAGTGCTGCATGAGTGATGAGATTTGGGATGAACCGTGTGTGTGTGTGTGTGTGTGTGTGTGTGTGTGTGTGTGTGTGTGTGTGTTCAGATCCAGCCAGATGAAGTGTGCACTCCAGCCGATCCGGGCCCTGTGTTCCTGGTGATCGACTGTCCCTCTGAAGAGTTTGTTCAGCCGCTATGCACCAATCAGATTCTCGGACGGTGACGTCATCTTCACTTTCTCTTAACCATTAAAGTAAAACCTTAAAAACCACTGCATGACAAAATGTAAGCGAAACAACGAACGATGACGAAGCTCGTGTTTGATTCTTGTCGATCCGTCTGGAAAACTTTGAAATCCCTGAGGTGTTCCTCATGGTCCAGTTCTTTGTCCCTTCTTCTTCTGTGTGTATATTTTCCCCTGTTGATAAATTCATCACTCAGTTTTAGCTTAACTCGTGTTATATCATGCTGACAGGCAACAATGTCAGGGTTTTTGTTTATTGCAGCTCTGCCCCCCAAACATCACTAACAGCTTCAAAAAACAAACAAGCAAACAGGAAGCACAATTACAGTAAAGAAGATGCAACGAAATTTAATAGGAAGTGTAAATAAGACCGAACAGGCCAGGTGTGACGGACTTCAGAGCTATTCAAGTCACCATAGAAACCGTATCCACCCTTTTTTCCCCCCCACATCTGTATCCTGACAGATGTTAATACCTCGACAGATGTCATCGTTTTCCAAATTTGGGAATTGCTGGAATAGAAAAGACTTTTTATTAGCAAAACACCTCCATGTTTAATGTTTGATGTTTTAGGTGTGTACCACTACATAGTGCACTGACTGTGTGTGTGTGTGTGTGTGTGTGTGTGTTAGGTATCAGAGCGGGGGTTCGGAGGACGGCGCCGCCCTGGTGGTGCACATGACCCCGGAGTCGGTGCTGAAGACGCCGGAGTACCAGCGATGGATGGAGAGGTACTGTCCCTTTAAAAGGACACACACACACACACACACACACACACACACACACACACACACACACACACACACACACACACACACTCTGTCTTACCCAGTCATAAACAGTTAAACTTTAACAGAGGGTTTGCACAGTCGCATCACGGTACTTTGACACTAATGCTGCTCTGCTGTGAAAACTGACAAAGGTGTGCGCAGTTATTCTTTTTTATTTTTAATGATGTTATGTTTCATAACCAAGGCTACATAAACAAGACTTTTTGTACAAACTAGCAGTGATATCTGCTTACCGAAACGGCCCACGGAGCCCCGCCCACCGCAAGCGCTTTGAAGCAGCGCAGCTAGTTTCTAGAACAATCTCACCTATGCTCGGTTAATAAATGTGGTATTGATGTAGGATATGACATCATGCATGTCTGTGTTTTAAAATATCAGCGTCTTGCTATGATTGGACGAAATTAAATCAACATAAAAGAACAATTTTGGTGGTAATCTTTTTAAAAAATTATTTATTCGAACCAGTCGGTGGGTTAACCGTCACCAGGCACAGGCCTGCGCTTAAATATATAAATACTTTCGCTCGGTTCAGGAGTGTGTGTGTGTGTGTGTGTGTGTGTGTCAGGTTCTCCAGCAGTACGGAGCACCTGATCATGAACGAGCAGGTCTCCACCATCCACAACGTCCGCAGCCACAAGATCCAAACGCAGCTGAACCTGATCCACCCGGACATCTTCCCCGAGCTGCAGCGCTACGCCTCCAAAGTAAATCAGAATCAGAACCGTGTCTTATTTCAGAAGGTAACAACGGTAAAGTAGCAACAGGACGTTTAGATCGATACGGCCAGCATCGCCTCAGTGTCAGGAATATGGTTTTCTCAGCTGGTGGTTAGTTCCAGCGTCGACAAGTGCAGCTCGAAAAGATGTGCTGATGACTTGTTTTGTTTACCTGTTTGTTTACCTGTTTGTTTGTAGGAGTCTCAGGCTTCACTGCATGTTCCCAACATCAGAGCGGAGTGTCTGCTCAAGTTCCAGCTCAGACCCAAAGCGGAGTGGCAGCGGTGAGAGTCTGTCTCCATCCGAACTGATCCAGAGCTCACATTCCACACTTCACATCGCGCTGAACTAGGGTTAAATACCTTAACCCAGACTGCGCTAATCTAGAGTTTAAATGCCGGATTTCAGCTTGCGCTAATTTAGCGGTAATAATCCAGACTTCAGATTGCGCTAATCTAGTATTTATCTTCCATGCTAATCTAGACTTTAAATTCAGACCTTTAAATTGCACTTATCTAGAGTTTAAATGCCAGACCCCAGATTGCGCTAATCCAGAGTAATCTAGACTTTAACTTCCAGTCATCAGTATGTTTTGATCTGAAGTTTAAATTCCATTACCCAGATTATAATAATTTAAAGAAATTTAGAGTAGAAATTGTCTAATCTAGAGTTCGAATCGGACTAGCATAGAATTTAACTTCTTTATCCCACATTGCACTAAATTTAGCGTATAAATTCCATAACCCAAGATTCTAGATATCATATTTCAGACCTAATCTAGAGCTTAAATTCTAGACCCCAGTGTTGCTCTCTTGTAGAAGACTGATTTCCAACCCCAGATTTGACTAATCTGGACTAGGTGAAGTTCTCTTCTTCACCTAAAGCTTCAGATTTTAATCATCCACCACTGAGCTGGGAATCATATACTGCGTTCAGGATTACACTAATCCAGAGTTTACAGTCTCTGCTCCAGGTTCTACTGTATTCTACAGAGAATCCAGAATAAGCGTTAAACTCGCGTCCCAAACCCAGGCAGAGAGGATTTTCGGCAGAAAGGCGTTATATTAGATACAGTTCTCTCTGTCCCAACACATTTGTCTCCAAATAGAGGATGGACTGGCTTCAGTGGCTTTAAGCTATTAGATTTCTGTCAGAACTGCTCAGACGTGTGTGTGTGTGTGTGTGTGTGTGTGTGTGTGTGTAGTGATGCCATCCCCACCTGTGACCGAGAGGAATTCATTAAGGAGGCGGCGGAGGTGCCAAATTTCCTGCAGGAAGTGGAGGAGTGTAAACACTTCCAGACCACGGACTCTGCCGTCCTGTCCGGTGAGGTCATCATCCATCCGTGCGGAGAGATGGAGGGACAGATAGCGAGAGAGAGAGAGAGAGAGAGAGAGAGAGAGATGGACAGGAAGACTGATGTTAGGTGGCGTTTCATTTTCTCAGCCGTGGCCTCGGCTGACCCTCGTTCACTCGCTCGCGTCTCGGCACTCAGGCTCACTGTGTGGTGTTTCAGCGTGATTATACGCCGCACTCTTTCATCCGGTCTCAGTCCAGAAACTCTGACATAAACAACCACATCTTACTCGTGTAGAGTTTAAATCCCAGACCTCACACTGTGCTAATCTAGAGTTTAAATCCCAGACCTCACACTGTGCTAATCTAGAGTTTAAATCCCAGACCTCACACTGTGCTAATCTAGAGTTTAAATCCCAGACCTCACATTGTGCTAATCTAGAGTTTAAATCCCAGATTTAAGACTGGCCAAGCTAGAGTTTAAATCCCAGATTTAAGACTGACCAAGCTAGAGTTTAAATCCAGAACTGATAGGTGTAAGCTTGAACTAGCTTTTCAATTACAGAGTTTATAGATTTAAGACTGAGTTAATTTAGAGTTTAAATTCCAGACCTCACGTTGCGCTAATCTAGACTTTGTGTGTGTGTGTGTGTGTGTGTGTGTGTGTGTGTGTGTGTGTGTGTGTGTGTGTGTGTAGGTAAGGTAGAGCGGTACCCCGAGGTGGTGTTTTTGGGCACAGGATCAGCTCTGCCCATGAAGATCAGGAACGTCAGCGGCACTCTGGTTAATATCAGGTAGAGAAATGTACTGTTACACATGCTAACAAGAACTGTGTGTGTTTACTTTATAATTGTTAAAACTGTGTGTGTGTGTGTGTGTGTGTTTTGTAGCTCCACCCAGTCTCTGCTGTTGGACTGTGGAGAAGGCACGTTTGGACAGTTGTGCCGTCAGTACGGTAACGGCGTGGATGAGCTGCTGGCCAAGTTGTCCACAGTGTTCGTGTCCCATATTCACGCTGATCATCACACGGTGAGTGCTCTCTCTCTCTCTCACACACACACACACACACACACACACACACACACACACACTGGCTTGGCATGTGGGACCTGCTCGGCGTGCGGGATCAGCATGGCGTGTGGGATCTGCTCGGGATCTGCTCAGCATGTGGTACCAGCTCGGTGTGCGGGATCAGATCGGCATCTGGGACCTGCTTGAGATCTGGTCGGTGTGTGGGATCTGGTCGGTGTGTGGGATCTGGTCGGTGTGTGGGATCTGCTCGGGATCTGCTTGGAGTGTGGTACCTGGTTGGTGTGCGGGATCTGCTCGGGATCTGCTTGGCGTGTGGTACCTGCTCGGTGTGCGGGATCTGCTCGAGATCTGCTCGGTGTGCGGGATCTGCTCGAGATCTGCTCGGTGTGCGGGATCTGCTCGGCATGTGGGACCTGCCATTTGAGTTGGATCAGCGATGAGCTGAGAAGATCTCTGAGCTGGACAGTGCTGGCATAATTCAAACTGCATGTCCTATATGCAGTAATATTAGTTAGCTAAAGAGTTTAAAGAGCTAAAGAGTATTATCACTAATAAAGTATTATCTAGTCAGTTTTGAACAGTGTTTGTATCGATACACTGCTACTATTCACGTCAGTGACTAGCCTGATGCTAACAAACAGTCATCGTCTTGCGTTTTGGGTTTAATGCTGATGAGCTAACTTGTGCATTTTTTTTATTTCATCAGGGATTAATCAACCTGCTGCTGCAGAGAGAGCGAGCTCTGGTGAGTGCACTTCTTAGTCCAGAATAAATCACTAGATCCTTCCATTTATGAACCCCTCCCTCATGAATCAGTATCACTACACTCACTGCTGCGCACCTCCCTTAGACACACTCTCAGTGATGTAGACACGCTGCGTCAATGATCTTCTCTCTGTCCGTCTGCAGAGGATGATGGGTAAAGCCTTTACTCCTGTGCATCTGGTAGCTCCTGCTCAGATCATGACGTGGCTCAATCAGTACCACGATCACTGCCAGGAGATCCTCAGCCATGTCAAGTAAGGGCTCTGTCCTAAACCACACTGCATACACTACACCCAGTGTGCTGTTCTTATCTGCCGCTAACCACACCTCGTTCTTCAGTGATGAATTTTGGGTCAGACACCAGACATGTCTGGAATTATTGTCGGCTTGACCAGGAGTTAGATGGTCAGGGTTCTAGAGGTAGTTGGTCAGGGCTCTATAGAGTTAATACAGTGTGTGTGTGTGTGTGTGTGTGTGTGTGTGTGTTTTTCAGCTTCATCCCTGCGAAGTATCTGTGTGAGGGAGCTGAAGTGCCCAAGTTCAAGACCAAATCCTTCATTCAGGCTCTGCTGAAGAAGAACGACCTCGCTAAGGTAGAGATAAGACTCCATCGCAGTAAAGTGTATTAACCATGTGCTGGATTTAGAGCTCTCTCTCTCTCTCTCTCTCTCTCTCTCTCTCTCTCTCTGTGTGTGTGTGTGTGTGTGTGACAGTTTCAGACGTGTTTGGTGCGGCACTGTAAGAATGCGTACGCCTGCAGTTTGACCCATCAGTCTGGCTGGCAGCTTGTCTTCTCTGGAGACACCATGCCATGTAACACACTCACACAGATGGGTGAGAAACACACACACACACACACACACATATATATATATATATATATATATACACACACTCTCTCTCTCTCTGGTTTAATCAATAGAGCTGGAATACACAGTGTTTAAGACTGGTGTGTTTGTGAGGTGTGTTTCACTCTCACACACACACACACACACACACACACACACACACACACACACACACAGAGTTATTGATCAGCCCAAACTCCACTAACAACTCCAGAGAGACACACACACTCCATCACTCCCTCTGCATTACTGAGCCAGCAGTGACTCATTACTCTGAAATTGTCTGCACGCATGCGTGTGTGTGTGTGTGTGTGTGTGTTTTGCAGGAAAGAATGCGACATTGCTAATCCATGAGGCAACACTAGAGGACGGCATGGAAGAGGAGGCCATGGAGAAAAGACACAGGTACGCACACACACACCCAGACACACTCATTTCACATACCACAACTGTATACACACATTGTACAAACACATTCACACACAAGATATGCGACTACACATTCATATGAACACCTAATACGCAAATACACACACACACACACACTTGCAAAGACACACGTATACTCAGAGGTGCACATGTGCATTCCTGACACACAGCTACATACACACACTCATCTCTAGGGGTGTAACGATATATTTAAGGTGACGATTCAGTTCACGATACCGGCGTGACGACTTCGATTCAACACGCTTCTCAGATTATTTAAACAGAATTCGAATGAAGAAAAATTCTGACTGAAAAAACTCCTTTTTTAAATTTCTGAATCATAAACAATGCAAAACCATGTGCATTTTTGTCTGAATAAATCTCAATAAATCAAAAATTAATAAACAGATGTTTAATATTGTAAACAAAATGTACTACAGGGTCACCATTATGTGAAAAAAATCTATAATTATTATTATTTTTTCTATGAATTCTCCCAAACAATTTGACTGAAGAAACGAACTGTCTGACTCGGGGACTTGAAATGAAGATGAAAACGATCGACTGAAACATTGTGGCCGATAACAACATGGCCTTTGGTGGTGTTTGAAAGCTACTGAAGAGCGCTTTTTAATCTTTATAACCTGCTCGTGTAACCGTGTCCAAGAAAGAATGAGATCATGTGACCGGTCTATATTTTCACTCTAAGGGTCGTGCAGATCGGGACCCCTGGTGTTCAAGCAGTGCAGCTGCTTTACGTTATCGCATAAACATTTTTGCATCTCGGTGCATCCTGTGACGATGTATCGCTCCACCCGTATTTATCTCACCTGACGATTTCGCTCACTTGCTCTCTGTGTGTGTGTGTGTGTGTGTGTGTGTGTGTGTGTGTGTGTGTGTGTGTGTGTGTGTGTGTGTGTGTGTGTGTGTGTGTCGTCCCCCTGCAGTACGACGTCTCAGGCCATCGGTATTGGGATGAATATGAACGCTGAGTTTATCATGTTGAACCACTTCAGTCAGAGATACGCCAAGATCCCGCTGTTCAGCTCCGACTTTAACCAGCGAGTGGGCATCGCCTTCGACCACATGAGAGTGAGGAAACAAAACCTTCTCACCTCGTTACCCCCTCGCTTCATTCCCTCCATCACCTTATAACCCTTACCTCATAACCTCTCCACCTTGTACCCTTCTCGTCTTGTTACTCTCTCGCCTCATCCCTTCTTACCTCACGGCCTTAACTCTTCGCTTTCACCCAATACCCCTTTACCTTGTTTCCCCCTCATCTCATTCCTTGTTACCCTCTTACCTCGTACCCCTCTTACTTCATTACCCCTTATCTTGTACCCCCTTGCCTCATCTCTCCTTACCTTGTACCCGTTTACCTCGTAACCAACCTCACCTCAGCCGTCCTTAACCCCTTACCTTGTACCCGTCTTGCTTCTTTACTCCCTTGCCTCATCCGTCTTTAACTTATTACCCCATTACTTTGTTGCCTCTGTTGCTTCCTTACCCCCTTATCTTGTACCCCCTCACCTCTTCTCTCCTTACCTTGTACCCCCTTACCTCATAACCCACCTCGCCTCATCCCTTCTTACCTCATTACCCCCATTGATATATATATATATATATATATATATATATATATATATATATATATACCCCCATGCTTCTTACCCACCTCACCACATCCCTCCTTATCTCATAACTACCCTTGCCATATCTCTCCTTCATTTATATACACTCTTACCTCACTACTCTTTTGCCTCATTAACCCCCTTACCTCATACTTCTTTGCCAGGTACCCCCTCACCTCATACCCCCTTGATTCTTACCCTTTTTCCCAATAACCTCATTACTTCTTATCTCGTACCGCATTGCCTCTTAAACCCCTTACCTCACTACCTCCTTGCCTCATCCTTTCTTACCTCATATTCCTTTTACTTCATACCCCCCCTTTGCTTTATTAACCCCTTACCTCGTACCTCACTCGCCTCATACACCCCTTTATACCTTTCTTGCCTTGAATCTTCTTACCTCACGTCACTTCCTACCTCATACCCCCTGTCCTTATTAAACCCCCCACCCACCTCAGTACCCCCTCGTTTCAGTGTCCTTATGAAGGATGTTTTCTAATTTCATCTTAATTCCAGATCCGGTTTGGAGATTTCCGGGTTCTCCCGCGCCTCCTGGCACCTCTGAAGGCTCTGTTTGCTGAGGAGATTGAGGAAATGGTGGAGAGGAGAGAACGGAGAGAGCTTAGGGCGGGAAAGAGTGTAGGGGCGGAGTCTAATGGGCAGACTGGAGAAGGGGGAGGGGCTAAGCGAGAGAAAGAGGAGCCTGACCAGGAAACGGCCTCCAAACGGATGAAGGCCAGCTGAAGAGCGCCGAATAAGCTTCAGCCAATGGGAAAGAAGGACGCTGGGGATTTAGCCAATGAGCGCTGGATTAGTGAAGATTCAGGCAAGAGATATGAGGACAGTGATAGATAAGATGAAGTTGTGGATGTTCTGCGCTTTGAGTGATGATTATGATGGACTGATCTGTAGAACGTTTAGTTTCCTGACTAATTTATATTTTCTGTACCTTGCGTTATGATATTCATGTATATAAAACAGACTGAACGCTGGTTTTGTTTTTATTTAAAATAATAAACACATTTATCTGGGTTGGAGACCATGACACGAGTTTTTTTTTTTTTGTAGTGTTGCGTCATGTTATCACCTTCACCTCGAGCCACACGCACTCTGAACGGATGAAGTACTTGTCTTGACTTTTAACGCAGGGAATAAACGCATACGTGTCTCTTCAGTCATCTTTAAACATTGGAGTAGCGAGGCTCTGGCCCGATGAGCTACCTTCAGCTAAATAATTTATGTATGCTCCTGGGTAAACGAATGGGCCGAGCCTAAAATAGCAAATCTGAAGCTTTTAATGGTCTTAACAACAAGCCATTGGTGAGAAAATGAGCAGGAATGAAACGGATGCACTCCTGAGAGCTCCCGTGCCTCCATTTCCTGGTTTCCTGTTTGTTTGGGGGGAAAAAGCCAGAAACAGGGAAATTCACTTCTATAGACTTCTTGTACGCAAAGGTAAAATCATGATAACGATTCAAATGTTTGACGTAAAATTCAAACTAACGTGTGTCTGCGTGGCTGTAATTTTCTAAAAATATCTTCTGGGATGTTTTTTCTTCTTAAAAGATCAGTGATTATGTGGTTATCTGCCGCACCTGATGCAGCCCATCAGGAGCCACGAGGCTTAAACATCAAACGAAATCAAAGGAAAAAGCTTCCCGTACTAAGCTCCTTTTTTTCTTGCTCATTTCCTGACCAGTGATTTATTGTTAAGACCATTAAAAGCTTAATATTTTGCCATTTTGAGCTTGGCCCATTTTATTTATTTTTTTTCGCCCAGGAGTGTAAATGCATGTAATTGGCTGCAACAGAGGATCAGCTACAGAAGCTGCTCAGGTTCATATTAAAAAAAAAGAAAAGAAAAGCTAGGGTTCAGCCAGGGCTGCTGATCTACGGACATTATTTCCCCATAATTTGATCAGTTCTGTGACGGTATTTTTGCACATATTGTCCCGGGGCTGCCGGTAGCTTAAACCTGCCCGGTAGGTTTGGCGTCACGCTGATTAAACACGCGCTCAGCCGAGTGTCTTGTCGGCGTCGGCGGCCCCCAGGGGGCACTGTGCGCTCGGCAACACGGAGCTGCGTTACACTGATGTGATGAAGGACCTCATTCTGTAAGAGCCAGTGAAAGTGTGAGCATTATTTTTGCTTTTTTTTAATATATATATATATATATATATATATATATGCAGATTCATGAGAGTCAGTGTCTCTGTTGATAAAGAAAGTCCTCAAACCTACATGTATACACACACACACGCGCACACACACACACACACACACACACACTGAAGATCTGCTCGGTGTTACTAGGTTTTTTGTGGTTTTCCTGTGGAATTGGACTGTAATTCTGATTTAAAGGCTAATTTTACAGTATAAATGTTTAATCGTATGTGTGTGTGTGTGTGTGTGAGTGATTTCAGGATCATTTAGGGAACTGGTTTTTAAGTTTGCGTTATTAAAATTGCAGTATATGAGGTTATTTGAGATTGCAGTGCAGTGATGCCATGCTGAAGTTAAGCGTTGTGAGTTACACACACACACACACACAGAAGTGCTTATTAGCTCGTTTACATTTAATCTTTAAATGAGGCTCAATCCCAGGGTTTTCCTTCTGCCCTACACACACTACTTAGTGCCCTTGTGTTTAGTGTAGAATGTGAGATTCGGCCACAGAAAATGGGTAAAAATTATTATTATTATTTAATTGTTTGCACTCGAACTTACAACATGTGCATGGATTTGCTTTTAAGTATTGGCACTCTCTGCCATGTTTTGGTGCACACTTCCATTAAAGGACATTTTTTGCTGTGTCCTATAGTTACTGAGATGCACTGCTCTGTTCAGTTAAAAAAAAAACTGTGGGGTGTGTGTGTGTGTGTTGGGGGTTTTCGCATTAAGCTGATTACTCCACTTTGCTGAGGTGTGAAGTACTCGGGTGTGACCACAGAGTGAATTTGTGTTCGTTATGTTGCTACAGGGCATCTCTGTCTGTCTCTCTCTCTGTCTGTCTGTCTCTCTCTCTCTCTCTCTCTCTCTCTCTCTCTCTCTCTGGCTCTCTGACTTGTACAGTAGTTGGTACTGAATGTAGGTTGGTGCAATGCAAATCCGTTTGTGCACTAACGCGCACTGCAGGTGTTTAATGGGGACTGTGTGTGTGTGTGTGTGTGTGTGTGTGTGTGTGTGTTGTACAGTAGTTATTACTGAATGTGGGTTAGGTCCTTCAGGGATCTTTGCTAAATTCTCTTTAATGAAACATCGCCTCTCCTTTCCGTTCCCCTTTCTCTTTTCTTTTGTCATCTTAGAAGAGCTTCACACTTTTGTTGACTGATTCTCTCTCTGTCTCTTTCTGTGTGTGTTTGATTCTGTACTGGCAAACCTGTGGTCAATACACACACACACACACACGCGCACACTTCCCCGTGATGCATCACTGTGCTGCTGGCCACCAGTTTAGCATTGTGTTAATGCTAGTAGTTCTTGGCTCACTTTCCCACCACCAGTTTAATAAAACTGCAGAATAAGTCTGTATTAAATTTAATATACGCATCACTTCTAAAATCCTGTCTCCATCTTCACACTTTAGGCCACGCCCCCTACCTGAGTCTGATGCTGCAATTTAACGTTACACTCTCTTTTCCCCGTCTCTCTCTCTCTCTCTCTCTCTCTCTCTCTCTCTCTCTCTCTCTCTCTCTCTCTCTTTTCCCTCCGGTGGGCAGTGAATCTGTGTTGATATGAACAGACTGATGTGTGTGTGTGTGTGTGTGTGTGTGTGTGTGAGTGAGAGAGGTGCTACTGATTGCTCTGAAGATCGGATCCCCAGGACATGCCGGTAATTACCGTTACACTCGACTGTCAGTCAAATGTCTGGGCATGTCTGACTCAACCAGAGAGCGTTAAAATCTAGCGGACGTTGAGCCTTAGGTGAGAGAGAGAGAGAGAGAGAGACTGAGTGAGAGGGAATGAATGAATTTGAAGGGAAGAAAGATGCGTCAAGGAGAGCAAGGGAGAATAGGAACAGATGAAAGGAGTGTAAAAGCAAGAGCAGAGATCCCAGGGAGACGTTTGATAAGCCTGCACTGAGGCATAATGCCTCTTTTGTAGTATGGCATAAGGAGAAAGAGAGAGAGAGAGAGAGAGAGAGAGAGACAAAGATGGAGGTAAGAGCAGAGCTGGCATGTGGCACAATTTTGGCCTCAGCTCGGGTGTAGGAGCTTCTGTTTCCACAGAAGAAGCCCCAGCTTGGGCAAAGAAGCATTAGCTTGGGTGAAACAGCCTCAGCATGGGCAGCTGAAGCTTCAGCTTGGGCAGTAGATACCTCGAATTGCATGAAGAAGCCACAGCCTTGGCCTTGAATAGAGCATAGGAGGACTTGTTATGGGTGGATGAAGCCTTGGCTTAGGCAGAGGATGCCTTGGCTCAGCTGGAAGAAGTCTGTGCTTGGGCAGGAAAAGCCTCAGTAGGGATGGAAGAAGCTCGGTTGGGTGGCGTGTTAGCTTGGGCAGAAGAAGGCAGAAGAAACCTTGGCTGGGTGAAGGAGCATTTGCTTGGGCAAAAGAAGCCCAAAGTTGAACTGTTGACATTTTAAAGAAGGTATGCTGTTTTACATAATTATGCCTTTTGACTTAGCTTAGCTATGGGATTTTGTACTTTTCATTTTGAAAAAGCAATTTACATCCAGCCAAGCAGGGGCTTCCTCCGGGAGCAATGGGTAACCAGTGCAAAACATTTACAACGCAAACCTCACGTAATGTTAATGAAATGAATGTGTTACTTTCACTCCAGACGAAGATGTTGCAGCAAACGCTGTAAGAACGTATAAATATTTAAACATTACATAAACCCATTCTCAGAACGCTGGAAAAACCTGGCACAAGTAAAAATTAGCCCTGAGAAAGAGTTTATAAAGAACCACATCTATAAGGTATCACAGCGCACACACACACACTATTAGTATTCAGCTAGTGTGAATCTGCCATTCTCTCTCTCTCTCTCTCTCTCTCTCTCTCTCTCTCTCTCTCTCTCTCTGGGTTTGGATCAGCAGGCTGTCGTGGAGTCTCTGGGGGAGTGAGGCGAGACCAGATGCCCCCCTGGTGCTTCATGAGAAGTCAGCAAACACACACACACAAGCTTTGAGAAGCACTCAGAAATTCAATACCAACAAACCTCACACCCAGAGAGAGAGAGAGAGAGATGGAGAGAGAGAGAGAGATGGAGGTGCTAAATTGTTGTAGGTTTCTCTTTTATTGTTTCAGGTTGTTGTACCTGTCATTGATTTGAACTTGAGACACAAGGATCTGGAAAAGGAAATGAAGGGAAATGAAACTCGAGATGAAATAAGTAAAGTAAACAATAGTAGAACAATAAGGCTGAACACAACGCTAATCTATTTTTGCCTTTAAGTCCAGTAGCGGTACCAGGCTAACTAGCGAGCCCTAGTCTATGAATGTTAATCATTTTCCTTTTGTCATGAAACTGTGAAGTAAAATTTAAAAAATGATATTTTGTCCTACTGTCTGCTCCAATTGGTTAGAAATCTTTCATATGTCCTCAGGTGTTTTCATACATTTTTTTTAGTTAGCCATTTAGCTAAGATGCACTAACCTGACATGATTTCTCATTTTTTTTTGTCATATGCGTAAATGTTCATGATATTTGCAGCTAGTGCTAGCTAGCCGGATAACATGAGCTAACTTGACAGGATATCTGAGGAGATTTTTCTGTCATATTTATAAATGTTCAGAAGCTTCACAGCTAACGGTACTAGGCAGCTACAGTCAGGTCCGGAAGTATTTGGACAACGATGGAGTTTTTGTGGTGGTGTATAAAGGCAGAATCACAAAAACTCTGTCATTGTCCAAATACTACGTCCAAATAACTTTGACAGGAATTTTAAGGTTTACCATCTTTCTTGCTAACACTGTCTAGCCGGATAACAAGCGCTAACATGACAGGATTTTTCAATCGTATTGATAAATGATTGCAATCTTCACAGCTAACACTAGCTAACTGGCTAATCTGAGCCATGTTAGGATTTCTGAGAAGATTTTAAAATTATTCTTAATTTATCTTAGTCACATATTCGTAACCATTACTGCTACCATTACTGGACTTTTAAGGTCTGTAATCTTCACTGCTAACATTAGTCCATTTAGAGCTAACCTGACAGGTTATAGGTCATATATTCATCAATGTGTATAAGCTTCATTAACTGAGAAATAAATTGTAATTTTATATATTAGTCCTATTCTTAAGTGAATTAAAGAACCTGACATTTTTTAGGGAGAAATTCCAATGTATCACTCCTACAGCCTCATAGTTTTTGGTGCTAATACTAGTTAGCTAACATGAGCTAAACTGAAAGGATATTTAAGAAAGCTATCTTATAATAGACCCCCTTTTTTTTTTTTTTAAAGCTCCTGATGCTACTCAGAAAAGCATGTGTCTTTCTTTGAGTTCATTTATGAGCCCAAAAGACATGTCTCTGGTCCTCAGACAGATTGTCCTTTTGTGATGTTGAGGACTCTCATCCCTTTGCTGTCTCAACCTCACGCTCCTGAGAATGGGTCTTACTGCAATTTCTCTCTCTGTCTCTATTGAAAATGTTTAAATCCACAAATCCCTGAGCCTTGAAACCTTAGATTGAACATGTCTAAGTTGATTTTACAGTCAGGAAGTCATGGAGAAAATCATGACGAAGCAATGGATTCATATATTGGTACATTTCTGATTAACATTTCTCTATATGCAGTGAAACAATCCTTAAAGGTCCAGGAGGAGTGAGAGGTTAATAAATCTAATAAGTGGAGTGGAGCTCATATGGTCTGAACCCCACTAAACCTCTGTGTGTGTATGTGTGTGTGTGTGTGTGTGTGTGTGTGTGTGTGTGTGTGTGTGTGGAGAAAAATCCACCACTTCAGTTAATTATCAGCAGCATGAACATGTTCCTGGTTATTTGTAAAAAAAAAAAAAAACATGTATCAGGAATTGGCTGAGTTTAAAGTTAAAGATTTTGTTTGAGTTTGTCCATACTTTTTTTTTTTTTTCTTTTATCCATTTGTAGTTAGATTTAATGTTGTGGAACATCCATGAAGTTCCTGTTCTCACTTATGTTATAGCAGCTATAAACAGTTGTTCCCTCACCGACCTCTCTTCCCTCTCTTGAAGTTAATAAGACCAACAGCACAGCTCGTTGTGTTACCAAGAAACCGCAAAGAAGCGTAAACTCCAATGTTCGTAAGATGTCGGAAAACGTTTTCCAAAAATTGGCCTGTGTCAAAAAACCGTATCAAGCCGGCGACCGTCTGACATCATCAACCTGTTGGTTTCTTCTTTTGTGAAGCTTTTAGAGTTTTGTAGCGCAGCTTCTTTCAGTTGTCGTTAGTTTTGGAGGGTTTCTGCTTTCAGTCTCCTCTTCAGGAGGTGAGAAGCCTGAGGAGCTGCTCAGTTGGGTTAAGCTCTGGTGATGGACTTGGCCAGTCTAAAAACTTCCACTTTTTCCCCTGATGAAGTTCTTTGTTGTGTTAGCAGTGTGTTTTGGGTCGTTATCTTGCCTCATGATGAAGTTCCTCACAGTTAGATTGGATGCATTTATTTATTTTCCATCATTTTAGTAGAAGTTATTCTTGGTTCCAGAGCATTTGTGGCTCATCTCTGTATTTCTTTGCGAATTCCAGTCTGGCCTTCTGATTCCTACTGCTGATGAGTGGTTTGTATCTTGTGGTTTGGCTTCTATATTTCTGCTCTTGAAGTCTCCTTCAACAGTGGATTGCGATACCTTCACCCCTAGACTGTGGAGGTATGTCATTGGTGATGTCAGTGACTGTTGTTTTTGGGTTTTTCGTCACAGCTCTCACAGTGTTTCTGTCATCAACTGCTGTCGTTTTCCTTGGCCTGACCTGTTCCATGTCTGGTTGTTGTTACAGCAGTGGTTTCTTTCTTTTTCAGGACATTCCAAATTGTTCTATTGTCTATGTCCAGTGCTTGTGGAATGGCTCTGATTGATTTCCCCTCTTTTCTCAGCTTCACAATGGCCTGCTTTTCTCCCATAGACAGCTCTCTGGTCTTCATGTTGGTTTATCATTTTTAACAACAAATGTAGTCTTCAGAGGTGAAACACAGGACTCAAGCCAAAGAGTAAACATTCAGAGGTATTAATTGTTTAAACAATCAATCTAACAGGACACACCTGGGCAACAAGCAACACCTGTCAGTTTACATGTTCCAATATTTTTGGTCACTTGAAAAATGGGTGGGTTCAAACAAAAAGGTGACATGTTCTAAGTTGTTTAACACAGCTAGCTTAAATATCAGGAAATGAAAGCTGAAATTCTGATCTATCGTCTCATATTCATCTTTTTGATCTCAAACACAAATGTCTTCAGTGTATAGCAAAAACAAAAGTATTGGCCTTGCTGTTCGGAGGAGACTGTAAGACTCGTATGAAATGAAGCGTCTCCACCTCCCTTAGGCATGAACTCTGTCTAATTTGAAAAAGCATGTTGAGTAAAGTTATAAGCTAATTTGCTAATTAGCTAACTTAAGTGGCTAGGCAGTCAAATTCTCTTGAAGTCAGATTCTGGCTAATGGTTAATACTGGTTATTTACAGGATATTTTACTTCTGATTAATTATAACAATTTTAGATAAGTTAGTTACATGGAAACATATCATGAACTTAATATCATCAGTTAAAAACATTTCCTTTTTAATACTCGAGAACATTTAAAAGTAATTGAAAAAGTTTGACTTTCACTTCAGAGCAATTTTGACTGATGCTTCCACATTTAACTGAGAAAGATCTGGACACTTTTTCTATACTTTCACTTTAGTATAATTTCTCTGTACTTTTTCCATCCCTGACTGAATTTGCTTCCTTGTGATCTGTCAAGTCCTGCGGATCTCCTACTGAATCTCAGACACGCTCCTATGCTGAGGGTTAGATTTTATTAAAATGTAGCATGCTGTGCTTATCTTATTCAATTAAAGCAGATTTGATTTGCTGAAAGCTTTACTGACTCCATGAACCACCAGAAAGAGCAACAAAAGCAGGAGCTCAGAGTTCTCCATGGGCACTTCACAGAGCGGCTGTTCGTTTAATTAAAAAAAAAAGACAATGATGAAGAAAAAGGTGGGAAAGTGTCTCAAAGTCCTGACATTTGTACCAGGTAAAGAGGAAGAGAAGGTCAGTCAGGCTGGAGAATTGTTCCCAGATGATGTCACAGCAGGTTGTTGACCATCGGCCAGAGCTGGATATTTGCATTCTTCCCTGAGGCAGCGCAATAATGTGGCTTTCCTTTCACCTGTTTTTATGCAAATCTGGGATTATGAAACTCTAAATGGAAATAAAAATGGAAAGAAAATTTGGTTTGGAACAAATAATGCAGTGAATGTAACGATGATGACATCGTCTTGTTTGTTTACTTCAGGAGGTCCAATAAAAACACTGTTCCCTTATTGCAATATTCTAGAAAACAATCCTGTTCCCTCATTGCAATAATCTATAAAAAGTTAGACATTTCCTTATTGGAATGGTCTTGAAAACAAATCTATGTTTCTCAGGGCTCTTTCTGAACATTTGCGGGCCGCAAACAACAAATTCATCAAATGCTTCGTTATTTTGGATGAGGTTTAATAAACAGTTTCGTAGCTGATAAAATAAAACCATTCATTAAATAAATAAGTAAATAAATAAATTTGAAGGAAAATATGTAGTAAAAATGGAAGAGAAATAACTATTACAAAAAATGGTTGAACAAGTAAGCTGTACATATAAATAACAAATAAAATGATGTCAAATAAATATAGTAATAAATCACAATGCACTTTAACCCTAGAGTTTCTGCTTGGAGAAATTTCTGCGTGCAAACTCTCGCTCCTCGCTTTACGCTAGCGCCGATTCTACGCCTTTGGTCTCTGATGGCTATTCTCTAGTGACTGTGTTCGTTTTTGTGTATTTCTTTTTCCTCGTGTTGCCCTTCAGTTCGGTCTGTTTGCTGATCGGATCGGATTGGATTGGATTGGATTGGATTGGAGTTGCCCTTTGCTGTTTTGTGTTGACAGTGACCACTACGCTACGCCGCATGGTAAAGGTTTGGAGATAAGGGAACTCATTCCTTCATCGGTTGTGATTGTGATTGAGTTGCTGTCGTTCTGAAGAGGATTGCAGGTGACTGACGTTTCGAGCACCTGAGTGGTGAATATCTTTAAAGCTTTATAGCTAATAGTCAGCTAGCGACTTAACAGTCATTACGCTAACACTTCTTACACACACACACCGGCTAGTTAGCCACAAACTTTATCCATTTTAATTGTATCAGCAAGTGGAAGCAAGAAAGCTGACAAATTGACTAAAACCGATTAATGAATGTTTTTTCTTACTGGAGTTTTGGGTCTGTTATGCCTCTTCTTTTTCCTTTTCGCATTTTTCCACCCAAGATAGATAGATATATGAAGCGGCCCTGTATGTTCCCTTGTTGGAATTTCCTAGAAAAGTAGAAAAATATAGAATTATATTCCCTTATTGGAAATTAATTGGAAAATAATTCTATGTTGCCTTATTAGAATTGTCTAGAAAACAGTGGTGTGTTCCCTTCTTGGCATTTTCTATAAAAATTCTTCGTTTCCTTATTATGAAAATTTCATAGGAAATAATTCTGTTCAAATATTTCCTTACTGGGATTTTCTACAAAACAATTCCTAACACTCTATGCTCCATTACTGGAATATTCTAGAAAAGAATAATATTTTCCTGAGGCTCTATTCAAGGTGTCTTGATAACCAGAGCCCTGGGAATATCGATGTTTTCCAAAGGGGTCCTACTTGGGATCTTGTCTATAAGAGAAACACTCACCTGTAGGGTTCTACACAGAACCTTTAACCTTCTCCCCCAGAGGAATGAGCCAAAAACCTCTTTAGGCTTCTAGATTAAACCTGTAGATTAAACCCTAAAGATTCTCGGGCTCTGGGAACATCACAGTGGCAGTCATTAAAATCCCTTTTGTGTAGATGTTTGTGTAGGTGGAATTTTGTGTCTATTGGAAAACAGAATCTGAATGTAAGTCTAAAAGCCTGTGCTTCGTCTCTGCATCGTTTTCACTGATTAACTCTGCACACAAGAGCAGAATGAGGAGTGGAGGAATGAGTGATAATATAGAGAAGAAGAAGAAGAAGAACATACGCATTAGATTCAGAGAATGAATAAAAACGTACCGTGCGAACAGTGAAATAAGATCACGCTAACTGCTAGCTGATCTCCGCTAGCACTTAGGTGTTCAGCTTTTTCGGCATATTATTGCTGCTTGGCAACATCCGTTTCCTCAGGAACGACCTGAAAGATGCGGCTTGTCCGTATTTCAATTTACGGCGTGAATACGCTCGTCTAAAAATCGAACGATCAGGCTATTAACCGCCACAAAGCCTAAAGATTTAGATTAGATTGTTTCAGTGAATGGATGGGATGCAGCATAGCCGCAGCATCACAATTCACATCTACCTCAGCTAAATAACCGGACTAACGAGATTGTGTGGCAGACGGGCGTTACGGAGAGTGACTCGACAAAATCCACTGGTGATATCGACGCAGGGAAAATGAGCTAACGTGACTGAATGAGTCCTGTGCAATCGGCACAATAGCTATTCAATATAATGCATGAGAAAGAGAGAGAGAGAGAGAGAGCAAGAACAAGAACAAGAGCCAAACATTAGCACAGACTGTGAAGAAGCCGGGTTGATAAAGGACATGAGGAAATAAAGCAGTATCTTTTAGCTCAGACTTTGCGAATCCCTCCATCATTCTGTCACCACCCTGAAAAAACATCCTGATCTAGGACTCGCCACATCCCAAATTTCAGAGCGAGTGCTGCTACTCGAGCATCCTTTATTTTAGAAAAGACTGCACCGAAGGCTCGGTCATGCTTAGCGTCTGCTACGATCTTCCACACCCTGTAGTTCTGCTATCGGTCCTGGAAGAGGAGTATTCGGTGGCAGGGATGTTAAACCCGCAGCGTTCCTCTCTAACGAACGCTGAGATAAGACATTCGGTCTGAGCTCATAGAAAAGTCTGCGGATCGTTATCTGTGTTGATATCATCTCTCTCTCTTCTGTTTGACCTTCCATGATTGTGTTTCAGCAAAGATAGCGAGCGTGTCTGTTTATTTAAGGTCGTGATCGTGGACGAGCGAAGGAACAACGAGGAGCGAGAGCTAGAGCTTCAGCTGATTCACACGGCACAAAAAAAAGACTTGAATGCACTCAAATCTAGCATTCACTATTATAACATTACAGTAAACCCAATGCAGGATTATCAAACCAATATCTAGACTTTTATTTCAGTTCTCAGCTTGAAATAATCAACTGGCGTATAATTTTTTTTTTCATCTTAAGCATTTGTTTTTTTAGAAAGAAACCAAATTATCGGTCAATGGAATAAGAGGATTTAAAGCTTAAAATGTGGGAAAGGGTCTAGAGACAGATGAGTAATCTCAGATCTGATTTATAATAAGCCCATTATAAGGAATAGTAGATAGGTTTGCCCATATTCAAGATCGTTTCACTTGCTACCATAATTAATACCATTAAAAAAAAAATAAAAAATAAATCACAGGAATGGTATTAGCAAAAAAAAAAAAGGGGGATCAGATATCAGAGAAAAAAAGTAAAAGGATGAATTCAGTCTGATTCTGTAACACATCTAACCTGCAATATCAGAGAATTGCTTGAGGGGAACAACGTTAAGCAGGTAAACTACGTCACGCAAAACAACAACAACAACAACAACAACAACAACCAGTGGAAATACTTATACTTTCACGTTTTTGGAAAAAGTCTGCAAATGTTTACAGATAAAGGAACTTGATTGCATTTTTATACATGAGTGTAAATGATTAAAACTACAGAAATGGTGTGTTAACATCATACTAAACACAATCCTGCCTTTAAACTGTAGTTCTGATCGGAAATGTACACTTAAATCCCGAACGGAAGCGTGTGCTAACTGCTACTGTTGTGAGTAATAAATTAAAATGGCACCCGCTGTATTACGTCAGGGTGTGAAACGCGTTTGTACGGCTTGGAAGTCCTTTATTTTTTGCATATTTTTGCATTTTTAATTTCTTTTGAGTGGGAGTGCGAGTGCATGAGTGTCTGAAATGAATAAGCAGGCTCTGGTTAAAGCACTAACCCAATGGTTTGTACTGCTCTAGTTAACAGTTGTTGTATTTTGTATATTTCAGGGGTTCAGTGCTGCCATTGTACAGCTTATAGGCTTTAACTTGCTTGTTCTTCTTCTTTTGTTTTTACTGTTTAAGTTTATAAAATTTAAAAAAGTGTCGCTCGGGCCATTCTCTGCCTTTCTTGTTGTTTCAGTCAGATTAACCGAAATGATACAAGTGAAACCCCTGCGGAAAAAAACAATAGAAACCCTCATAGAGTTTGTAATGGTTTTAATGGGTATAATGGGAATTGTACTGGTTTTAATGGAAGCTGTAATGGTCCCTGTGGGTCTCTACTGGTAATCTGTTGCCTTGTATTGGTGGCACGTTATGTCAATGTGGATAGCGTTAAAGACCAGTAATGGGAATGGTTTTAATGGTTAGCTGATGGTTTGTAATGGTATTTGTAGTGGAAACCATTTGAAATTCTATGTGCAGGTGAGAAGAAGCACTGTACTCCCTCTGACGCAGTTCGTTATTTGAATCCGATATCCGATCTCAAACGCCCCCCTGCTTCTTTCTCCTGTTCATACAGGCGCATTTCTGCGTACGACGCCGAAACGTAAAACGTTTATTTATACGAATGTATGGAAGTGATTTTTGTTTAACTGAATCAAGACGTTGTGTCTTTAGCTATGGATTTTTTTCCCCCTTTATATTTCATGTGAAGTGTTGAATTTAAAGCCTAGTAGTTTTTGAAAAAATAATAAATTAAATGTGTATTGAAATGGACTGATACTCAAGGTTCCAATATTGGTATTCAATTTTAAAATAAAGTGGTATTGTGCCATCTCACGTGATAACCTTGGACACTTTTATCCGAATCTGAACTCAACATTGGCTCTATGAAGGTTCTGGCATTTGGTCTGCAGCACTGAACCCTGAGCGGTGCACTTACAGAAAGTTAAATAAACCTATAACGGACCATTTGTCATTTAATTACGGACCAGAGTTTGCTTGCTCGGACGTATCCAGATGTTTTCTGCATGATTGATGGACAGTGTTATAATTGTGTAAAGGACAGGGTCTGGACAAGGCCTGATAGACTTGATTTATCTCCGTTCTTCAGTTCGTTAGTGGTGAAAAATGCGAGGACAATGAAGGGAAAACAAATGCGTGCTGAAGCCGGAGGCACAGCAGTCATTAAAAACGTGGCTAACGAGAGCAACGGCCGCACTAATCCTCACCTAAATGACCGACGTGGCGGAACGCCGGCGCGCGCTAATTGCCTTGTTTTAAAGCCGTAATGAGGAACATGCGGACTGTCTTTATGGAACTTTCCAGATTGAAATGAAAAACTTCCACTTTTTTTTTTTTTTTTTTTTTAAAAATCAGACATTCTGACAGAACAAGATGGCTCTACTGCGTGCTGGAAGACGTTTTGTTCTCGGAGAATAATAAGCTCACCTGAAGAATTCGTAGCTCATTCATTCACGCTGCTCTGTTTGCAGGTGTGTGCTTAGTTCGGTTCGGTGAGAGGAGCTTTACGAAGAACTCGGATATGGTGCAGTGGTCATGGTGCGCTGACGCTCAGTGTGACGTTCAGGCGTTTCTCTGAAAACTTCTCTCTGAAGAGTTCTTTCAGATTCTTTTAATCTCTCTGAAAGTTTGTGTCAGCGATTTTAACAGAAAAAAATCCTTCTCTTTTTCTTATTGTGGTGGTAAAAAATCTCAGATCCATATTATGAGTGTGTGTTATGAATAAAAATTGTTTTAGTGTGTGTGTGTGTGTGTGTGTGTGTGTTTGCTTGCTGTCATCAACGAAAGGCGCCCTAGCGATGAAGTGTTACACTGGGAGATGTTTCTGAGAAGAAACTTCATCACGCCTCTCTCAGATGAAACATGGCAGTTTAAACTGAGAAGACAGAGAGAGAGAGAGAGAAAGATAGAGAGGTGGAGATGAGAGAGAGAAAGACGAGGCAGTGTGAAGGAACGAGGGAATGAAACGAGGGTGAAAGCAGGAAATTGTGGATGGCTGCGCTCCTCTTTCCCTCGGTGGGTGAGCTCATTTCTACACTGTCTGACACGATTGGCTTTAGATGACCTGCCTGACACCCACCATCTTTCTTCCAGAGTGTGTGTGTGTGTGTGTGTGTGTGTGTGTGTGTGTGTGTGTGTGTGTGTGAGAGATAGAGAGAGAGGGGAAGAAGAGAACCAACTGAAGTGAAAAGTTTAGCGGTCGGATCTCACAGTCTGAAACTGTGTGTGTGTGTTTTTTTTTAAGACCGAAGTTCCTTATGAAAGACACGAGGAACTGTTTTGAAGTTCTTGGAAAAGGTGTGTGTGTGCGTGTGTGTGTGTTTGTGTGTGTGTGTGTGTGTGTTTGTTTGTGTGTGTGTGTGTGTGTGTGTGTGTGTGTGTGCACGCGGACATCTGCCATGTTGTACATTTCCTTTTCTCTAATTCCCCAACTTCACACTTCTTTAATGTCTTTAGTCTTATATATCCGAGGCAAAAGTGTGTGTGTGCGTGTGTGTGCGTGTGTGTGCGCGTGTGTGTGTGTGTGTGTGTAAAATGCCCTGTTGCTACACAGACTCACGGTGTACAGTGAGCGTAAACGTCTCGGTACCCAGTAGGAGGAGAGAAACGAGGAAGCAGCATTGATCCCTGTGCTGTCTGGCCGCCTGAGGCGATCGCACACACACACACACACACACACACACACCCACCTCAAGCTCCAGTAGCTAATGATGAGCTCCTCGTACACACACTCCAGCAGAAACTATACAGTCTCCTACAGTCTGGACCTGAGAAGAATATAAGAATTCGCGTGCGAGTGATTTACTACAGGATTTGAAATGAATGAAATTGTAATTAAATCTACAAGCAGTAACTCCGCCCCATTCACCTTAACCACGCCCCTCTGTCTAACCTTAACCAATCAGAACTTAACACACTGGCCGAATGCTGGTTTAAATGGAACACTACACGGAATTGTGTCATGGCTACATTAACACGTAGTCTGTATCTGGATCACTAGCGACTGAGGCTTCAAACTTGCTCTCGTGTTCACATTTAACACTCACACGTTCTCTACACGTTTGCTTCACTTAGCTCTGTGAGGTGTAGCTTCAGGACGTGTGATTGGCCAGATTACTTCTTAGTCACATCCAGCTACTCACATGATCGATAAGAAATTGATTGGCGGTTTGCTAAACACTGCACGCGTTATATTGTTCTGTGTAATTTCGGTTTTGAAATATGGGACAAATAGTGTTTTTAAAATGTGTTAGCTATTTACCTAAAAGAAAATTGAAACAAATAACTGCTGGAAATCAGTTCTGTTCAGGTCATGGATGTAAGGCTGTTATTAAAAGCCTAGAGGTTGGGTATTACTTTATCGCTATGACAACAACTGGATCGACTCACGCTGTGCATGACTGCCATTAAAAGCAGAAGTCAGTAGTTTGTAGGGAGTAGGTGAGTAAAGCTCGTCAAATAAAATGAACAAAACTGACCTGAAAACTGAATCAATATTGTGAGGAATAAACCAAACTGAATAAGAGTTACACTATATGGCCACTAAAAGTATGTGCACCCCTGACCATCACACCCATATGTGCTTGTTGAACCTCCCATTCCAGATTTATTCCCCCTGTGTGTGCTGTTATAATGAGCTCCACTCTTCTGGGAAGCTTTCCACTAGATGTTGGAGCGTGGCTGTGGGGATTTGTGTTCATTCAGCTACAAGAGCATTAGTGAGGTCAGGCGCTGATGTTGGGATGTCGAGGAGGTCTGGGGTGCAGTCGGTGTTCCAGTTCACCCCAAAGGTGATCAGTGGGGTTGAGGTCAGGGCTCTGTGCAGGACACTCGAGTTCTTCCACTCCAACCTTCACACACCATGTCTTCATGGAGCTCGCTTTGTGCACAGGAGCATCGTCATGCTGGAACAGGTTTGGGCCTCTTAGTTCCAGTTACTGTAGTTAAAGCTACAGCACACAGAGACGTTCTATACAATTGTGTGCTTCCAACTTTTTCCGACAGTTTAAGGAAGGAACACGTGTGATGGTTGGGGGTGCACATACTTTTGGCCATATGGTGTACATGCTGACAAAGCTGTATTTGAGCAGGATAAAGTGCTGATTGCAAAATTAGCTCTTATGTGTTCTAATTGTTCGTGCTGATCTTTCTGCTGAGTGAAAATAACGGATTTGACTTTGGATGGTAAAATGTAATCTCAGAGCCAGAGAGCTTTCATTTCACATCGATTAGAAGAACATTCACGCACCAAGTTCTTACACTTGTGTCTTTCAACAACTCCTCATCACTCCTTCATCACTCCTGGTGAAATCTGCTCACATACAGACTGCCTTCAAAGCAGCAAGTGGCTTTACATACTGAGAAATGAGCTCCTATGCTGATGACACTCAACTCATCCCCTCTTCCTCCCTCACACACTCATGTGCTCGGATCTCAGTCTGTCTGGTGGACATCTCCTCATGGATGGCAGCTCATCACCTGAAGCTTAATCCCATCAGGACTGAGCTGCTGTACATGCCTCGGGGGTGGACAAACCATAAATCCATTAGCTAGCCTACTGGGCAAGTGAAAGCCCCAGTGTGCTCCCCATACCTGTGTTTTTGTTGCCTAGCAACATAACTGGCTTGGATAAAAGTGGCTAAAGTAAGCTAGTAAGATGCATTAATACAGATTAGGAGACAACCATATACGTGCATATATAAGATTACTATCTTCTTTTAACAATGTTTCTAATGTAGCTCTCCGTGTCTGTGTCCTCCATGAAAAGAAGGCAAGTCATATTTTGGTTATGAAATGTGGAGTTCTGTCATCAAACTGCATGTAAATGATGTTATTCCAGTCTGACTAGCCTCATTATTTCCTCTTGAGATGACTGTGTGAGGTAAGCAGGAGAGTTACAGTATGACAGCTTTGTGCTGCACTTGATTTCGCTCAGTCCCTGATTCTGAAAGGAGTGTGTGTGTCATCAGTGTATGCTAATTAATCCACCTAGTAAAACGGTTCTTCCATCGACGAGATCGCGCCTCTGCCGGTGTGCGTGGTGCAGCAGGCAGGAGGAAGTAGGAACGACTGTATACTTGGAGCGCCTCCATTACGCATGTTATTTAATCAAACCCACCACTGAAAACTTTTGCTTTGGGAATCAAGATCTTGTGATCTCCCTGGAGAACTCAATCTCCCTGGATCACACAATCTGAAAAACCTGATGTAGTTCTGGACAACCGGTAGAACTAACCTATCATCTTTGCTAACCTGACTTGGTCATGTAAGTTTCCTCTTTACAACATCAGGAGCATCTGGCTCTTTCTCTCAGAGGGAGATATACTAGAAGAAATGAAAGATGGAGGAACAAATCCAGGAAAAAGGAGAAGGGGGAGGGGGAATAGGAATAAAGACATTAATTATGTGATGATTTATCCAGTGGTAAAGGATAATTAGGAGAATAAGTGCGGGTTTGTGTCAGTAGGTTAATGTGGCGGTTCAATTGGAGTAAATGGTGTGAAGGGCTCATTACAGCAAACAAACCACCGCAATACACGCTGCTTTGTGCCAATAAAATTCCTCGAGTGTGTGAGGGTAAGACAACAGAAAGCACGAGTTGAAGAAAAGAGATGGATGAAGAGGTGAGAATGAGTAAATGTACTCGCTTGTGTGTTTTTTTGCTGTATATCACACACACATGCACGCGGAGCTAATAAAAAAGCATGACCCCGAGGCCGTGTTTTGTAATTATCCGGCTGGACAGCATGTTTAATCACAGCGTGAGAAATGAAGGCGACGAGTCATTTTCAGCGCAGGCTAATGGAAGTTTAGTGTTTGTGGTTATGACCAGCAGGCAGGAAAACTTGGATTCACTTTCTGCATCTGTGGACTGTGCATGCAGAAGAGCAAGGTACTGTGACGGTATGTAAGGGTGGTGTGACGGTGTGTGAGGGTGTGTAAGGGTGGTGTGG
>CM041003.1:1522933-1541351 GCA_022985145.1 Pangasius djambal
GTGTGTGTGTGTGTGTGTGTGTGTGTGTGTGTGTGTGTGTGTGTGTGTGTGTTTGGAGACATTTCACACCATCTCGCTTTTGAGATTAAAAATCTTCTCAGACGTTTATTAATCACTCACAGCTCAGTGACACTTTTCCTGATTATTCATTATAAAACTCCTTTTCTGAGTAAATAAGAATCGACAGAATCGGCTCTGACTGGCACAGAAAAGATGGTGTGTGTGTGTGTGTGTGTGTGTGTGTGTGTGTGTGTTAATAATGCAGAGAAGGGCTGAGGCTCGACAGGTACGTGGCCTTTAGCGGCTTCATTTCAGCAAAGCGACGAAAAGGCCAAGAAGGACAGGAAGTAACCTTAAAGTCTGAGTGATGAAAGAGAGGACAGGCTCACTTATTCATTTACACACACACACACACACACACACACACACACACACACACGTTATCATTATTATTATTCAGAGCTTCAGAAGTTTCTAGATTCTCTGTGTCTCTTTGGATGCATCTTAAATTGCTCCTAAGTGTGGAGAGGCCACGCCTCCTTCACCGAGACTGACAGATAGAGAGGCCACGCCTCCTTCACTGAGACTGATAGATAGAGAGGCCACGCCTCCTTCACTGAGACTGATAGATAGAGAGGCCACGCCTCCTTCACTGAGACTGAGCCATAAAGGCCACGCCTCCTTCACTGAGACTGATAGATAGAGAGGCCACGCCTCCTTCACTGAGACTGAGCCACAAAGGCCACGCCTCCTTCACTGAGACTGAGCCATAAAGGCCACGCCTGTGTGACTTGTTTCTGTGAGGCCTCGCTCCATGTTCTTTTCCATCTCGCCACACACAGCGCTGATGGCGGCTCATTGGCGTGATGGAGTGCGAGTGAGCCGTGATGTATGATGCTGATGTACGAGCATGTAGCCTGTGGTTAGCTAAAAAAAAACAAACAAGAATGCACACAGCATCATGGCATCATTCAATCATCGTAAACAAACTGTCTGATTCATGTCTCACTTTGATTCATGACTCGTGTTCAGCGAAGTGGCGCTGAGATAAACGCCTCGGGCTCGGGTTTTAATCTCACGCGTGCTTTATGATGTGAACGACCGCACGCATGAGAGAAGCTTGCTGAACAGAACCCGTGACTCCAGCAGGGCGATTAAACGCACTCGTGTGTGCCGTTAGGGTTAGCATTAGAACTCTGGAGTGTGATTGGTGAGAAGGTGTTGATTCATTTTCTGGAACAGCAGCTGTGACAGTAGCAAAATTGTAATCCTTGGCAAATTGCTGTGGTGTAAGAGGAATAAAACACTTAGGGACGTGCTGTTTTAGGAAAGTAATCAGCTTCAGGGTGGATACGGTAACTTCATCACACCACACCGTCGCTGTTGATTGTTTGGAGTTGTATTACTTGAAACAAATTCCCATGTGTGTTTGTGGGAGATTTTTGGAGTCCTGTTTCCCACGTATGATTTCTCGATGCTTATAAATGAGGCTTCAGGGCTTTATGGGTTTTGTTGTTGTTGTTGTTGTTTATGCTGCATTAAATTTCTGTTACTAGACTTCCTTTTTTTTTACTTTACATGTTTAGAGTAAACACATGTTCTCCTTTGTGCACGACACACACACACACACACACACACACACACACTATAGGCTAGAAAGTATTCCTTTAAAAGGAGAGATCTCTACATAGCGACATTTAACTTGCGTGTTCTGCTTTTGTCTCTTGAGATAAAAGAGCTGCGCACTTCAGGATCAACTCCTGAACACAGCCGCCGCGTGGTGTAGAATAGTCGGAAGAAAAGTTTGAGGCTGTATGCATGACTAGGACCTCTGTAAGCGAAGCATTCACATTTGTCTAAACTAACAGATGCTGCTGTCACATCTGTATCCACATTTCAGGTAGATGCGGATCGTATCTGCCTTTTCATTTCCCAGCATGAGAATGCAGGTTTCTCGGCACATTTTTTCCATACTGTATGCATCGACCTGTGTTCAAATAAGGACAAACCCACCTGTCGCACGTTTATTTTAGGTCTCTCTCTCTGTATCGAACTTAGAAGTGCAAAGTCATCAGAGACAGCTTGCTGTTACTTCCTGTCAGGTGAGCGTGTGTGTGTAGCGGAGTTGCGTCGTCCCCGTTAGCGTCGCAAAGGACAACCATCTGCTCTCACAACTGTTACGAGTGTCACGGGGAAAACAGCGAGAGAGGGAGAAGAAGAAGGAGAAGAAGCTCTGAGGTGTTCTCAGTGCTGAGGAATGTGTGGTAAATGTCCTCCCTAATCCCTCGCTACAAATCTCTCTCATTCACGTCACGTCCATCATTTTCCTCTGGACGCATGGCCGGTTGGGGGTGTCAGGTTTTCTGGCAGCAGCAGGGATGGCTTGTAAGATTCGAGCGAGGGCCCGAGGTGGAACGAAACAGAGGATTAAACAGAGATGGGAAAAGTTTTTACGTTTGCGCGGCTCAGGGGAGCGAGAGAGCGCTCAGCACATTCCTGCTGCCGGAGGAAAAAAAAAAAAACCCCGGACTCAACAGTCGAGTTCTGACTCACTGACTGGAGTTAATCCAAACTCAATCCACCATGTTTCATCTCCTTCAACCGAAGCCTGAGCAGGGGGGTGAACTCTCATGGCCACTGTTTGTAGTGAAACTCCAAAGTGAAATGTCTGAAACAGTTTTGACCATCATTAGTGAAGAGAACAACTCATTTGTGTAGATCAGTAACTTCTCAAATCAAGCTGTAATATCTCTAACGTCATCAAAAATAACTTCCCCAGGAACAAACGACTGTCTTTAGAACCTAGAAACCTTAGTTCTAAGATTTACATCCACAGTATAGCACCATTCTTAGGGTGCCAAAATTTAAAGGGTAGCTCCGTCTATTGGCTCCACCCCTTATGCTACATACAACAAGCTGTGACTGGTGAGTGCAATAAATGTCTAATAATCCACAGTCATAAAGTGTACAGACACAAGGAAGATAAAAACTCGGAAGGAAGTAGCAGATCCTTCTTATAAACTCGTAACTGAATGCAACACAAATGTAGCGACGAGTTCAATTCAAACAAGGCAGAATTTAAGTCTGATGAGTGCAACTGGGGCCAGAGCTTTTCTGCCCTCCATTATGGATCCAGCAGTGTATTGTGGGTAATGTTAGGCGATCAGACCACACTCTTAACAGTGCTGAGAGAGAGAGAGAGAGAGAGAGTGATCAGCGTTTCAGATAAACTCTTTCTCACAGTGTGGCGAGGTGAAAGTGGGTCAGAGCTTTTCCTGAACAGGGACAAATCCCCCTGCTCTAATGATAAGGCTTTAAAAGAGTGTGACCTCACACGCTGGGAAAAAAAAGCCTGATTTATTTCAGGTGGAGTGTCTGTCTCTGTTTCAGCTAGTGAGGTCTCTCTCTCTATCTCTCTCTCTCTCTCTCTCTCTCTCTCTCCCCCTCACTGCTGAAATAAATTACGCCACCACCTCGGACCTGCTTTCAGAAAACAGATTTAAAAAATGGCCAACAATGGCACTGTGTAAGTAACAAACACGGTGAGAATGAGAGGACCTGCAACACCATTGCTGATTAATTTTTTTAATAAAACTATATAAAATATTTTATATTGCTTTTGAATATTTTAAGTATTTAAAAATATATAGATATTTATATGCTTAGTTGCCTATACTAAAACAAATATATTAACATTTTCTTTTAAGCACAGCCTTTCTGCACAGTCTACACTGTATATTTGTATTTTACATTTTTTTGCTTGTTCTCTTATTGTAAGAGAACTGGATTGACCTCAACATTGTATCCCATGGCTCTGTTTGCTGATACAGACATTTGCTCACCTTGATCTTTCAAGGTGTGATTAGATCTTTCGATTAAACCATCTCCCTCAGGATGATAATGAGAGGTCCTAGTTTTGGTCACACCCAATTTTAAAAAATACAGTGTGCAACAGTTACAGCCCTTTGGTGTTTCATAGGGTACAAATTCATATATTTGGTGAAATAGTCTTGAAGGACTAAAACATATCTATGCCCTGACTGTGTGACAGGAAACTCAGTAATAGATGTAGCATGGCATGCAACACACTGATGACAGTAGTTCTCTATGTCTCTAGCCATGAATGGCCAATAGAAATGCTCTCAAGCCCTCAAAAGTGTCTTTTTGTATCCAAGGTGACCCACAGTGGAATGGCCATGTAAAAACTGTAACAGCTGAAGAACAGTTTTACTGGGAATAACTTTAGGTTTATTGCAGGAAAAACAGTAGATTTTTCCATCCTGAAAATGTAGTCTATCAAATTGTCACCAGTATACTTTGAGCTCTGCTGAACTTTTCCTTGCAGCCCAAGCTGGAGGTCTCTTTCCTTCCTCCAACTATTCACGCACTGTCTTCAGTGTGGCATCATCTTTCTGACATTGGGTTATATCGGCTGACAGAGTCTGAGAAAGATCTAAGACAGCATGAGCAGTAACAGGGCCTTTGACTACAGAAGTTTTGGTTTTGTTTGGATTTGTGTGGCCAGAATTAGGTTGAGAAATAGAATCACCATGACTCAGATGCCTAGATAGGGAGTCATGTGCTTTGCGCCATTTCTGTGCTTTATGTTCCAATCATACACATCAAGTTCTAGCACACATCGTGCTCTATGTCCTGTGGGGTCTCTGTCAATGGGCATATTCTTCAAACCTAACAAGGGGCGATGATCAATGACAATTACAAAGGGGCACCCTTGCAAGTAGTGTGAAAAATGTCTGACAGACCAAACAATTGCACACCACTCTCTGTCAAAGGTGGACCAGTTACGCTCAGTTGTGTTTAGCACATGACTGGCATAGGCTACTACATTTTCGACTCCCTGCTGCTGTTGGGTAAGAACTGAGCCAGTTGCATGGTGAGAGGCATCAGTATAGAGAATAAAAGGCTTACTGAAATCAGGGCAGGTGAGAATGGGAGGGGATGATAAAATACGGCAAAATACTGAAAAGTCTCCTTATGTTGTTTAGTCTAGGTTAAATTGGCATGTTTTTGTGTAAAATGGCGATAATATGAACAGAGGCCTATGAAAGCCCTAATCTCTCTGGGTATAGTTGGACAAGGCCAATTCAACACTTTCTCAGTCACCTTGGGGTCTGGTTGAATGCCATCTTTTGAAACCACATGTCCCAGAAAGAGTACAGACTGTTTGAAAAGCTGACATTTTGTGGATGGAGTTTGAGACCTGCTGGATGCAGTCTGCTAAAGACTTCAGTGAGGTCATTGATGTGATCCTTAAATGTCTTACTAAAGACTATTATGTCATCAAGATACACTACAGTCTTAGACCAATGGAGGCCACAGAGGACGAGCTCCATCAAAAGCTGAAATGTGGGAGGCACAATAACAAGACCCATCGCATGACCCTAAAGTGATAGAGGGAATTGCCTGTGGTAAAGGCTGTTTTCTTCTTACTAGCTTCATCCATTTGGATTTGCCAATAACCACTTGACAAGTCTAGCGTGCTAAACTCAGTTGCTCCAGAAAATGCATCCAAATTGTCATCCACATGTGGCAGTGGATATGCATCTTTCGCAGTAATAGAGTTTAAATTCCTGTAATCAACACAAAATCTGTAGGAACCATCCTTCTTACAAACCAGAAAAGCTGATGAGGCCCATGGGCTGTGGCTAGGTTCAATTAAGTCAGCATCAACAAGTTTCTGTACTTGTTTGTAGATTTCATCTCTTAAGACAGGTGAAATACGGTATGCTCTCTGATGCACCGGGGATGTAGAGGATGTGTGTATACTGTGTTTGCTCAAGTCTATTCTACCCAGATCAGTAGAGCTCATGCTGAAGACATCACGGTTCTCCTGCAGGAGGGAATTAACTATTTCTACCTCATCAGACATAAGCGTCTCTGTACCCATGTCAAGTTTAGATAATTTGCATGGTGGGACAGAAAAACTAACCTGACCTACAGAGCTTTCTACAGGCACACAGAAATCAGCGAGCATGTTACACACAGAGTAGAACTGACCTAAATGGGTCTGTTGGGGCAGCTGAATGTCTTGGTGAGTAGGATTAAGCAGATGAACTACAGTGAGGCCATTTTCAACATGAGCAACAGCTAGAATACCTTGCAAACCTTGAAAACCATGAGCTGACTTCCCATTTCTGTGGCACATGTAACAGAGGCAGGAACCACAATCTCTGTCAAGCGGGGAACTGAGACTGTGAGAGCAGGGATGCATTACAGTAAAAAGGCAATGCTTGGGAGAAACTAAGAAGAGGAATTTTGTCATTTTTAAACATGAAAACACCAGAAACTGTGCCAATTAATACACCCTGGGTTTTGAAAAAGTCCCACCTAAGAAGGGCATCCTGTCTAGAGTCTCTTACAACATATATGTCCATACTGAATATGTGTGAACCAAGGCACAATGTGACAGTTAATGAACCTAAAATGTCTAACATTGGACGATGCTTCAGTGCAGGGATGTGTTGGTGTAATGTCTCGCCGATGAGTGACAAACCCACACCAGTGTCCAGCAAAACACTGACTTCTTGGTCCTCGATGAGTCCCTTTATGTACAGTGTCCAGGCCATGGTGCTCACAGAAGAGACTGTGGTGCTGCTATGCCCCGCTGACAGTTTAGCTGAAGACTGACCCTTGTCTCCAGCTACCATCTGTTTCCCGAGTGCTGATGCTCGACGAAGTGTACATGCCGTAAATGGGGTCACTGTGGGATTGGAGAACGATGTATGTAATACCCCCCCCACTCCTCTGCTGGTCACGATTCTCACCTGGGCTGATGTCATCATTCTAATGGTGGATTGGGAAGACAGAGTCATCGTATGCAGCATATCTCTGCAGAGGGCTGAAGCAATGTTCTGCTCCCTTGTGTTGTGAGGATCTGTCATGACTTTGCTGCCAATGATGGTTTGGGCTGGAGCTCCAGTGTTGTCTGCAATGGCTGTCACTGGAGTGTGGAGGAGAACTTCCTCTGAAATAAGGCTTATCCCATGATCTCCGATGATGGGTGAAATGATGTTCAGGAGATGGGGCAGCACTGGTATGATGGGACCTGGACTGTGTCAGCATTGCTACAATGGACTGGAGTTTGTCCACTTTCAGATATTTCAGAAATTCATTGAGCTGGGCTACAAGCGTGATGGTGGACTCAGTTGTGAGGCTATGCACCAGGGCAGGTTGAGATGTTGGGGATGCGAGCAATGAACGGGGCTCAGTGGCTGCGGAACATGCCCTCTCACACCAACCAGCCACTTGCATCAAATGTGGTAACACCAGACTCGTACAACTTAGCTTGCAAGGCAGGGTCAAGTCCAGCAATAAAACGTTGCAGAGTTTCACTTTTGATGGCAGACCCTCCATAATCCGGAAAAGCCTGGTGAGCAAGGCAGGTCAATTCAGCAGCATACACTTCTAACTTGAACTTGACATTCAAGTATGTTTGAAAAGTTCTAAGTTGCTGTTTTTGGTCAAAGACTGCAGACATTTTGCTACACGTGCTGTCATAATCAGTTTTTATGTCATCTGACAGACTATCCCAGTAGCTGAATGCAACACCTGCCAATTTTGATGGAAGTACTATGGCAAGCTGAGGTTTGTCCATACCTCAGGTCTCAGAGCATACTTGAAAATGGCGATCCCATTGAGAAAAGCTTTCGCTGCCATCTCCAGTGAATTCTAGGGGTAAAACAGCTCTGAAGCGAACATGTGGGGTTGTCACTCTTTCCTCTGCCATGTTCAAATAGACCAGTGTCAATGCCAAGCGCTTATTGCTTCACCAATACCAGTTCGGTCCAGCAAAGTGTCTTATTGTTAAAGGAACTGATGTGTCTGCCGGTTGTTCTTCCATTGTAAGTGCTGTAGCGGGCAGGTACACACGGTTGGTGGACATGAAAAGTCACATGTGCAGTGCATTCTCCTTTTGTTCTCCCTCTCTTCCTTTTTTTGTAGATGTGCTGTGCAGTCTCAGTAATGAATTCTGAACTGAAGCAGTTCTATGTGCAGTCCGCCACAAGAGGGATCAACACGCACATGTTCCAGAATAAGCGAGAGCTGAGAAACGCTGGCAATGAGTCAGGTTACACCAGTTGGGATGCACGTTTCTTTGTGTCACCAGAACAAACCGAAATAAACGGGTAACTCTACTTCAAAAAGAAAACTCTCTCTGCTCTAAAGGGTTAAATATAGTCCGTCTGAATACAGTCCACGTAAGTGAAAACTTTACATGCAAAGCAAAATGCGTTTCAGTCAGCCTCGAATACAACGGTCCCAGCAAACAGTACGAAAAACAGCCACAATTATGATATTCTTTTTCTCTCACAAAACCAGTCTCACAGCAACGTGAAGTCTCCAAAGGGTCTCCAAGGTTGCCGCGAAAACCGCCGCTGCCGCCAATAAATACGTAAGGTGTGGAGTTTAGGTGACCGAGGGCTATTAAAGAGGTCTATTAAAAGTCTGTAATTTCAGTAATGATGATGGACTTGAAATATCGAGAACCTTCTTATTGGGCTCAGAGTGAAAAACTAGGGAGAGGAGCAACTCCACTCCATCCCCACACTTTTCTTCTCCACCCTCCATCTCTCCTCACATTAATTACCCAATATCCTCTCTATGAGGCGACAACACCAAAATAAAAGTATTCAGTAGAATATGCAAACATAAAATACAATGAATATAAAACAAAATCAGTTTCACACATTGTTCTTTTTTTTGGCTAAGCAGCTCCGCTCGCTGCCAGCCTACTTTCCTCACAGCTGTTCTCTCTGTCAGCTGATAAAGACAACGTGATAAATACTGACAGTGTATGAGATTTTATGGAAAAGTCATTCTCAAATATATCTGTCTAAGAAAGAATAACAATTAGGGGATTTTTGCTTCATTTTTTTCACCACTGCCTGGTGTATTTTTAAATGGTCCATTATCAGGGGTGGAAAATACTTGTATAAGTGTACTTCATTGCTATACCTTAGTCCTATTTTGGCCTATTTATACTTTTAATTGGCTGTTATTGAAACTGAATATGCATAATTATTTAATTACACTTCCAAGAAAAACTCCTTACTCCTCACATTTTTATTTAGACCCTCAAAGCAACCCGTCGCTGTGCGTCATACATCAATCCATACACGTGCTCGTTTCCTCCACGCTATTATTTGCATTCACATTTCATTTTAAAGCATCGGCTCAAATTCATCAGTGTAGAAAAACTATCTGCCGTGACCTCCTTCATTTCATTTTTCAGTAAAGAAAACAGTTCCTTTTTTAACTTTTTAATATTTGAGTATTTTTTTAAAAGCAACTCATTTTCTTCCGCATTTTTTTTTGGCCTTTCACTTCAGTATAATTTCTCAGTACTATTTCCAACATCGATTAATGTTGTGATACTGTGATATTTTTCAGACTGGATCATCATACTGTGAAAATGTCATACAGTTCAAAAGACCACAAGCGTTTATACTCTCCGTCTCTCTCTCTCTCTCTCTCTCTCTCTCTCTCTTTCTCTCTCTTATTTTTCTCACTTCATTCAGTGTTGACCGCCTCAGTCTCCATTCACACCATCGTTGAATCACTTCCAGTCTCCTCCTGAATATGTATATATGTGTGTGTGTGTGTGTGTGTGTGTGTGTGTGTGTGTGTGTGTGTGTGTGTGCGTGAACAGGTGCTTATACGATGATGAGAGCTTTTATGAGGGCTTCAAGAGATAAGCTTTCCATCCCAATGTCTCACAATTTTACAAGAAGTCGACAAGAGAACAATGTAAATGAAGACGAATCTGCGTTTCCATGAGCGACGGTCGTGTGAAAACCCTAAAGATGACGTAAAGGCGAGTAGGAGGAAAAGACTATGACGCCCAAAGTGCAGCATTAAAGTGTTTTTCACCTGTGTGCTGAAAGAAATGACAAAACATTAGCATCATGGAGAGAGTTTATTCTATTCACGCTTTATTCTGCTCGTCTCTCACAGATACCTGTATCCCTCTCACGCAAAAGTGTCTCACGCGACCTGTTGCACGCTGTTACCATGACAACGCTGCTAACAACACTAGCTTTATCAATCGACGTTTACAGGTATTAACAACATTTTAGATTGATTTAGATTGAACAAGTTTAGATTGATTTCTCTTCGTGTTCTGCGTTGAAAATATCTCTGATGTACTGTCCGTTATCTGCTACACGCTCCTCTCCTTCTGTGCAGTGGTGCATGATGGGATAGGTTAGTGTGAAAATGTTGTATAAGATGTGTGTGATTTTAACACCGCACGGCTGAATTCTGGATTGTGATTGGTCAGAAGGTGTTGATGAATTTTCCATAACAGGAGCTCTGATAGTAGCGCAGCCGCAAATCACAGGTTTATATTAACGCGCTTGTTCTAATACGTTATCGTTTCTATAGCAGCAGCTCATTCACCGGGACGTGTACAGAGAACTGTACACATAAACTGATTTTAAAAAAGGTTTTCCTAAAGGAAGGAGACGTTTATTTAATGTTTATGGAAGAAGTCTCCAGTGGCAGCGCTTTTTTTCCAAAATCTTGGTACCATGACAAGCTGCATTTTTTTTTTTGTTTTATTAACATTGAGAGAGAGAGAAAAAAAAACGAGAGGTTGATGAGGGAACTGTTTATAGCTTCTATAACGTAAGTGAGAACAGGAACTAACTCGTTTCGCTGACATTCCACAATGTTAAATGTAACTATAAACGGTTAAAAAGTGTGTGATGAAACTGACTTCCTGTTACCACCCAATAGTTGATAACTGTCCTATAACAGCATGTCCCCAAGTGTTTTATTCCTCTTATACCACAGAAACTCATCAACAATTACCATTTTTTTATTTATTAAAGAATAGTACATACAGTACATACTTTTTAACCTTTTATAGTTAAATATAGAAGAACTTCCATACTTCTGCTTTCAAATTCCGACGTTATTGACAGTTCGGGGGACAGTGCTGGTGAGTTGCTTAGCCGTTTACTACATCACACACACACACACACACACACACACACACACACACACACACACACACATAGACTTTTCCCGTAAAATGCGAGGTAATTACTTGTGTGTAGGCTGCGTCTGTTCCTCAGGACTCCTGTGCGTTTTCTCAAAAGCGTTCTTGTAGCCTTTTTATGCCGTGGCTCTTCGTGGTCTAATGAAGCGTAAAAAAACACCTCGGCTGGTTTCTATTTGCCTCCTCACTGCAGGGCTGAATATGAATGTGGCTTTATTTCCTCTAAATGAGTGTGTCGTGTGGTGTACAGTGTGCGCAGGCACAGTGCAGAGCAACATCAGTTCAGCGATTTGGAAATAAATACTATTACAGCTCGCCGTGGCTCTGCGGTCATAGCTGTGTCAGGGTCATCGCCGTAGAGCGACTTGAAAAAAAATATTAGTAAAGCTGCATCCGCGAGAACTGCGAATTTGGTATTCATGCTTCTCGTCTCATCGCGTAACTGTTTGAAGTCGCTTGAAATGGACGCTTACAGTAAATTTACGGATATAAAACCCTCTGAAATAGCTTTTACAGATTTCCCATGGGGAATTGTTTGGTTTGTGCTTTTTAAAAAAAAATAATATTTAGCAGATAATAAGCACATCACACACAAATATCAATTTAATATTCTACTTAAAATGCTTAAAATATGCTATTATATCACGTGCTTACTTTGCTCTATGGATGCCGCCATCTTTAATTTACATCCCTGGCATTCCAACTTGGAAAAGTCGGTACTCTTGGGAACTCAAAGGACAAATGAAAACGTCCCAGTTTGATTACATTCGCAGCACAATTATATCCCAGTTCACCCACCATACTCTGTATTAATCTAATATATAGTTTTATCCCAAATCTCAAATCCCTAAAGATAATAATAAAGCTATAATAAAACTTTCTTTTATATAGCGCCTTTAAAAAAGGATTTCCAAATCAACACGAAACCTGACGAAAATAGGAGATTTAGGAACCAGTATCCTAAAGCATTCTTTGTTGTTTTTTTTCCCCATTAAACTGAAGATCTCCAAAATGGGGTGTTTTCCAATCCAAGTAGAACCCTGTAGGAACCCTGTAGGAACCCTGTAGGAGCCCTGTAGGAACCCTGTAGGAACCCTTGTTTTGTTTTTTGAGTTCTTTGACAGGCTGATTAGCAGTTAGCGTATGAGATTAGCGCGCACACACTGCTAAATTCTGAGGACACAGTAACACAGTAACACAGATAATCTACCTATATACATCTAGCACTATATTTTATTACATAATAGTGTTACATTTAGCAGAGTTAATACATTAAACTTAAAATGGCTGACATTTTTGTCAGAACACTACCTAGACGTGAAGCATTTGAGACCGAGCCTGTGTGTGTGTGTGTGTGTGTGTGTGTGTGTGTGTGTGTGAGTTGTCCCCGAAAGGGAAATCTGCATCATGATTGATTTCTCCTTCACATTGTGATGATAAAGCTCCTCTCAGACCCGATCAAACGATGGCCGAGCTCTCCCGCTGATCTGTGATCACGCTGTGTACGTTTCGCCTCATGAATAATGCAGGAGTGGATTTAGGACCTGGGCTCCTTCGCGAGAAAAAAGGAAAACTCATTACATTCTTTGGTTTTATCTCACACACACACTCTCGCAACCAAACACAATTAATCAGGCTACGCTGTGACATTTTTGAGCTTTAGCATTCACTCCGTCGCTCTCTTTCCGGCACCTGAACAATTGAACACACACACACACACCGAGGCAGAAAAATAATGTCATGCTGCCTTTAAATATAGTGTTGTGTTAATGTGTGATATTTATGACTATTCGTAAGAGTTCATAAGTCACGGCACAGTGTAAAGGTTTTTCAATATGGCTGAAACCATGGACGTTTGGATAGAGCTTGATGCTAAGTGTACTAACGGTAGTCGTTTCTTAGCATTTTACCAAATCATCTGAGGTAAATGTTGATATTTCTGACAGTTTTGTCTCATTTCCACCGCCACTGTGTAATTTAACATTAGCTGTATAAAAGACTTTACATAAAATCTGTATAAAACTCTATATGCTACGTAGCGAAACCATAATTTTAGTCAAAATAAGTATTTTCCTAGTAATTTATCAGCACATCTGAGGTAAATGTTGATATTTCTGACAGTTCTGGATCATTTAATCCTTATTCTTTCTTAAAGAGCATATCTGATTTAGTTTACTCCTATGTCCTAGTTGATACATTAACTAATAATCATGTACTAACATGTACTAAAGGTAGTCGTTATGAATTCATAAGACTCACGCCGTAGTTAAGGTCAGCTCTTCATTCGTCCGTGATTAGTTCATGCCTTAACTCATCACTAGTTCATATTTATGTAAGTATTAATTCAGGTATTAGTGCAGGATTATTCATGTGCCGTTATTGTAAAGTGTCACCGAAAAAAATGACTAAATGATACAAAGTCAAAAGACAAGAAACCTCCAACGGTTCCTAATTTGGATGGGAGGCTTCGTAATTAACTTTTCAGGCACACACACACACACACACACACACACACACACGCGCACACACACACACACACGTGCAATCAGAGAGGAGCTTCCTGTGTTGTCAGATGTAATTGTACAGATCAATCGCAGTGTTTGTCTGAGAGAGTTATCAGCAGGAAGATCGCCTGAAGAGTGATTTCGCTGTCAGATCGCCGATGCCAAGCGCTGCAAGGAATGCTGGGATATGATAAACGCTGAATCTCTCAAAATGAGGTCATGTGAAGAACACACACACAATCAAAGAGAGAATTAGAGGTAACGTTGAAACACGCTGTATCGCTCTTCGAAATCTGATGTCTTTTTTCAGTTTCTTTGTGTGTGTGTGTGTGTGTGTGTGTGGAGAACATCATCACCCTTTGCAGGCTCCTTACACACTCTTATAAATGGTGTCTGACTCTCACAACTTCTCAGGACAGATGGCCTATACGTGTGTGTGTGTGTGTGTGTGTGTGTGTGTGTGTGTGTGTGTGTGTGTGTATGGAGAGAGGGCCTGCTTTGGGTCCAGGCCAAGTTTAGGTACGAAGACACCTTTTAGCATGGCTATAATTAGCCTAAGCAATTAGCCATAGCTGTAAGCGTTGCTGCACTCAATTACTTACGCACACACACAATTAGAAGCAGAAGCAGCATGTCAGGAGTGTGTGTGTGTGTATATGTGTGTGTGTGTGTGTGTGTGAAGCAGTTGTGTCCTCTTCAAGGTGATCTTTCCATCAGGGCTTCATCTCCTCGATCTGAGAGCGATTTAACACCTCCACGCTGAAGATGAACACGGACCGAGTTCCTAAATCAGCACAGCAACAGTGTACACAATTTTGTTACAACTGTGTGTGTGTGTGTGTGTGTGTGTGTGTGTGTGTGTGTGTGTGTGTGTGAGTGGAGCAAACCTTCATAGAGCAACTTCACTCTCTACATCAGATCTCAATCTACCATGAACACACACACTGCTAATAAATGTGTGAGAGAGAGAGACAGACACATTTCATAAAACTCAGGTCATGTTGAGTGCAAACTCACTAATGACAAAACTTACACACAGGTGTGTGTGTGTGTGTGTGTGTGTGTGTGTGTGTGTGTGTGTGTGTGAGAGAGAGAGAGACAGAGAACAGTAGCAGATTTGTTAATGAGGTCAGTACACGAGAGGCAGGGTGAGGAGCCTCACATGACCTTCATCACACCCACTGCCTGCTACACACACACACACACACAGTATTGTGTGTATTTGCGGTATTAACTGTAACAGAAATTCAAACACACTGCAGACTTTGTGGAATTGTGTTTCCTACAGAACAGACTTTGTTGAGCTTTATGCTGACCTTCAGAAATGTCTGACACTGACAGTAGTGGAGTCTTTGTTGGTAAGATTGTCAGGATTGGATTGAATTGGATTGGATGTGATTGGATGTGATTGGATATGATTGGATGTGATTGGATGTGAAGAGGAAGCTGTATGTGGTTCTGACGCACAACTCGCTGTGTGCACATGTGGAGTTCCTCAGGGCTCAGTGTTAGGTCACCGTTATTTACTGTATGCAAAAAAACACAATCTGTAATAAATTAAAAGTCTGCATCTCTGTGTTCTTCAGTCCATCATGCTGAACTTTCCAGCATTCTGTATTTAATATCCTATAAAACTCATCCTCAAGCCCCACAAGCTCACGTGTTACAGTTTCACGCATTTATGCTACATTTCTACAAATGCACTGCCTTCATCTGAAAGCAGAAATACAGGATATATATATATATATATATATATATATATATATATATATATATATATATATATATATATATATATATATATATATATATTTATTTATATATAGATCTGTTCTTAATCATATGGTGGTTTATGTGTTTTCTCTCAGACAGTGCAGCTGAATTCTCGAATCTGATTGGTCAGAAGGTGTGATTTATTTTTGCATAGCTGCATGGTTTGGGACAGTAGTTCCAGTTGTAATATAAATGATAGGTTTATGCTAATGCATTCGTTTCCATAGTAACAGCTCATTCACAGCGACTTACGTGGCGGACACTCCATATAATCTAATACTAACAATAAACAGATATTAAAAAAAAACGTGTTGTTTAACAAAAGAAATACTTATAATCATTGGTGACGTTTTCTGTAAGGAGAAATGTGTTTATGTAACGTTTGTGGAAGGAGTCTCCAGTGTCAGCTCTTTGTAACAGTCAGAGGTAAAGCCGTAACTTTAGGTTTTCCGACATCTTCAGAACAGAGGAGTTTACTCTTTGCGGTTTCTCGGTATCATGACAAGCTGCGTTATGTTTTTTTTTGTCTTATTAACTTCAGGAAAGAGAGAAAAAAAGAGAGGCTGGTGAGGGAACGACTGATTACAGCTGCTGTAACGTAAGCGACAACAGGAACTTGTTGCTTGGATGTTAAATATTAACAATGTTAAATATGTCAGGTCTACTCACGCCACGAGCGCCACTTCCCAACCTGCACCGCGGCCTACAAACATGGCCGCCTCGGACTTCGATTCCCAGAACTCTCTCACACACTGACGCGTTCACGCTCGCCTTCATTTTAATCACACACACCTGCATCCTATTCACAGCGTAACCACGGCCACAGTAGAGAAGGACTTTCATTTCACTCGCTCTTCGTGTCATTCCTTGTGTTTGTGACGATGCCAAGCCTGTTTTTCTCTCTGCTCGTGCTTCTGTTCTTCATCCAGTTTTGTCTTTGTCTTTGTCTTTTCTCTGATATTCTGTTTGTTAATCACCTGACCTTTGCCGATCTTCTGGCTCTGATTATTGCCTAACATTTCGGATCTGTCTGCCTCGATCTCAATAAACTCCTCTACCTGCGTTTGCATCTGTCCGCTCACGTGACAACACGTAACTACAAACTGCTAAACAGAAGTTTGTAATGTCTGAACTGCTGTGGTATAAGAGGAATAAAACCCTTGGGGACGTGCTGTTATAAGAAAATAATCAACTTTGTGGTGATAACAGTAACTCCGCTTCATCACATCACTCCGTCTCTATACAACTATTATACATAAATTATTTTACATTGATTATTAACAGCACCACACAGTGTTTTATTCCTTATTTATTTACCTACAATCATCTTTTCTTGATGTTTACCTTGATTTCACTTTTATTATGCAACCTGGGATCTGAGTAGAAATCTGAAATAGCACCCGATTAAAACGACAGAAATTATTAGAACGTAAAACAACATGGTAACTTTCACAACAAACAACTTTCTTTCTTAAACTTTTAGACCGTGTAGCTTCCATGAAGGTTTCAATAATTTTCCTATTTTTCGATAATTATTTTTTCTGTAATTTTCTACTTTCAACAGCTAAAATAGTTGAATGTTGAATAAAAACTGAAACATACGAATGTAGATTTTTTTTAATTATGGATTTTATTTGTAATTGATATGACCATTTGAAACAGTTTTCTCACCGTGAACTTTGTTCTGACATTCTGAAAGTTTATTCTGACACGTATAGCATGGATACGGTCCTGATGTGGGATTCGTCTCTTCGCCTGTAACTTGTTTTCTCTGAGAACTCTAAATCCATCCTGTCTGCTTCCTGTCACAGTGTGTCTGAGCTACACGCCTGTTATTTCTGACCTGTTTATCTCTTATTTGTTTACGTCGTGCTTGCCTGGGCTTGAACAGCTGCAGTGTGGGATTCTGGGAAATCTTTGTTGATAAAAGACTGACGTTCATATTTGTAAGAATTCACACGATGCAGCTGGTGTGTAAAGTTCGAAATGGTGAATAGCTTCACGTCGAGTATGAGGATGTTGTCTTCACTCATCATAACTGTTTCTGTGCTAGTTTTCAAACGAGGTTTAAAGCCATTTTTCCGACAGCGCAGTAAAGAAATGTTCACTGTATCGGCTTTTTTTTTTAATTATTTTTTTTTAAATTTTTTTGCAATGAGCTGTGATGACGCTGATGCTTTGAACCTTGAGCCAATTTTTTTAATTCCAGCCATTTGATGTTTTTATATGTGCACAAAAAATGACTTCTTGAGTCCAAAAGTACTTTTACATAAAAGATTAGACAAAGAAAAAAAAGAATATGTATAAAAACCTGACAATTTTATATATATACACACACACATATATATACAGTCAGGTCTGGAAGTATTTGGACAATGTCGGAGTTTTTGTGATTTTGCCTTTATACACCAGCACAATGGATTTGAAATACAATCAAGATGTGGTGCGGTCCATTCCCTCGTTACTTCAAGACAAATGAAGCAGATAAAAGGTCTGGAGTTGATATCAGGTATTGAGTTGGCATTTGGCAGCTGTTCAACTGGAGCTACCAATATGAAGTCCAAGGAGATCTCAATGCAAGTGAAGGAGGCCATCATTAGGATGGAAAAAAACAAGAGAGACCTATCAGAGAGATAGAAGAAACTTTAAGAGTGGCCAAATCAACAATTTAAAAAGAAAGAAAGCACTTTAAAAGAAAGAAACAAAACAACGAAAGTGGATGATTGCAGAATCCTTTCCTTGGTGAAGAAAAACCCCTTCACAACATCAACAGAAGTCAAGAATACTCTGGAGAAGGTCGGCGTATCATTGTCAAAATGTACAATCAAGAGACGCCTTCATGAATGTGAATACAGAGGGTTTACAACAAGGTGCAAACTGCTGGTAACATTCAAGAACAGGAAAGCCTGATTAGCCTTTGCCAGAAAACATCTAAAAAGCCTCCCGTGTTCTGCAATAAGATTCTTTGGACTGATGAAACCAAGATTAACTTGTACCAGAATGATGGGAAGAGAAAAGTATGGTGAAAGAAAGGAACAGCTCATGATCCAAAGCATACCACATCATGTGTCAAACATGGTGGAGGCAGTGTTATGGCATGGGCATGTATGGCTGCCAG
>CM041003.1:1541451-1566625 GCA_022985145.1 Pangasius djambal
CAGAAGTAGCAGGATGAATTCTGAGGTGTTTAGGGCTTTACTCTCTGCTCACATTCAGCCAAATGCTACAAAACTGATAGGACGCCGCTTCACAGTGCAGGTGGATAACGACCCTAAACATACTGCGAAAGCAACTCAAGACTTTTTGAAGGCAAAGAAATGGAATATTCTTCAATGGCCAAGTCAGTCGCCTGATCTCGACCCAATAGAGCTGCTTTTCACTTACTGAAGACACGACTGAAGGCAGAAAGACCCACAAACGAGCAGCAGCTGAAGGTGGCTGCAGTGAAGGCCTGGCAAAGCATCTCCAGGGAGGAACCTCAGAATTTGAGTTTTGAGAACATGGGCTCCAGACTTCAGGCCGTCATTGGCTGCAAAGGATTTTCATCCAAGTATTAAAATTATGGTTATATTTACAATTACGTCACTTTGTCCAAATCCAAATACCTTTGAGCCCTGAAAATGGAGGTACTTTGCTTAAAATGGCTGTAATTCCTAAATAGTAAATGCCATATTTTTGTGGAACCTCTTAAAATAAAGCTGAAAGTCTACACTTCCATCACATCTTGATTGTATTTCAGATCCATTGTGGTGGTGTATAAAGGCAAAATCACACAAACTCTGTCATTGTCCAAATACTTCCAGACCTGACTGTATATATATATATATATATATATATTTCCAAATCATTTTGAAATTTTAATTAACAGTTCTTAAAAATAGTTTTTATGTAAATAATAGATTTTGAATTAGTTTGCTAATCGTAACTAATAAATTAATGAAAAAACACACAACAAGTAACGCAAAGCAAGTTTATTTACACTCAAAGCAGTTCACGTAGCTAAAAACAAGCTAAAGCATAAAGAAGAACTGAAACATGAAAAGAGACCTAGATATATAAATAATTAAACTGAAGTGCAAAGTAAAGCAATTTACAGGTGCTAAGTATAAACTCAGCAGATTTACCACAGTCACGAGTGGCATGTTTAATGACAGGAACTATGAACACATCAGCTTAACCATGTCAATTTTTAATCTGGAATTCAAACTATTCACAGAACCCATGTTCCTAATAGCGTCTAGACCACTCTTCCAGAGTGTAGGAGTGATATATCAAAAACGTCTGGCTGAGCTGTGATTAATCTATGGAATTAATAATAAACCTGTTGCTGAATGAAGTTATGGGTTATACTGTTTCAGGAGATCAGTAAGGCGCTAAACTATTTCGAGCATTAGTGAAACTTAAAAGGCAGTCAGTGTGAATTGAATAAAATTGTGGTAATATGACCAGCGTTCTGCTCCTGATAAGCTGCATGTGTTATGTATCCAACCTGATTTAACACTCCAGACACATTTAACACAGCCGAGTGTCCGTGTCGTGTTCGTGCAGAAGCGAGCAGTTAAACGTTAGAAATGTCCCGGCGATCACAGCTCATCCCTGAATGGAGGTGTATAATTCACATTGAATGTTTCCCTCTTCGTTTCCCTCTGTTTTCACTCCGCTGCATGAGAAATTATCTGAAGCGAGAAAGTAATCTCATTTTCTCTGTTGCGTGCGGCTGCATATTAGTCATTAAACATTAACGTACCCGCTTCTGCCATGGCGCATTTCAATTAGCCTCGCCTTCCTCGCGAAAAAGCGTTTGCCGAGCTATAGGAAGACGATGCGTGATGGTTATGTTCGTTTCTAATGCAAATGAAACGGCGCTGGCTGATCCTAGGCAGAAACGTAATTGGGAATTATGGAAATGGTTTAGCTGCTACCTGCGATACAGGCGTGATTGACTTTAGCTGGAGTTCATTTGCACTCTAATGGAGGTGAGCTGAGGTGAGGAAGAGGATGGGGATAATGAGGATTAATGACGATTTAGGCATCTGGGTATCAAAATCGAGCAGGTTGCACTGGGGGGAAAAGAGCTCCCAAGCTTTTAGGAGCTGAATGAAACAAAGTTAGAAGGTGGCGAAGGGCTACAAAGGATCATGGGATTATTCTCTCTCACACTGAGAACTGAGGACACACACACACGAAATCAGAAAGGGTTTAAACACGAGCGATTTCCAATGCCAAGGCAAGAGGGGCTATAATTAAAGATCTGGCATCAGGAAATATTGAGTTCAAATGCGGGATAATATCTAAAATCTGTTCAGTTAGTTTCTTAAAGTTTCCTAAAATACAGTGACTTGCAAAAGTATTCAACTCCCCCTTGAATTGATCAGATTTGTCTGAATACCAAAGGATAAACACACGCAGTCTTTGTGTCAGAATTCTTATTGCAAACTCATGTTCTCTTACAGTGAATCTTCAATGTCAGAATTAATTATTGGTCAGCAAGTATTTCAAAGAAAATCAAAAGCTGAAAAATGCTGCTTGCATAAGTATTCAACCCCCCAGATGAAAGATATTGTCTTAACAAGGACACAACAGACTCATAATTGGCCTTCACATGTGAAATATTAAAAAAGCTCCCATTTTCTGAACAAAAAGCACTTCAGTTGAGCTGTCAATGAAGAGACCTTTCAGTCTGAAGGGAAGGAGTGAAAATGAAGACTGAAGAGCATTCTAAGGAAGTTAAAGGTTAGGTGATAGAATTTCCTAATTTAGGAACAGGGTGTTTCTACATCCCAGTAAGCACCACTGGATCAGTAGTGAGGAAGTGGAAACCGGATCACTCCACCCAAGTACTACCTCGACCAGCACAAGGCCATCCTTTAAACTCACAAACTCGAAACTCGCACAGAAACACGACAGAGACTGGTGAGGGAAGCCACAGAGAGGCCAACAGTCACTCTGAAGGAGTTACAGAGTACAGTGTGTACAGACTGGAGTGAAGTTGAAGGACCGTATGGAAGGTTGGCTAGGTTGCAGCGATACTGCATTTGAACAAGTTTCAAACCGCTATGTGTGGCACAAACTCATGCAGGACCATACCTCAATTAACACCATCCCTACACCGAAACATGGTGGTGGTAGCATCATGGTGTGGATCTGCTGGTCATCCTCAGAACCTGGGCTTCTTTTCAAAACCAAAGTGAGAATGAAAGGAGCAAAATATAGGGAGGATATTAAAAGAGAAGCTGCTTCAGTCTGCTAAAAAATACCTCAGGTTTAGGAGAAACTTCACCTTTCAGCAGGACGGTGGTCCCAAACACAAGGTCTTGCTGCAAGAGATGAATGTTCTATAGTGGCCAAGTCAAAATCCAGGTCTGAGTCCCTTTGAGACTCTTTGGCACTGTTTGAAAATTGCAGTCAACAAACAACATCCAACCTACCTGAAGAACCTGGAGCAAATCTGCCAGGAAGAATGGGTGGAAATCCCAAACAGTGTGCAGAGCTGGTAGGAACTTACCCCCTGACGCTGTTACTGCGGCAAAAGGTGGTTCTAATAAGTACTAGTCTGAATACTTTTGCAAGCAGCATTTTAAAGTTTTTTTTAAAAGATCTGCTGACAAGTAATGAATTATGACTCTGGGAATGAATGTGTCATTTATAATCCAGACGAATCTGATGACTTTTAAGGGGGTTGAATACTTTTGCAAGGCTCTGTATGTATCGAGGTAATAAAAGGATAAATTCACCGTATCACCCTTAGGAAAAGAAAATATATTTACATATATTTACTCTATTTACTCTATTTTCTACAACCACCCATAAAAATGAGGGGAAATAAATATTCAGAGCCTTTTGTTTTTGTTATTTATTAAACTCCCAGTGCATTAATCCACTTCACAGCTTCACATTTACACACGACGTCTTGCGACTTGTTTTTAGAAATATGAACATAAAAGAATGTATTCATAAGAGCAAACAAAGATGTGGTTAAAAAACCAAACTGATTGAGGAAAAAAAAAAAGTATAATATGTAACTAGATCTGCTTTTATGTATCCTTTACACACGTTTTTCTTTCCCGTTCTCTCTCTTTAATAAGGGCAGGGAAGTCGGGACGCTCGTCTGAAGTCCGATCTAACGAACAGAGAAAAACGAACAGCAGTCTCGACTCCATTCCTAAACCACTCTCCGCATTGCCAGACGTGCTTTCATTGCGCCGCCTCTTGTGAAACCTTCCCAGAATGCCACGCTGTCTGACCACGAGCTGTCCGACTCGGTCGGCTAACTGCAGCTAACAAGCGGAGGAGAGCGAGACGTACACAAATAAACAGGAAATAACAGGCGTGAAGCTCAGACACACTCGACGGAGAAGCAGGATGGAGAGTTAAGTCTAAGACTGAGAGCCGAGCACCGAGTCACACAGCAGAAACGATGAGAAATTACAAGCGTGCGTTAATTTACTCGGGTTCACGGGGTTAATGTCGTCAGTGTCCCAAAGCGTCTGAAAGGAGACGTCGCTGCTATGCGCTAGCCTTTTCGCTAGCTAGCTAACGTTAATATTCTAATATCTGGTGCATCGAATAAGGCTGTAGTCTTTCTTTCTTTCTTATTCATTCTGTATCACGCTTGCAATCGAATATAATCCATCCAAAGATATATAATATAAATGTTAAAATATTTACATTTAAAATTTGATTTTTAAAATTCCCATTGAAGGACTGACCAATCAGCAGCTCTGATTCAAACTCACACACAGTGTAGGTGTTTTCTGTATTTCTCACTTTTATTCTCTCTTTCGTTCTCCCTCTTAATCTCTCTCTATCTGCTTTACTCACATTCTTTCTTTCTTTCTTTCTTTCTTTTTGTCTTTCTTGCTTGCTTGCTTGTTATTTTTGGAATTTTTTTCACTATTGACCAAAATCCAGAGCTGTCTTTACATAAAATTGTGGAAGTCCATCTAATAATTTTAGCTCCTGTCCACCACAGAGGTTAAACGGTTAAAAAAGGAAAGGTTTCACGCTTCACCAACCTTGAAACGAATACGCACCCCTTGCGTGAATGAGCAGGAAGCGGAAAACGTTAGGTCTATTGAGATTTACTGTCACGAATGTAACAAAAAATGACTCATTTCCTGCTTTTAATGAAATTCCTGAATAAAATAGTGATCGCTGTGTAAAGAGCTCAGTGCAGGTCAGCTTTAATCCTCGTAATTTAATTTGCATAATTTAATCTGCTGAAGGTCAGCGTGTGTGTCGGAGTCGGGGCAGAGAACGGCGAGGAGAACGGCGAGGAGAACGGAGAGAACGGAGAGGAGAACGGAGAGAACGGAGAGGAGAACGGCGAGGAGAACGGCGAGGAGAACGGAGAGAACGGCGAGGAGAACGGAGAGAACGGAGAGGAGAACGGCGAGGAGAACGGCGAGGAGAACGGAGAGAACGGCGAGGAGAACGGCGAGGAGAACAGAGAGGAGAACGGAGAGAACGGCGAGGAGAACGGCGAGGAGAACGGAGAGGAGAACGGAGAGAACGGCGAGGAGAACGGAGAGGAGAACGGAGAGGAGAAAAGGAGAGGAGAACGCTGGATATGAAAGTCGGTATGAACACAGATTAAAAGGCCACACGATTCAGATGGAGATATTTAGAGAGAGAGAAAAAGAACTGGGACTCGGTCAACATTAATACCTTCAACATGTCATTCTGTTACTGGGGGAATATGACTGAAGTGAAGAGAGAGAGAGAGAGAGAGAGAGAGAGAGAGAGACTCTTTCTTTCTTTCTCTCACTTTCATACTTTTTACCCAATAAATGATGTTCATCTCTCTCTTTATTCAGTTTCTATCTCCCAGTGTGTGTGTTATGAATGCAGGCTGCTTTCTCTCTCTCTCGCTCCCTCTCTCTCTCCCTCCCTCTCTCTCTCTCTCTTGCTCCCTCTCTCTCCCTCCCTCTCTCTCTCCCTCTCGCTCCCTACCTCTCTCTCCCTCTCTCTCGCTCTCTCTCTCTCATTGTAATGAGCAGACCACATTGATTCAGCCCAAATCCCCACAGCCACACAGCACACATCCTCAACACCACTTTTCTCTCAGGGACGGTGTGTGTGTGTGTGGGTGTGTGTGTGTGAGTGTGTGTGTGTGTGTGTGTGTGTGAGGGACAGGCGAGAAGAATGAGGGAGATGAGGTACTACATATAGGAAACAGACAATTGGAGATATAAGGAAAGAAAAGAGTAAAGAAGAAGAGAGGAAAATAAGAGGTAGAAAATAAACGGTTTAGAGTAGATTGGGGCAGAGTTAATGTGATGGGCGTGGTTAATGTGAGAGGTTAATGTGATGGGCGTGGTTAATGTGAGAGGTTAATGTGATGGGCGTGGTTAATGTGAGAGGTTAATGTGATGGGCGTGGTTAATGTGAGAGGTTAATGTGATGGGCGTGGTTAATGTAAAAAGTTAACAGGATGAGCAGCTTTAGGTGATAGGCAGAGATAGATAATGGTTGATGGGTGGAGTTAGATTGGTGATGGGAAAAGTTAGGTGATGGGTGGAGTTAGATGTCTGGTGATGAGAAAAGTTAGGTGATGGGTGGAGTTAGATGACTGGTGATGAGGAAAGTTAGGTGATGGGTGGAGTTAGATGACTGGTGATGGGTGGAGTTAGATGTCTGGTGATGAGGAAAGTTAGGTGATGGGTGGAGTTAGATGACTGGTGATGAGGAAAGTTAGGTGATGGGTGATGGAGTTGGACGATGTGTGGATTTATGTGACGGGGAGTTAGGCGATGGACAGAGTTAGACGATTAGTGGAGCTGGGTGATCAGAGGGGTTAGATGACGGGTGGAGTTAGGTAATGGGTGTGGTTAGATTATGGGTGGAGTTAGGTGACAGGTAGTTTGTCATTCAAACTTGTTTATTCACTTTTGTCACTGTTTCCGCTTTGAATTATCTTCTTAACAGCACATCGGCAAAATAATCTGAAAATAAACCTCAGGGTCCAAAAGACAAACAGAAGATTTGTAAACATAAACTCATAGCTAATGCTCAAATCACACACACACACACACACACACACACACACACACACACACCTGCACTTGCTATCTAATTGTGATTCTCCCCAAACGCCGGCACTGTGCTATAACAAATTCAGCCTGGCAGCGACATGAGACGGGTGACAAACCAGTCGATTAATTCATTACAATGATGTCGAGGCAGTGCGATAGATCATACATCAGGCTACGAGTCACCGTGGAGGTGCGGCCAAACGGCTAATTTATATATGCTACGATACAAAAGGGAGATGAATGAGCTGTCCTCTGCTGTGGTAAATTAAACACTGTGTGTGTGTGTGTGTGTGTGTGGTTTAATTCAGAGTCATGCAGCCATGTAAACATTAATAGTACGTTATAAAAGGTTTTTCACCATGATACATTTACGCTCTTTAAACTTCTTCGCTGTTCTTTGCGTGTTCGTGTTTTTTCCGTTTGTCCCGACAGTGTGTTAAAACGCCGCTAACTGGCTATAGACGTAGCTTGATCCATTCATATTACGCCGCTTAGCCTAGCCAAGGTCATGGCGCAAGTTGTTGCGATGCTATCGCTGTGTAAAATGAAGTAAGGACAAACCATTTTTCTTTATTTTCTCAGGTCACATTGATTTTTCTATCCAGCACTGATACAAATTAATACCTTAAAGTTGCAGGGAATGTGGTGTTAAATATTAAACATTCAGCAAAGATTTTATTTAAAAAAAAAAAACGATAACAATGTAATAAAATGCAATAAAATAAAGTGCTCAAATAGCAGCTGAACTCGCTGATCAAAGTGATGTGGGACTGTCCTGATGGGCGTGGCCAGCTTGATTGACAACCTTTGCAGAACTAAAGACTAAAGTCACCAGATTAGCTTTTTCACGCTAGGGTAATTTTCAGTAACTGAATCGTTTTCAGTCGCTACTCACCTTATTTACTAGGTGTCACGTAACGCAGGCTGAGACAGGTGCGAGGGAAACACCTGACACGAGGTTAGCTCTCGCTCGCTGTGTTAATTCTCACTGTCTAGGCTAGCTTTCTCTTGCTAAGTAGCGTCCACTAGCTAGATTAGCTTTCACTCACTAGATTAGCTTTCACTCATTAGGTTAGCTTTCATTTGCTAGGTTAGCTGTCATTCGGTAGGTTAGCTTACATCAACTACATTAGATTTAATTTGCAGGGTTAGCTTTCGCGCGCTAGTTTATCTTTCACCTGCTAGATTAGATGTCACTTGCAAGGTTAGATTTCACTCAGTAGTAAATTAGTTTTCATTTGCTAGATTGGTTTTGCTCGGCCAGAGTAACTTTTTTCTCTCTGGCTTTTGATCTTTATCTGAGATTAGCTAACTTCACACTGACAAGGAGAGAATCTTCGATATTTCACGTAGACTTCGGCTTTCATGAGATGTTAAAATAATTCTGATGGACATTCAGTATAGAAATTAAGTTTTCTTATTTTTGCCCCCTTGCCCCAGGTAAGCAAAGAGATGAGCTGATGTTGATTTCTGGCAAATGAAGTCATTGATTTTTTTTGGAAACATTCATTCTTTCATTTACTTCAAGTTTTGAAAACTTTATGTCTTTTAACTGGTAACAAACTTTAATATTACTTTAATATCCTTTCACAAAAAAAAAAACCCTGTGAAATACACCTTTGGCAAAATCGATGATGCACAAAACTTTACAGATAAAAAGAGCTCGAAGTATAACCATTTACATTTATGGCATTTGGCAGACGCCCTTATCCAGAGCGACTTACAATTATCTCATTTATACCACTGAGCAGTTGAGGGTTAAGGGCCTTGCTCAAGGGCCCAGCAGTGGCAGCTTGGCGGTCTCAACCTTCCGATCAGAAGTCCAACGTCTTTACCACTGAGCTACAGCCCCTCATCTCAACCATTACCACCACCATCAACACCACCATCACTACCACCATCTCTACTATAATCACCACCATCACTACCACCATCACTACCACCATCTCTACCACCAAAATTACCATCACTACCACCACCTCTAGCACCATCAATACTACGAACACTACCACCATCTTTACCACCAACACCATCATCACTACCACCTTCTCTACCACCAGCACCACCATCACTACCACCATCACTACCACCATCAACACCACCACCTCTAGACCACCAAGACTACTAACATTCCCATCATTATCATCATTACCAACACCATCACCGCTACTACCACCATCTTTATCACCAACACCATCACCACTACCACCACCATCTCTACCACCAGCACCACCTTCTCTACCACCATCTCTAGACCATCAAGACCACCAACACTCCCATCATTATCACCAATACCAACACCATCACCACTGAGGCCTGTTTTCTCCTCTTACACCTCCCTATCAGCAGAAGTTCCCCTGCACTTCCTCATTATTTTCTGTTCCCTGGAGTATATAAGGCCTACATATGTATGTAACATGTATATTTTAGCACACATGCTTCCAGCGCTGATCCCAGAGAACCTGCCTACTTTCCCTGGGAATGCTGGATTTAGATTTTGGAGATTTGTATTCAGTCTCAAAATACATAACCTGTAATTCTGAATTATGTTTTTGGATGCACATGGATAATCAACAATCTCCAGAATCCTGTATTTTACAGGGGTTAGTAACCCCAAACCCAGGCATTCTTCATTCTCTGAGGAGGGGGTCACCTTGCGCTTCCTGCCTCGATTCTTACCATAAGCCCTAAGCTCTTGATTGACATTTGCGCTTCTGTGACGTTGTAGAAGGGCGGATGAGACAATTGGGACGTCTGACTCGGCTCACGTGACTTCACCTGGATACGTCACTTCAACGTTCATTCTCTACTCTATAAAGTTTAAACATCATCTCATCAGCCCCTAAAAAGACATGAGGATAAGGTTAATTCTGAACATGAACATTTCTCTGATTTGCAGTATGACGCTTATGGTGTATCTGCACAGTTCTGACACCGTAAGCGTTTGAGAATTAACACTGCTTACACATATCTTTTCAACGTACTGGTGTGATGATCATACAGGTCTTATTGTTTTGTAGATTGACGTTAATACAAGACTAGCTAACTGTCATCATAGGACAACCATTTCCACTCAAATGTTAAATAGCGAGATTTTTTTCAGGTCCATTTTGCTGTTATTGGCTCACAGGGTGCTGTTATTATCATGGGATTCGGTGGAACCTTGGGTAATTGCCTTCTTGAAAGCCTGCTCTAATGTGGACCTGATCTACCACTGTGCTACTTTAGAAGGGTTAATAATAACACATCAAACAGTGTCAGATGGTAGAAATAGCTGCACTTCTATCTATCTGTCTATCTGTCTATCTATCTATCTATCTATCTATCTATCTATCTATCAATCAGTTTAAGGCAATATGTAGCAGGTCCCCAAATCATGGTCCTACGTGTGAAGGTATTTTCAGAGCAGAATAATAACATCACTCATTGATCATTAAAAGTGTAATTATGTGTCATTAGAGGCTCTGATTGGTCTGTCCGTGTCCGGCTGAATGGGATCAGCACAGGGAGTGCTGGGATGTCAGACTGAATGCCTGTATTGATCCAATCGATCCTCTTCAGCTCACTGGCTCTAATTGGCCGAGAATAGCCTTTATAAATAATCACGAAGTATCCCTCATTGTCTCCATGTGTGTCTCACTCTGTCTTTCTCCATCTATTTCTGTCTCCTTCTCTCTTTCTGTCTCTCAAACAAAACACTTGTCTATCTCTGCCTTTTGTCATATTATTTAGCTTTTTTTTTTTTTTTTGTATGTACATTTTGGAGAAAGCACATTAAAAAATATTTACAGTAGTTCTCAGTTAAACAGAGGTTCTGGTTTTTGGTAAAGAAACAGAGAGCCTGATGCCTCAACAGCATGGCTAATAATAGACATTAACACATTTATACAAACTGGTCCCATGGCTAAAAGTGGCGTCTAAAAAACCCATTTGACATGTTTATGTCAATTAAAGTGAGCAGTAACTGGTTTGAGCGATTAATGGATTAATTTCACAATTAACAGTTTGTTAAAGATTGGCCAAATTTAAAGCGTTGCTCAAAAAGCATTTGTTTGCAAATGCTTTGAATGGATGTAAGGAATGACAGAATGCTGCGAAAAGCAAGAAGGCTGGAAGAAAGGGAAAAAAGAGAATATGTGAAAATGCTGTGAAGGAAGGCAGCAAAAAGGATAATGGGGAATGCCATTAAAAGGAAGAAAGATGGAGGGAAGAATAAGTCAGGTTTTGAGAGTAATTTAGTGGGAGAGAAGGACAGATAGACAGATGGAAGAAAGGAAAGAAGAATATTTGAGAATGCTGTAAAAGGTAGGACGTATTTGGAATGATGTGAAAAGAACGAAAGATGAAGGGTATAAAGCAAAGAAGGAAGAAGGCAATATTCGAGGATGCTTTAGAAGACTGAAGGAATGATAGAATGCTGTGAAAGAAAAGAAAGATTGAAGAAAGGAAAGGAGAGAATATTTGAGAATAGTATGATGGAACGAATGCAGGAAGGAACAAAGGAGGGAAAAATCTGGGAATGATGTGGAAGGGAAGGAAAGGAAGAAGTGAATATTTGAGAAGACTTTGGAGGGAAGTAAGGAAGCCTAAGGAATGATAGAATGCTGTAAAAAGGAATAAAGATGGAAGAAATAAAAAAGGATGCTTAAGGGTGATGGAGACTGTTCTGAAAGGAAATATAGATGGAAGGAAGGAAGTCAATATTTGAGAAAGCTTTGGAGCGAAGGAATGAAGACGGAGAAATGACAAAATGCTGTGAAACAGGAAAGGGTAAAATGAAGGATGGAAGAAAGAAAGAACGATTGGGAATGCTGCTGAAGTAAAAAAAAAAAAAAAAAAAAAAGACAGTGTCACATTTCCCCATGTATGAAATAACTGATTTGTAACCCAACCGCTGCTCTCTGCTCTGATCTTTCACAAACATCAGAGACCATCGGATAAACGAGTGTCACTCCTCTCCTCCGCTAGACCTTATTCAGAGTGAGAGAGTGAGAGGTTTGACAGCCGTGTGTCTTTACAGACGTGACCCAATTCAGACAGCTACACTGGAGAAGAGCTGAGCGAGAGACAAACATGGTGGGAGAGAGAGAGTGCTGTCTTTAATCAGACAGTTTTCTAATTTCACAGTTGAAAAAAAAAAGCCATTTTTGTTTTTTTTCCATTTCTGCTAGCATGAATTGTCAAGTCAGTGGTACTGTGTCGAAGTGTGTAGATATGCAGAGATAAGAGAAATCTGACTTGTGTTGACGTGTTCCCTTGGTTAGTGTGAAGTAGACGTGTGTGCAGAATTGTTTTTTACATCCCATTCCGGTCTGCTCCACCCACTAATCCGGCCCCCAGCCTCATTCGCACTGGTCAGGTGGTGTTGGAGGTGTTGATGGAGGTGAATGTGAACTGTTTGCTGCACTTGATGTAAGTCACACTCGCATCGAAATCTAAATCTAAAAAAGTTGTGTGTTGTGCTGGCAGCAGTGTAACCAGAATTTAATTTTGGTGGGATGAAGAAATATGCAAAATAAAATCACGCTTGTTTTGCTGATCTGTACAATTAAATTTGTAAGTGTGACTAACTCGTGCATTTCAGGTTGATGTCAGACAGGCGTAGGAGCACTGATGACACAGATTTATTATTTAATCATTTAAGGCAAAGAAACAATCTTCCTATATTAATAATATTGTCATAAAATACCTTTACGACAGTTCCACTGAAAATGATTAAAATAACATCTTATACTCTAAATCATGATCTACTTTTCTTCTACGGTAAACTCCTGCACACTATTTTCACCAGCTCTCTCATGATATCTCTGTGTTTATGTAGCTATCAGCTTTATGGCCTTCAGACAGAAACAAGAAGAATGCATCATCCCAACTGGCTAATCCTGTTTCTCATCATAGCATTTTCTTTTTTTCCCTGTAAAAACATTCTTTTCTAATTTCAGATTGATCACATTCAATCCTCAAGGAATTCTGATCAATCCTTCCCACTCCCACAGGTTTGACCAATCCCATCCACTCCTGCAGAAACTCTTGACCAATCCCATTTGCTCCCGCAGACAGTTTGTCCAATCTTGTCTGTTCCTGTAGAAAGTATGTCCAATTCTGCCCATTCTTGTGATCAATCCCACCTGGTCCTAAAGAAAATTTGACCAATTGCACCCACCCACCCATCTGCTCCTGTAGAAAGTTTAAGAAATCCCTATCTACTCTCACATAAGGTTTACCCTATCCTGTCCATTCGTGCAGAAAGTCTGGCCAATCCAACTCCTCCTACAGTTATTATTGTTTGTACCTGCCCCAGATGTCTTCTGAAAAACATAATTGGTTCTATTTGTCACAATATAAACAAAGTAGTCATTTAACCCACCATCACCCTGACCAGATAAAGCATTAAACATGTCATGCAGTGCTGCATGAGACCTATTACTAGGCTCTCACGTTGATGAACATGCCCTTCTTTGTCCCGTGAGCTTCAAATAATGCCCACTCCTGCAACTTTTCTGTTGGATCCTGTGGGATCACAGCTCAGATGCATACCTATAGTGTAAAATCTTTTCTATAATACTATATAAGCTATGACTTATTTAGCAGTTCCACACTGAGCAAGGTCTACCTTGATTAAGATCTGTTTTTGCAACTGAATCCTGAACCAGATTTATAGAGCCTGACTCAAGTACGTATTAGCATATTTTAAGTGACCATTTGTTGGAGCAAAGGTATAATTATCTAGAACACAAATCACAGGGAAAGAAAGTACAAAGAGTGAGAGATGCCTTACTCCCCTATAGATCGTTCAGATTGAGCTGTTGGACTATCAGCTTGGCTGTATTGAGAATTAATTTCCTGCAGCAGATGATAACAGTTCTAATACTTGGCCGTCATTAGACATAAGTCAATTAGTTTTCTCTCTCTGTGTGACTCTATCTTTGCCAGGAGGCAGTGTGTGGAGGCTGATCATTTTTGGTCTGTGCGTGCTGTATGTTCTTTTATCAGAGCAGTGTAATGAGGACACAACTCGCTGTTCCTCCTGCTGTTCTCTTTAGTCCCCGCCAACACGTTCACTTAGATTTGTGCTGTTTTTTATAGCTTTATTTCTATATAACTACAGTAAATACTCACTTAAAAACATTATATTAATATTAGTGTATACTGTTTAGTTGTACTACTGTTTACCAATCATGTCCATTCCTACAGACATTTGTGACCAACCTTCTGTTCCTGCAGACACTCATGATCAATCCCACCCACCCATGCAGAATGTTTGTCCAATCCAGTCCACTCCCACAGACACCCTTATCCAATCCAGTCCACTCCCGGAGATACGCATGACCAATTCCTGACCAATTCCATCCACTCCCTCAGACACTCTTGACTTTTGACCAATCTCTCTGACTCCAGCAGGCACTCTTGACCAATCCAGCCCACTCCCACAGACACTTTTGACCAATCCAGCCCACTCCCACAGACACTTTTGACCAATCCAGCCCACTCCCACAGACACTTTTGACCAATCCTGCCCACTCCATCAGACCCTCTTAAACAATCTGACCTGTTCACACAGATATTCTTGACCAATCCTGCCCACCTCTAGAGACACTCTTAAACAATCCCACCCACTCCCAGAGACACTCTTGACCAATCCCGCCCACTCATAGAGACTCCCTTAAACAATCCTGCCCACTCCCACAGACTCTCTTGACCAATCAGACCCACTCCTAGAGAATGACCAAACCTTCTCTCTCCTGCAGACAAATCCTACCTGTTGACTAATCCTTCCCAATCCTACCGAAAGTTTGACCAATCCTGCCCACTCCTACAGACACCCTTGACTAATCCTGCCCACTCCTAGAAAAGGTTTGACCAATCCTTCCCTCTCCTATAGACAAATCCTGCCTGTTGACTAATCCTGTCCACTCCTACAGAAAGTGTGATCGATCCTGCCTACTCCTACAGACATGCTTGACTAATCCCGTCCACTCCTGAAGAAAGTTTTACCGATCTTGCCCACTCTTACAGACATTCTTGACTAATCCTGCCCACGTCTACAGAAAGTTTGACCAATTCATCCCACTCCTAGAGAAAGTTTAAGCAATCCTTAACACTCCAACAGAACGTTTGACCAGTCCTTCCCACTCCTACAGAAATTTTGACCAATCCTGCCCAATCCTACAGAAAGTTTGTCCACTCCTGCCCCCTTCTACAGAAATTTCGACCAATCCCAACCACTCCTACAGAACGCTCTGCGAGTCCTTTTCACTCCTATAGAAAAATGAGCCACAAATACAGAAATAGAAAGAAAGGACCGATAACACTTTTGTTACCAACTGTGAAGTTCAAGAGCAAATTTGCACAAATTGTAAATATCGAAAGTGTGTCTCTTGAACATGTAATACAGGGATGCCTTTATATTATTCAACTTTGGAAGACAACATTTTGTGAGGAAACTAAAATCTTTTGTGCAGGAAACCAAAACTTCATGTTCCTGTAGTTATCCATGTCTCCTCTACCTTGTTGGAGTTTTTCAGAGGTTCATAATTAATCTGTTAGAAGATCAGAGATGTAGATCAAAGCTCTTTCAATTCCTCAGTCATGTCAGAACTCAAGCATGCTTTATGCTTTATTTTTCATAATTACACTTACGAGGTTGAACACTAATTTGTACTGTAGTCATGCCTACCTGAGTCTACTGATCTTACATTACAGCTGTTTTTAGCTCTGCAACATATTATGTGCATGTTTCTACATTATAGCGTGTCAGCAAGTCTGTTTGAGATGCTGAACTACTCCACAAAGCTAAGCGAGGAGGTGCCACTGTAGGGGTTGCAAAGAATAGTGGACTAATACATTCACTAGTAGCCGCTGTGGGGATGTTGACTAGTTGGGTGGTGGAAAAAAAGCGAGGTAGATGGAAAAGAGTACAGCTACATGTACTTTGTTAGTCTGAAAATATGCCAGACTTGATAATGCCAATTCTACAGTCAAATGCACAACACTATGCTGGAAAAAAATAGAATATTCTTTAATGTGAGATTGTCCAACTCGCTACCCAAAGAATTCCTCCAGCAGTTATTTTTGTTGTCCTTGAGAGCTAAATAAAATGCAAATAAAATCTATGGACTGTGGATTCCCTCATGAACAGTCCTGTGTGAAAGAATGCTTTCTGAGCCCCAGGTTGCACATTGCTATCTATCACTGTAGTTCAGAGTGAGGTTTACGGGGCGTGCTGGCTCAAAGAGGATGATCCAGACTCATTTTTGGCCTGAGGGCAGAATCAAACATGAAAATGGCAACAAAAAAAAAATCTCCCAGATGATGCTGTAGACATCGCATCTTCCATCTAGGGAAGGCTCTGTTGACGGACACGAGCTTCCACTCTGCACGCTCTCAGTTCCAGTTCCACGTGAATACAGTTTGAAGAATTGGTAATTCATAAATAGTGTAATATGATGCACAGATTTATTATTTTGCATGTTTATTGCACTGATTTATTTGTTTCCGTCGTTCACGGTGTAGCCTCAGTAGAAGTCGTAAATGTAATTTTTATCCTGTGTGTGACTGTTAATTGAAGTGCAGTTTGATGTGTTCTTTGTTGTTATTTATCAGCATTTATCTGCACTGATAAAACAGCCTACTGCTCTAATTGTACGCTACTACGGGATGATTTACAAAAATGCACATTTAGTACCTACGTCAACCTGAAAACAATAGGACAGAACTAAAGGAGCAGACTTCAGACATCAGACGTGGCTAGGCTATTTTAAACATCTGATTTTTTTTTGACAAATTGCTCCTGTTTTGGAGTCTTTGAACTTCCTGTAGCTGCCATGGCCACCGTCTGGATGTCTGAAGTTCTGGAGTCACCACGGTTTAGGATTTAATTGGTTAGCACAGACAGACAGAGAGAGAAAGAGAGAGAGATAGAGAGAGAGATAGAGAGAGAGAGGGGAGATAAATTGATGGATGGTGTGATATTTGATGTGTCTTGCATTCTCTCTTTCCGCTGTGTGCAATCCCTCTTTGTTGTGCTTGTTTACTTGTGTTAGTTGACAGGCCTCATATTTACCTGCTGAGCCATCCTGATGTTCGAGAACTACCATGTCAGCCATGTAACGCTCGGCGATTGATGGCACCACACACACACACACGCTGATGAATTGAGCTGGATTGAGTCAGCGTAAAAACCACGGCAACAACAAAAAGTGTCTTCAAGACGAAGTACTGAGATCAGAGAGGAGAAAAATGGAAACTAAGGCGCTGTACTTTTCCAAGCTTCTAATTCACTCTCTCCACTCATCCATGCCTCTGTTCAGTCAGATGTCCAGCGAGAGGTGAGCAGGAGCGAGAGACGAGGCCTTCACGCCTAATTGAACTTATTAAAGGAAGACACTTTTGATAAATGGCTCTGAAGAGAGTGATAGGTGTGCAGCAGAACGTTTAAAGATGGACAGAGATGAAGAGGAGGAGAAGATTGAGTGATATTAGAGGGTGAGAGAAAGTCAGACATCTCATCAGGAGCTCTCCACCTACTGTCCATCTGCACAGGCATCATTGAAGTTTTAATGTCTAAGATCCAGTCAGGCAAAGAAAAGCCTTCCTGCAGTGAGGCACTTTCTCAGTACCAAGGACAACGATCTGGGAGGAACGTTCTTCTAATGATACATTCACAATGATGACAGAGGGCTACAACCCTGAAATTAGGCATCCGTTTACTTCCGTTAGTACGTAATAAACACTGTGTTTGTTGTACTGTTGTAGTAATATAATAATTGATGGGGGATGAAACAGAGTTAATGTTACCACCCCACTGTTGATTATTTTCCTATAACAGCACACCCCAAGTGTTTTTTCCCTCTTATACCACAGCAGAGTTTATATATTAAAGAATGACACATCATACTTTTTATTCATTTATAGCTACATTTAATGTAGAGGAACATCCAGGAATCGAGTTTGTTCCTGTTCCCACTTACGTTATAGCAGCTATAAACATCACACAGCATCGGTCAAATCACAGGCTTATCACAGAAATTTCCAAAACCAGTACGCAAGAGAATAGGCACAGGTCAAAACATGGAAGTAGCTAGAAACATGAACAGGAACAAAGGAAACCAAGCCTCAGTAACACGAATATACAATGATGAGACTTCACAAGGAATCCACGACATTAATAAGACTTTACGGAGAAACAGCAAAGTATAAACTCCTCCGTCCCGAGGATGTCTGAAAACTTATAACTGACTGTTACAAAGCACTAACACTGGAGACTCCTTCCATAAATGTAACATAAAAGCTCACCATATCAACAATTACATACAGTTTTAATCCGTTTATGTGCAGCGTCTGCTGTAAAAGTCCCTGTGAATGAGCTGTTACTATAGAAACGATAACATAAGGGTCTTTTGCACCGCAGGAACCTTTTCATAGTACCTGAACTAAATGTGGTACTACCCACTTTTTGGTGTTTTCGCACCTCCAGAACTGGATGCGATTATAGTACCAGACCGCCTTTTTCGAGAACCAAATTAGCTCCTACTCCGGAGCAGGGTCTCACCAGCACAACTGGTGACGTAAGCAGACGTTGATTGGCCAAACGCGTACGAAAACGCCGTGTAAACATACTGTAGTGTCGACTTATTTCGCAAGTATGGAGAACAGCGATAGATGGACGGACGCTGAAGTGCAGCACGGCGCCGATCACAGCGTCCTCCATCCTCCAGGTGTTTACGTTGTTCTTCTTTGTTTCCGTTGTTGAACTCTGTGCACAAATGACTTCGCTGTCGACCGGCTTACGTCACTTCCTAGTGCCCACTGTCGGTGCGAATGCAACCCTTTAAATGGTACTGGGAAATAGTTTGCGCAAAATCGCCCAGTACTTTAGTACTGTACATTTAGTTCTGGAGCTAAAGCGGTGCGAAAGGCCCTATAAAAACGAGCGCATTAATATAAACCTGTGATTTGCAGCTGGACTACTGTCAGAGCTGCTGTTCCAGAAAATTAACACCTTCTGACCAATCACAGTCCAGAATTCAGCAGTGCTATGGTGTAAAGATAAAGAAATAGGAATTTTGGTGTGACATGTTGTTCTTTAATAAATAAAAAACTCTAGCCCTGTGACTGTGCGTAAGTGTGAAATAACCAACTCTTAATGACTCGCAGGTCTTCATAAAATAACACAATGGGAAATGTGAACGCAGTCTCGGTGCTAATCATTCAGGATACACAGCTCACACATACTCGCCCATAACCAAGCTGTCAGTAATGCCGCTCATAATAAACATCACAGACAGATTTATCTACAGAGACTCGTTCCTGAGCGAGCGTCATCATGTAATGGCATCAACATGCTCACAGAAACGTTCTGTCCTGGTTCCCCATAGCGTCACTTCAGATTTAATAACACAGTTATAACATTCACGTAAGATCCCCAGTCTGTCTTATCTTCATCACAGTATGAACAATTATTAATGAATATAAAGCCCTAAAGCCCTTTAATCATTCTGTAAAATGAAATTAAATTGGATGACATCAACTTCCTGCTTCACGTTTACAAACAGCATTCAGTTACGGAATTATGATAGTATTATTTCACTGTTTTTAACGATAATATACGGCTTAGTTTCCCAAAGAGCATCATTACATGGCTGGAAAGCACTAGAATTTAGTCTGAAAGTTAGGAGAAAATGGGTTGGTTTTTGGCAGGAAAAATAGAAATGCTACATATTTTTCACCTGAGGAATTTTTCACCACAGGATTTAAAGCATGGCATCGAGCACTTTTTGTTAAGTTTTTGTTTTATTTGTTTTATACACTGTTTTTATGACCTTGTCGTTTTTCAAAAGAAATATTGATTAATGATTGTAAAGGATAAAATGTAAAGGATAAAAGCAAAGGAATATTATTCTGTTATGTCAAAATAGTCTAACAAAATCCAGCATGTTCAAAGGCACTGATTAAAAAAAAATACAGCATATGGCCAAAAGTTTGTGCACCCCTGACCATCACAGCCATATGTCCTTGCTGAAAATCCCATTCCAGCTTTAGTAACCTGCTTTATCCTGGTCAGGATTTTTTTTTTTGGATTTGAAGCTGATCTTAAAAACATGGAGCGTGAGACAGGGATAAACGTCAGATCAATGCGAATCCATTGCAAGGCATTACACACTCACATCCAGGGGCAATTAAAGGAGCCATTCCGCCTAATGGCAGGTTTGTGAATAAGGCTTGAGTCAAGCGAGTCTCCAACACGCGCTGCTGCTCCATCACCACCACCACCACCACCACCACAGGGCCTGCAAGGGGGGACAATATATTCATGCTGTAGTAGATAAAGAGTCCGCTGTGTGTGGTGTATGGTCTTTTACGAATCTCCAAATCTGTACACTACTAGAGAAAACATAAATCCACAGTACCACAAAGACAACATCAGTTCAATCCCATTGGTGTGGGATCCTTCAGCCAGCCTAACTGATCTCGTGTAGAATTTCATCTGAACCTGTTCTGGACACATGAAGGATTTGCAGTGAGTGTGGAGCTGTCAGTTTTTTTGCAGAGGGAGAAAACAGATGTTGATCCACCTCTTCCTGACCGGGTGACAGGTCCTGAATTATTTAGGAGCTCCTCCGAAGACTTACACACTCTTCCCCAGGCTGATGTGAATCCTGGAGACTAGCTGAAGGTGTTTTTGTCAGGAGTGTCAGTCCGGGTTCTTTGTGCTTGGTGCATGATGGTCTCCTTGAGATGATCCTCATTTCCATAATACACACATTTTCTGTCTTGTGAAACTCGCCTCCAGTTGTTCCAGACATTTAAGAACGGCTCATTCTTTCGGATTTTCTGTCAATTGCGTGGGCTTCCGATCTGCTGAAATTACCCAAACACCCTCGGCAGAACGCACTACATCACGTTTACGAGCGGAGTTTAAATGAAATGGAGAATATGTCCAATTACTTTTAATATACTGTCTGATCAGAAAAGGGGGGAAAAAAGTGCACAAGGCCTGAAGCAAGCTGTAAAATCCTCGTTCTGGAAAAAAAAAAAAACCACAATCACATGCTGTCGCCTCTTCAACTGTGCTAGAGATCAGAAAGTACACACACCACAGGCCGGAGTCGCAAAAGAACTGCATTCGGAAGACGTTAAAGAGAAAATCCTAACCCTCTGTGCCAGATTTATGTACCATCCATGCTCCTGACATCCCTGACAGAGCACACACGCAATCATCGCCCGCATGTACGAGTGCGGAGAATAAAGGTTATGCTCATTAACATGAGAACGTACTAGCTGCTCGCATTCCCTGCTTTCATTCATTAGTCTTCAGTAAAAGCTTGATCCTGGTCACCATCACAAAGCTTTATTTTCTACTTGTTTCTGTTTTAGGAAATCAATCCGACTGCAGTTCATTAGAAAACATTGCAATCAGGTACAAAATGATAATAATAACAAGAAGCAATAAGTGCAGGAGTCAGAAGAGCCGTGTTATATTATGATGTGTAATTTGGCCGAGGATGAGGATGAATTCTCACTGGGTTAAATTCAGCCCCATGTAGAGCAGCACTTACAGCAATGAAAGCCAGACAGAAAGTGTATGATTTAAACCTGACCTGAAACTAGCCCCAAAAATTCAGGCATTAGAAAAAGGGAGACCTATTTTTCTTCTTTTTCTCGGCCTTTGCATGAGGAAACAAGGTCACCGTGGTGCACGCGCATTTCTAATGTACGAACATTATCCACTCCATTATCCCCCCTTTTTCCCTCCCCCAAACTTTACAGGATATCTGTATCAGGATATCAGCATCACTGTTGATCAAAAGAAGTCGAGTCGAGTCGAGCTTTATTGTCATCCTGCTACGTGTGTGGACATACAGTGGAACGAAACGTCGTCTCGCAGGACCACGGTGCTACATACAAGTTAGACATAAATATGAACATAGCAGTATAAGAAAAACAATTAAGAAGTAATTAGAGTTTCAGTAAAGTTTAAAATGATTGCAGTTGTGAATGAGGAGCGTAGATTAAATACTTAATGACGTTTACTCCGAATCTGGCGCTGCTGGAATCAGCCGCGTCGGTCCTCGCGTGACGCGCAGTGTGAGGACGCGGGCAAATCCTGATCAATTGCCTTAATCGTCTCCAACTGAGGGACGGGACGACCGGAAGGATTCCTAAAACCGCACACTGTCTGCTTGGCTAAAAACATAAACACTTGATTGTGAAGTGATTGTGTTGCTATCTTTTGTTTTGAAATTCCAGACATTCCAGTCAGATGAGCATAAAATCGTTATAAAGGCGTTACGTCCGTGTCCGTGTCCGTGTCCGTGTCCGTGGTGATCCGGGCCGTGTCCTCAGTCACGCCTCCACTTCTCATATTTGCGCCACACGACGTTGTGTGTGTGTGTGTGTGTGTGTGTGTTAGAAGTGGTTACAGCTGCTCCGCCTGTGCTTGCATCAGCAGATACATTTTTAATTCACTGTCTCACCTGTTCACTTTCTATCACTTTTTTTTTTTAAATAAAAATGTATTTTTGTTGAAATGAAGTATTTTGTGGAAACTTTCTGGAAGGCGTGTGCACAGCGGAGTGTTTCAGGCACTTAACAGTTTGCTTGCTAATTTAGAAGACGTCATTTTTCACGTTGTTTTTGATCATGTGACAGTGTCCTTCCTTCTTATTGGCTGACAGGTGTCTGTTGTTCCCGTACATCGAGACACCGCATCGATCCTTATCTCCCATGAGATGAACAGATTTCTTTCCTCCTGTCACAGCCTACTTTTTTTCTCTTTGTCTATCTGTCTCTCTTTCGTTATTTCTTTCTGTCTCTCTCTTTCCGTTTCTGTCTTACTCTCTGTCTCTATTTGTCTCTTTCTGTCTCTCTCTCTCTCTGTCCTTTTGCGTCTCTCTCTTCTTCTATCGCTCTGTCTCTTTCCGTCTAACTGTCTCTCTTTCTCCTTCTCTCTACCTGTCTGTCTTTTTCTCTTTTCATCTCTCTCCCTCTCTCTTTATCTTTCTGTCTGTTTGGTTGTCTTTCTCCTTCTCGCTATCTGTCTGTCTTTTTCTCTTTTCATCTCTCTCCCTGTCTGTCTTTCTCTTTATCTTTCTGTCTCTCTCTCTCTCCAACAGTCTCTTTCTGTCTCTCTCTATCCCTGTCTCTCGCTATCTGTCTCTTTCTGTCTCTCTCCTTTGTCTCTCACATTATTTTTCTTTATATATTCTTTCTCTGGCTCTCTAGCGCTCTCGCTCTCTCTCTCTCTCTCTCTCTCTCTCTAATGCTCCCTCACTCTGTCTCTCTATCCCTTTCTCGATCTTTCTCTCTCCTGTTCTCTTTTAATAACCTTTATAAATGTTCCGTTTCTCCTCTCTCCTGACCAGCTCTGATGAAATGCTCACACTTCACATTTCTTCCCCAGTCTTCATGCAGACTGTGCTCTCTCTCTCTCTCTCTCTCTCTCTCTCTCTCTCTCTCTTTCTCTCTCTCTCTCTCTTCCCTCGTTCCCTCAGTGTGGTAGCAGATCCTATAGAATGACCCATTTACACACACACACACACACAGATTCTCCAGTTTCATATCACTATAATCCTCTAACATTTTGATTTACAGTGTCATCAGTTTACTGCACTTACACTACAGCACTGATTTTCTGTAAGGAGACGTTTATTTAACATTTATGGAAGGAGTCTCCAGTGTGAGCGCTTTGTAACAGTCGGAGGTGAAGCTGGGGAGAGAGAGAGAGAGAGAGAGAGAGAGGAGGGTGAGAGGAGAGGAGACTCAGTCAGTCAGTAGAGATGTAGTGATGGAGCAGCTCGGAGTCAGACGCATCCCTCTGTAAGTATTTCTGTACGTTTACATCTTTTCTCTCTTTGAATCCTTAAAACAAACCGGAAACGGCGTCTTTCTTATAATCTGTCTCCACCGAGCGCGTGCCATATCCCATAACCCGTATCATTGTTATTAGCGCGCGCCTTCACCAGAACAAATGCAGATTAAAGTTAAAAATCGTAACAAATTTGAACATGAAGTTTAACATCTTACCGGAAATGCAATGCTGCACTCATCATTTTTGTTCCTGTTGTTGTTGTTGTTGTTGTTTTCCTGCAGGCGAACAGCGCGCGGCGAGCTTTTGGTGTCTCGCGCTGAATCATAAAGAAACTTGCGTTATAACACGGGACGGAGGCGAAATGTGCGCGCGCGAACGTGTGTATGTGTGTGTGAAACCAGACGTTTATGATCCTCCCGTGATTTAGTCCGGAGCATGAGGTGCGTAACGGCGGAGGAGGCGCGAGGAGCAGCAGCGGTGCGCACGCGGACCGGTCCCACAGTGCGCACGAGAAAAACGCGCGCGCCGAAAAGTGTGTAAAGAGCGAGCGAGCGAGCGAGAGAGAGCCGGAAGTCATGGGCATCCAGCACCTCCTGCTGCTCCTGATCTACCTGGACCCGCTGTGCGCGAGCAAGAAACACGGGAAACACGCGCCGCGGCGCACTGCCAAAGCCAAGGAGCTCAACGGCACCGCCACCGTGGCCGCACCGACCGCGCGCGCTCCCGTCCCGCGGGTCCGCGCGCCCTCCCCGGTCGGGGGAGACCACGACACGTGCCTGGGTTATTACGACGTGAGCGGCCAGTACGACAAGGAGTTCTCGTGCAACAACACGGACCACCGGTACTGCTGCGGCAGCTGCTTCCTGCGCTTTTGCTGCCCGGTGCGCGCCAAGAGGCTCGAGCAGCGCGCGTGCACCAACTACAACACGCCCGACTGGGTGAAGACGCAGCCGCCGTCGCCCGCGCCGACCGCCGACACCTACGACCCCGCGCTGGACCGCACCAACACCACCGTGTACATCACGTGCGGCGCCATCGCGCTCGTGCTGCTGCTCGGCATCGCCGCCAAGGTGGCGTACGACAAGGCCACGCGCCCGCCGCAGGAGATGAACGTGCACAGGTGAGACCTCCAGACAAACTGGGGACGAGTGTTTACACCGGACTTCATTCATAAGAAATAGAAATAGTTCCCTGCAGGAGCCACTGGGAAAGCGCTGTACTGCCCATGTGAATGAAAACAGAGCAGGTAGCAGGTAGCAGGTGCAGCGGAAACGTTCATGGAGAAGTAACTTTACAGACTTATGAGCTTCTCACGACTCCAAGCTGCTGAGGGAGAAAAAGTGACAATCTAATGAGATGAAACAGCACGAGATAATGTTTTAATTAAAGCTATGTTTTGGGAGAAAAATCAAATTTACACCAAATGGTGCAGTAAATCATCACCATCATCACAGAGAAAGAGAGAGAGAGAGAGAGACAGAGGGAGAG
>CM041003.1:1571880-1601868 GCA_022985145.1 Pangasius djambal
GGGCGTGTCTAAGCAGGCAGATGACTCCACTGCATCATAATGCATACAAAACCTTAACGATCTGTAAAGCCTTGTCTCTATATTCCAGACTTGTCTCTATGTCTCTGTATATCCCGATTTGTTCACCTCAGATAAACACGATATTTATGCATTTATTTAATTTTTCTTTCTCACATTTCCAATTACCGGTCTGTTTTCTTAGGCCAAATTTAAAGTTCACCTAAAAACGGTGCTCTCGTCTCTCCTTCAGCTTCATAAACAAACGCCATGCAAATACAGACTCACTCGACTCTGGCTCTCATTATTGGGTGGCATTTGCCAAATGCCAGTCTTGTGTTTACCGTCTTTTGTAATGAAGTGGGCGACTGGTGTGAAATGACTGACTGCATTATAGTGTGTCACATCAGCAGGGTTGCTCTCCCAGCTCTCGATCGATCGCCTACGTCTCTCAGATGAACACCGAAGGCCAGGAGCCTGCCGTTGGTCGACAAATGATGTCAAATGTATTTCATTTGTGTTACTTATTTATTTATTAAACAGGGTTTACAGCGTTGGGGACAAGTCTTTCATGTCATCCGCCCTTTTATGTTGTGAATGTAAGGGTTTAAGGTTTACTCCTTTAGCATAAGACCAGTACATTTCATCTGATTATATATAGTTCTAGCCTGCATTATGATGGCTGATGAGAGCGAATCCGCACGCTCAGCAAATGAGAAAATGTTATAATAATGTCTCAGGTGTCTTTATTTAGAATGTTGTCAGGAAGAAAATAGGCTCCACAGGTCCATTTACGGTCCCCGATGCACAAACAGTGGACCCTGAGATCGAATTATATACTTTAAATGAATTTTAAATGTATTCTACGTTCAAGTTGCCTGACAGCTGGAACAAAACTACCCTCCCCTGAGGAAAGCACAACAGCGAGCCTAAAAGCCTTCATTTAAACAGTTTTAGGTGATCAACAAATTCAACAGGCTGAAAGTGATTTAAAGGCATTTTGCAAAAAAAAAATACCATGGTTTTTTCTTCAGGATGAACAATTTTGTACATAGTGGTGATTATGTTCAGTCATTTTCTGGTTTTAAAGTTAAATTATCTTACCTCGCTGTCCGACAGACATTTTGCCTCCATCAAGGGTTTATTATTTGTTATTTCTGAAACATTTTACCGCCTTCATTTGGTTACATTACTCAAACTCTTGGCATCACGTATGACTCATGCTGAGAGTGGAGATGGAAAGACAAAGTCTGATGATGGGATTTTGAGCGATTATTCACTGTTAGTGCTTAGTCATAAGAAAGGCACAGTGGAAAGTGTATTATTTGCTACTCAGGAGGAAAAAAACAAGTCCACGGCTGTGTCATAAACTTGCATAATCATTCAAGGCTAGCATGGTGCATAAATGTAACAGTCGAAAGTCTCGAAACGTAGTTTAGCTAAAGCAGTGAAGCTAAGGCTGAAATCCATTTTACTGGGCTTGTTTCTGGAGTCTTCTTCTTCTGGCCTTTGTTTAGATCTTAGATTGTGGATTCTCCCATGTCGTCATTTCTCTCTGTTCTTTGAGCCCTAGCATTGACCGTGACTCTTGGATAGTAAAATGGCTGTCTACGTCCTGAGCCATGCCTATTACACAACACAGCGTGTCTATTATAAGACCTCATCAGTCCATTTTATTATACCCATTCTTACATCGCTTGCCTTGCAGTCATTGATTTTCTGGATGTTGTGAAACCAAGCGGCAGCAGCAGAGTTTGGGTGTGTGTGAGGAATGTTTCATGATGTCTGGTAGGTGAATGTTGGTGTTTCTTGGTGGTTGGTGGTAAATATTTATGTTTCTTAGTGATTGGTGTTGAATCTTGATGGGTCTTGGTGGTCTGTGGTGAGTGTTGATATTTCTTTGTATGTGGTGGTGAATGTTGGTATCTCTTGGTAAATTAGTGGTGGATGTTGGTGTTTCTTGGTGATTAATGGTGAATGTTTGGTGTTTCTTGGGGTTTGGTGGTGAATTCTGGTGTTTCTTGGGGTTTGATGGAGAATGTTAGTATCTCTTGGTGATTAGTGGTGAATGTTGGTGTTTCTTGGTGATTAGTGGTGAATGTCTGTGTTTCTTGGTGATTAGTGGTGAATGTTGGTGTTTCTTGGTGATTAGTGGTGAATGTTGGTATCTCCTGGTGATTAGTGGTGAATGTTGGTATCGGTGATCAGTGGTGAATGTTGGTATCTCGGTGATCAGTGGTGAATGTTGGTGTTTCTTGGTGATTAGTGGTGAATGTTGGTGTTTCTTTGGGTTTGGTGGTGAATGTTGGTATCTCGGTGATCAGTGGTGAATGTTGGTGTTTCTTGGTGATTAGTGGTGGATGTTGGTGTTTCTTTGGGTTTGGTGGTGAATGTCGGTGTTTCTTGGTGATTAGTGGTGAATGTCGGTGTTTCTTGGGGTTTGGTGGTGAATGTTGGTGTTTCTTTGTGTTTGGTGGTGAATGTCGGTGTTTCTTGGTGAATATGTGTTTATTAATGTTGATGTTTCTTGATGTTGGTCTTAAATGTTTTTCACGGTCAGTGTTGATGTTTGACTGAGAATGTTAATGCGTGATGAGGAAACAGTTGTACTTATAGGTGTGTGTGAAGTGTAGTTTTGGTACTACATGGCTGCAACCCGAATTAAACAGAATTTTATGTGCATATAGCCATTAAGTCAGTCCAGATACAGCTCCTCATGCCTGGGTGGAGTTTAATCAAAAATGCAAGGGATGGAGACAACTCCGTGTGTTTCAGCCTGGATAAGTGTGATAAGGGTGTTGTTTTGTGTTGTACAGTGTTGTGTAGGTTAGGGGTTAGGCTTAGGCTTATAGGAGGAGTTGGACCAGGTCCAGCTCTACCCCTTAGACGTTTAGATTTGCAGCGAGGACTATCTCATAAATGCCCATCTCTCTCCATACTCACCACCTCCCTGTGTCCTTCATAATTATACTCAGCCCCTGAGAATACCATCATATAAAAAATAAATAAAATAAAATAACTCCTGGCATATGTATTTGGGGCATTTCTTAAAATGACGTTCTAGTAACTGAAATCTAGTGCAAGTTTCTGAGAGCAGGGTTGCGTATCTGTAGGTGTCCTGAAGTGACGCACGAGATAACTTTGGCTGCGACCTTTAGGGTTTTGTTAAGCGAAAACATAGCTTTTTTTTTTTTAACATAATACTTTTTTATTTATGCAACCTGGCAGGAAAAGACTTACAGTGATTATCTGAGTCCCACAGAGCTGGTCTCTGTGTGAAGCTAAAGGCAGAAAAGTGGAGTTTTCTCTCTCTCTTCTCTCTCTCTTAATCTCTCTCGTTCACTTTCTCTCACAATCGGCCAACTGGGCCACAGAAAACCAGGTCGCTTACATGAGAGAAGAACTTCTGTTAAAAAAGGCCTCCTCCTGGAAGGGGAAAACTATTTATATATTGTCCCAAAGTCTCTCTCTCTCGCTCTCTCTCTGACTTTGACACACTTAAGACGCCATTTCAGGCTCTTCTTGCACAGCCAAAATGGCCTCCTCCTTGGGCGATGCATGTGTCATGCTCTCTCATCTGGAGTTTCAGCCTCAGAGGGCTACAGTAGGAGCACATGGCTGCAAATCTGTACAGGAAAAACTTTGCAAAGGCGTGTAGAAAGTTTGCCGAATTACCTCTGAATATGCTGTTATCTTCTCCGAGCAGAAACCTGAAAGTCTCTTTTCTTAGTCCTTGTGGTAAGAGCTCTTGAAAGTGCTACTAAAACATCTTGCAAAGCTAAAATGTGATAACCATCTAAAGAACTCGCATAGACTAGTGGACTAACACGCTCACTAGTCGTCGTGGTAACGTATCATCATGTATCATCATGTCTTCCAGAATTGCGATATGATATTTTTATTATATCATCCACCCCTACTAGGAAGAACAAAATCCTCTGCTTTAGCTGAGAGCAATAGTCGTGAGTTCAGAGGTTTGGACTGAAGCCCAGTTTTGAGTCTCATTGATTGCTGCATCCACAAAGAGCTTGTTTATGTAACTTGAAGGTCGTTTTACTGAAACCTCTACGAGCTAAACACTCCGAACTGAAGTCTCTGTGCTGGCTACCGCAGTGTTGTATATTAATCAATAAAGAGTAAGAGGTTAGCTGCTGTGAGTCAAGGAGATCAGTTGTGTTGTTGATGTTTCTTGACCTCCACCACTACGATGATTGGTGAACTCTGCTTTAGGAGAGTGAGTACAGGGTTCGGATTACATGCTAATGTTCAGCACTGTGTAGGCGGAGCTGAAAAAAGTGTCCGAATGAGGTCACCCAGTTTCACCTCCATTTTTGTCTTTTCGAAGCCACCAAAAGTGTTTCATAAGCGAGGATGGTATACGTGAGTGTGTATGTCCCCTGAGCCTCTGTTACTGTAGTGTGATGCGCAGGTGCGACGTTGTGCTAACCAAGTTTAAGCCCATGTACAGGCTGTGTGTTGGAGTGTGTTAATTTAATAGTGCTGATGAATGGAATGTGTTTGTGAAAGTCGTATCTGGGGGCATGTAAGCTGTAACCTGAGTCACTCTGATTGCCTGGGGATTGTGTGTGTGTGTGTGTGTGTGTGTGTGTGTGTGTGTGTGTGTGTATTTGTGTGCGCACGATCCTGCACATGTGTATAGGAGTACTGGAACTATGGGCATGTCTCCACCAGTTTCACCAGTTTTCCTTCCTGCTCCACAGTCAGTATTCTTCTGCAGAACAGGAGCTATTCTGTTGTCATGCTTGTCATGTTGAATGTTGCTGATTGGTGAAATGCAATTCTTTCTTTCTTCCTTTCTTTCTTTCGCTTTTCCTTTGCCCTTTATTCTAGTATTTCCTCCTTCCTTCCTTCTTTAACCCAGGTTTATATTTTTTTCTTGTTTACTCATTGTCCAATATGTGTGTGACCTCAATGCACCCTTTATTTAAAATTTTTTTTAAAATTATTTATTTATTTTATACAAACAAGCAGTTACTATAAAAAGCTGTCCTGGAACCTGTGGAGATGTCCTTCAGGACAGTTCCTTAGAAGGTTCTGGAACCTTGGTGGAAATATGTCTGTCTTATTTGTTAGACGCAGTGTGTGTGTGTGTGTGTGTGTGTGTGTGTGTGTGAGAGAGAGAGAGAGAGGCTTTGTGAGTTAGCTGAACCTCTCAGTATGTGTTTAACCTGAGTAAATATGTCCAGTATGTTCATTTCTCTCTGTCCTCTGTTCAGGGCTCTGGCGGACATCCTCAGGCAGCAGGGTCCTGTCCCGGTCTCACATTACGAGCAGGACAACATGGGTACTATCGATGGCTCGCCGAAAGACAGCACACCCGTACGCAGCAACAAGAACCACTACACACCTGTACACAACAAAAACAACCATGGTATGGACGAGTGTGTGTGCATGTTTACTGAGTGTAAAGGACTAGCTACATAACTGTGGGGGAAGATTTGTTAAAATGAGGAATAAAACCCTGGGATACGATGTTATAGGAAAGCGGAGTTGATGATTTTCCTATAACAGCACATTTTTATTTATTAAAGAATGACACATCGTGCTTTTTATTGATTATAGTTACATCTGTGTTGTGTTCACATTTATCTGATAGCAGCTACAGACAGTCGCTCCATCACCAGTCTCTCTTTTTGTGTCTCTCTTGAAGTTAATAAGAAGAACAGAAGAAATCATAGCTTTACTGAGAAACTGCAAAAAAAGCGTAAACTCCTCTGTCCTGAAGATGTCAGAAAACTTAACCTTAAGGTCTCTTAGTTACAAAGCACTGACACTGGAGACTCCTTCCATAAATTTGAAATAAACATCTCCTAACAGAAAACTTCACCATATCAGTGATTACACATAACGTATGAGAACGAGCGCATCAATATATACCTGTGATTTGCAGCTGCACTTCTGTCAGAGCTGCTTTTATAGAAGATTAATCAGCACCTTCTGACCCATCGCAATCCAGAATTCAAACTGCTGTGGTGTATAGTGTTTTATTAAAAGGTGGAGCTAGCATTAACTAGCTAATTAAACATCCATTTTAAGCACATTAAAAATCCATTAGGAGTATTTGATTGAGCCAAAATAAAATTTGCATGATTCTCTGTCAAACTAGTCAGTAATATTCCTGTCAGAAATCTGAATGATGCCTCGTGCTGCTCAGGAGTAAGGGGCACACACTAATGACATCATAGGACAGTCGATGACATCATGTCTGTTAATCCATGACCTGGGTTAGCTTGAAGAAATCAAGTTTGCCTTTGATATAGCAGGAGTTCCTATCTCTTGCCCTGCTTTTGCAAGCTCAGCAGCTAGTCCTGTTTTACAAACTCGTACTGCAGGAGTGTGTGTGTGTGTGTGTGTGTGTGTGTGTGTCCAAACTGATTCTGTCTTCAGGGAAGCAGAGGGCTGCTGAGTGTCCTGCTGCAATGTCCCAGTTTCTGCTGTCCCGTGTCACAGTCCCACTTTAGACACACACATACACAGTGTATGGTGGTCAGGTCTTGAGAATATACCAAACAGTCAGGTCTTGAGAAAATTGTAGTCTATGTGTCATGAGAATGTTGTACTGTATGTTTGGAACTTGAGAACTTAGCATACAGTCGAGTTGTGAGATTGCTGTAGTGTATTTACAGGTCTTGAGTACGTAGCTTACGGTTGGATCTTGAGAACTTTGTAGTGTATGGTTGGGTCTTGAGAACGTTGTAGTGTATGTGTGGGTCTTGAGAACATAGTGTATGGTTGCTATAGTGCACAGTCAGGTCTTGAGGATGTAGCATACGGTTGGGTCTCAAGCATGAAGTGTGCGGTCGGGTCTTGAGAAGGTTGTAGTGTGCGGTCGGGTCTTGAGAAGGTTGTAGTGTGCGATCGGGTCTTGAGAATGTTGTAGTGTCCGGTCGGGTCTTGAGAAGGTTGTAGTGTATGGTCGGGTCTTGAGAAGGTTGTAGTGTACGGTCGGGTCTTGAGAAGGTTGTAGTGTACGGTCGGGTCTTGAGAATGTTGTAGTGTACGGTCGGGTCTTGAGAATGTTGTAGTGTACGGTCGGGTCTTGAGAATGTTGTAGTCAGTGGTCGGGTCTTGAGAATGTTGTAGTGTACAGTCGGGTCTTGAGAATGTTGCAGTGAGTGGTCAGGTTTTGAGAATGTTGCAGTGTACGGTCGGGTCTTGAGAATGTTGTAGTGTACGGTCGGGTCTTGAGAATGTTGCAGTGAGTGGTCGGGTCTTGAGAATGTTGTAGTGTGTAGTCGGGTCTTGAGAATGTTGTAGTGAGTGGTCAGGTTTTGAGAATGTTGTAGTGTACGGTCGGGTCTTGAGAATGTTGTAGTGTGTAGTCGGGTCTTGAGAATGTTGTAGTGAGTGGTCAGGTTTTGAGAATGTTGTAGTGTGTGGTCGGGTCTTGAGAATGTTGTAGTGAGTGGTCGGGTTTTGAGAATGTTGTAGTGTGTGGTCGGGTCTTGAGAATGTTGTAGTGAGTGGTCGGGTCTTGAGAATGTTGTAGTGTGTAGTCGGGTCTTGAGAATGTTGTAGTGAGTGGTCAGGTTTTGAGAATGTTGTAGTGTACGGTCGGGTCTTGAGAATGTTGTAGTGAGTGGTCAGGTTTTGAGAATGTTGAAGTGTACAGCCAGGTTTTCAGAATGTATATAGTCAGCTTTCGAGAATGTAGCATATGATAAGGTTTTGAGAATGTGGTAGTGTGCTGTTGGGTCTTAAGAACACACTCTCTAGACTTTTTGACCCCTATGCCTACACACACACACACACACACACACACACACACACACGCACACACATATATATATATATATAAAATGGCCCCTTTGCTGGATGTCTCCAGTTGACCTTAGTGTCAAGAGTGCGGCCCGGAGAGCTCCATTACCGTCTGAATAGATTCTCATTGTTTTGGAAATGGAAGCTGATGTCCGTGTGTGTGCGTGTGTGTGTGTGTGTGTGTGTGTGTGTGTTTAAGATCCACAGCTCTGCCTCACACCACAGGGCATGAATACTTTATGTGCGTGTCAGTTTTTGTGCCCTGTCTCATTATACCTTTTAGCCACCGGCTGGATTTTCACACACACACACACACACACACACACACACACACACACACACACACACACATACACACACTGACCTTTCAGTGACTGCCAGCAGAATAAAGGTGAGAAACAGTGGGGTGAAAGTAAATAATCTTCATTGTTAAACATCTGGACTATACAGATTTAAATGCAGGATTTTTTCTCCAGTTCAAAGTGTGTTGATTATCCACAATATCACAAGTGTGTGTGTGTGTGTGTGTGTGTGTGTGTGTGTGTCAGGGTGCGTTTACATACACAGTGTCACTGAGCAGAACCTCGGTGTGTTCTCCTCCTCACTGTGGTCCTTTAGTCAGGTGAGAACGCAGAGCTCACACTCGGGTCCGAGAGCATCTGAGTGAGGTGCTCTCACTTCCCAGTCAGCTCTAGTGAGAAGGTCATGTGCTCTGGAGATTTGAGGATGTTTTCAGTCCTACACGCATCCGATTCAGTACCAAACGTAGACTAATCGATGTGAAAGCATACTAAAGACAACTTTCTTTCTTTCTTTCTTTCTTTCTTTCTTTCTTTCTTTCTATTCCTCTTTCTCCTTCCTGCATCTCTTCTGTTTCCACTCATCTCATTTTTCATTTTGTTCTTTAACACTACCTCTACGTTTTCCCTGTATTTTATCGTTCATTCTTTCCTCCCTCCCATTTTCTTTCTTTCTTTCTTTCTTTCTTTCTTTCTTTCTCCTTTTTTCATTCATGACATTTTTAATTTATTTTTTCTTTCTCTCTCTACCTCTTCTTTTACCATTTTATTTCCTTACTTTCTTCTTTCTTCCTTCCTTCATTCCTTTCTTTTTCCTTCTCTGTAACTCATGTGTATTTTACCTTGTACGATGTTTGTCCCCTGTATGTGTATCTGAGTGGGTTTTTTTTTTTGTCATTTTCCCCCCTCAGGGCATCATGGGAAGGATAATTTCCGCAGCGCTCAGGACATGCACAACTTCATCTCCTCTGGGTTCGTCACACTCGGCCGAGGACAGCTGAAAGGTGCCTTTCTCTCTCTCTCTCTCTCTCTCTACAAAATAATAAACACACCCTTTAGTCCAACAATCCTAAAACCCAAACATGTCTGTAACTCAGTGTGAGGAATTCTAACTCAGAATTGAGACCCGGATCATGAGAACCAGGAGGATTTTCACTTTCTATCAGTCAGAACTGCTTCATTGTGTGGCAGAATAATAAAGTTTGTTTTTCATTGTTCAGCTTTAGGGGAAAAAAAACACACCTCATTCAAAAGGTATGAGGCCAAAACACCCAGAAAGCACGAGAGAGAGAGAGAGAGAGAGAGAGAGAGATAGTCAGAGAGAAAGACAATACAAATGAGAGATCGCTCCAAAGAAAACTTGATAAAGCCTCTCACACATCCCTGAGCTACTGTCTTCATGTGTGTGTGTGTGTGTGTGTGTGTGTGTGTGTGTGTGTGTGTGTGTGTGTAATGAGCAGAGAGAGGCGTGTTGACAGTGCAATAATGATGTTTCCTACAGCTAATTAACAGCGCGAAACAGTTTGTCAGTGTTAAAGGGGTACACAGTGGAGCTTTCTCTCTCCTTTTTTCTCTCCTTCTTTCTCTTTCCGTCTCTCTCTCTCACTCCCACACACACACACACACACACACACACACACACATTGTTCTCATTGTGAGCTCCTAAAGAGGAAGTGAATACACGAACAGTCCTTGTAGACCAGCACATTATCATCCACATGCAGCCTTACCGATGGAGACAGAAAGCGAGGACTTGAGCTGTGATTCGTGAAAAGCCGTGATGTAGAACTCTGTGCTGTGCGTGAACACAGAAAACCCTCAGCACTGACTCAGAGTTTCCACCCAGCGAGGGTGTAAAGCTCGGATTGGTTAAGAGTAGACTGAAGGGTGGAGTTACAGCTTGTAGCTATAAGCAATCAGCAGAGTTTTGTTTTAATGCAACAAATATCTGGAGCACATTATCGATAAATATTTGTCATGCCACATCTATTACTGATTTAAAAAAAAACAGCTAAATTCATATTTGCCAGCCTGTACACATTTTCCTCCAGAGCTCCGCCTTATAACATCGAAGAACATTGCTATGGGTTGTCTCAAAAATACGCTACAATGTGCAGTCTTCTTTCCCTCCGCCACAATAAAACGTCAGACGAGCCAATCAGTCTATGAATCAGGAATGATTTACAGTTACAGCGTAGGTGTTTTTCCTGATTTTAACTGACACCCCAGGAAGCCCCGCCCCCTTCTCCCATCTCACACTTGTGATGTTTCGGCCCGTGAAGTCTTCTCTACTCGGTTTTCCCGATTGAAAGATGCGCTGACGCTGCGTCCTTGCTTTCTGTCCCGGTAAATGGAGAATGTTTTGAGTTCATTAATGTGAAATAAAATCTATCATTATGTGTTCCCCTAGGCTGAAATTAGACACGTATATACTTTAATATATGCAAACTAGATTTATTAGAGATGCCAATTAAACTTCAGGTTTTGGTGGAAAGAAAATGACAGTCTTGACTGACATCACGCTTATCTGTTCAGGAGGAGTAAACATCTTTTGGTCCCGGTTTCAGTGATTAATAAATAAGTAATATAATGTTTGCTGTGTTTGGGCTTTTAACCTGAATGGACTTTCATGCTGCAAGTGATAAAATGAACCCATTAGCACTGACTCCACCCACTAACTTAGACTTTTAGGCAGAAACATCTCAGATTACGTAATTATTAATGTCATCTTCATATCATAATTATTACTAAATGATTAAAAACATGCAAAACACAATCTTCTGTAGAAGGTTGTAGAAGATGCTTTTTTGTGGGTGTTTACAGTTAAAGTTTGTAACGTGTTAAAACTGGTGTGTGTTGTGTTTTGTAATGCAGTGTGTTGTTTGTGTGTGTTGTGTTTGTGCAGCTCAACAATCGGTGGATGATCTGGGGTGGCAGGGAGACCTGGACATCCCTCTGTCATACGGTACTAATACACACTAAACACACAGGGCTGTATTCAGAGTTGAGATGATACTGAAACTGTGCACATCAGACTTCACTTCAGACTTTTGTTCAGCAGTTTGTGTAGAGGTGTGAGAGGCGTGTCTCGGTTATGTGTGATTCTGGACTTGAACTTAAGCTCATTTTCTGCTGTGATATCAGCTCAAGCCAGGAGCTACTAAGATATAACAAAATAAATTGCAAAATAACAGGATGTGCTGGATCAAGTGCTATTCTCTGTGCTGCTGAGTAATGAATGTGGAAGCCATGCTCGCCAGTGGTCTAGACACTGCTGAAAAAGCCCTACTGAAAAAAGCCCTACTGAAAAAGCCCTACTGAAAAAGCCCATCTCGGACGCTTCTACTAAAAAATCCGGCGACCGCGGAGGTGTGAAATACATGCAGGTCATTTTGATAATCTGAATGTGGAGCTCAGAAAATCCACTTAAGCAGCTGCGTAACCCGAATATGAGGAACTTTCCCCCATGTACATATCAGTGTGTCTTAAATCACCAACTCTGAATACAGCTCATACTGAGCACACACTGTACTACACACTGAACTACACACTGTACTACACACTGAACTACACACTGAACTACACACTGAACACACACTGTACTACACACAGTACTACACACTGAACAACACACTGTACTACACACTGTACTACACACTGCTACACACTGAACTACACACAGTACTACACACTGAACAACACACTGTACTACACACTGAACTACACACTGTACTACACACTGAACACACACTGTACTACACACTGAACTACACACAGTACTACACACTGAACTACACACTGTGCTACAAACTGAACAACACACTGTACTACACACTGAACTACACACTGTACTACACACTGAACTACACACTGTACTACACACTGAACAACACACTGTACTACACACTGAACTACACACTGAACTACACACTAAATGTTAAAAGCTTTGGATCTCACTGAAAATCTTTCTTATTTACATTAAAGCACTACTGTCGGTTCAGTATTTAAATATTTAAAAGGTTGATATATCAACTTATACACATTTGTGTGTACGTGTGTGTGTATGTGCGTGAATATACAACTCAGAAATGCTTAGTAACGCACTTCCTCAGGTTCATTAAGTACTGTATGTAGGCTTGTACTCAGTAAGTGATCCTCATGTGTGAAGCTCCATGATTGCCTCCTTCTTCACTTTTCTCTTATCAACGTGCCGAGGCTTTTAAACACCCGAGAGTAGGCTGAGTTTCACCTACTCCAGCATCTCTGTGCATCTTCATCACAGTCGTTAAGCGAAGAGATACTGCAGTTTACACCTGTTTCTCCTGGGCATGGGATTAAGCTTGCTGAGTGTGTGTGTGTGTGTGTGTGTTTATTCCTCTACTGCAGGAGGTATTAACTTGCCTCAGATCATCTTGGATTTAAACCTGGCTTTTAACGAACATCTTGACACTTTCAGATGCCGATTGTACCTTCGGGGTTTAAAATCATGTGGTATGGAAAAAGGATGGTGCACTTAGATTGTGTGTTGATTTGACTTGCGTTGCATCATCCGTATGGAATTTTAATAGCTTCTAATATTATTTACTTCTCCTCTGCTATCTGATATATTTATCTGCAGTTATCTAGATATATTTTTTTTACCCTTGAGGAAGCATGCTTAGCAATCTCACTCTTATCACTCGGCGGCTTGATATTGCAAGTTTGGAAATTTCTGCAGAAATGGGAACTTTTTTGTACTAGTTCATTTTTTGCACATATTCCCTCTACATTATTACTGAACAAACTGCTCTGGAATAATCGAATAGATATGTAGATTTTAACCGAAGTTGACAAAGGTATATTGCAAAAAATCATGTTATAGCAAGTGAAAACATCTTCAACTTCAACAGAAATTATAATATAAATTAAGTATGAAAACATTTGGAAGACACTTTGCTAAAAAGTGTTAATTTCTCCTATGTATGGAGACTTTTGGGACACCCTGTAAATTAAGCAATGTGAAGACACTTGACCAATCCTGCCCACTTCCAACGGAATTCTGACCAATCCCACCCACTCCTAAAGTAAGGCTCACCAATCCCACCCACTCTTGAAGTAATGCTCACCAATCCCACCAATCCCAACCATTCCTGATGCATTCTCACCAATCCCACCCACTCCTGAATTAATGCTCACCAATTCCAACCACTCCTGATGCATTCTCACCAATCCCACCCACTCCTGAAGTAATGCTCACCAATCTCACCAATCCCATCCACTCCTGATGTAATTCTCACCAATCTCACCCACTCCTAAGGTAATGCTCACCAATCCCACCAATCCCATCCACTCCTAAGGTAATGCTCACCAATCCCACCAATCCTATCCACTCCTAAGGTAATGCTCACCAATCCCACCAATCCTATCCACTCCTAAGGTAATGCTCACCAATCCCACCAATCCCATCCACTCCTAAGGTAATGCTCACCAATCCCACCAATCCCATCCACTCCTAAGGTAATGCCCACCAATCCCACCAATCCTATCCACTCCTAAGGTAATGCTCACCAATCCCACCAATCCTATCCACTCCTAAGGTAATGCTCACCAATCCCACCAATCCCATCCACTCCTGAAGTAATGCCCACCAATCCCACCAATAACGAAGAAAGTTTGACCAATCCCACCACTGCTGCACTTATCGTTGTATGCACATGCCTGCAATATTTTCTGATGTAGTCAACTGATTCTATTAGTCAAAAAATGCAGCGTAGTCATTTAAACCACACTGACCCTGACCAGTACAAAGCAGTTACTAAATATGAATGAAGGAAAGCAGTAAATACCTCAGGCAGTGAGTGGTGATTACATGTGTTGCCTTTCTTTGTCCTGACAACGCGTCATATCTGACCGACTGCTTCCGCCCTCAGGAACGTAAAAAATATTTGCTCCCACAACTTTTTTGTGAGGTCCCAGTCTCTAAGCACACATCACGCTCTTTCACCACAGACCTGTCTGAAAAACACACATCTGCCTTCTTCAATCTTTTACCTGCCGTTAGTCAAGCCTGATAAAAACCAGGAGACTGAGAAAACCAGGTGTGTGTGTGTGTGTGTGTGTGTGAGAGAGAGAGAGTTACTTATATATTACACTTTATGTATTACTTCCAATTAAAAGAACTAAGGTATGTTATGAGATTTACTTTGCTTTGACACTTTTCATTACTTTTACATTCACAGCACGGCCTGCGGTGAAGCACAAAAGAATGAGGGATAAGATTCAGTAGGAAATGGATAAATGGAGTGCAGGATGATCACCCACAATGATGTTATCAGAACTGAAAAACCATTTCACTTTACTGTTCGCTTCTGAAACAGTATGTAATAAGAGAGGCCTGGTGTGGGGAATGGAAAAGGTCAAGATTCTGAGGAATTTGAATGAACAGCAGCAGTTTTTTTTTAATTAATTCAAAGTTAGAAAGATTAATAAAAATGTTAAATGAAATAAAAATACAATATTTCATACGTTAGACAAACCGACAAACTGCATCTAAAGCATAGTCTATATTATTGCATTTCCCACAATGCACTGCAACCTACACAGAATACCCAGAATGCCCTGGTTCAGTTTGTAATGGTATAAGACACTTGTGTAGCCTACTTAGTGAATACTTAGAGTGTGGTTTGGGACGTGTCCACGGTGGAATGATGACAGTCTTTATAATACAAACACAGCTGATTAGTTTTTAAGCCATTAAACACCGGTCTGTCAGTCACCTCCCTTTGTTCCGTCCCACCTGTCTGTCTCGCGATTGTCATGGCGATCCATCACCGGGGGCAACAGCTGTCAAACCCAGTGCAGATTTATTTGACAGCGTTGCTGTGGAGAGGCCACCCGGTAACAGCCCGGGTCGATCTTTATCATCCATCTAAAAATGACACAACTGACAGTGATCAAGGGTCTCGGCTTTTTTTTTATCAGCTGCCATGGGAGAAAGGGAGCTGAACGCGTGTGAACACTGCGATGGAGGTGATAAAAGCCAAGTTTATAAAACGACATTGATTTATGAACCTGCTTTTCAACTTAGTAGAAGGAAAAGTGAGAAAAACAAAGTGAAGGATCTTTTATTCTGTCTAACTGCTGTTTAGCCATGATAAAATAGCCTGAGCGTGTTTTAACTTAACGCTAACACCGTCACGCTAATCCGTTTCGGCTAGTTTTCATTCATAATTTGCCACACTAGCATGTTCAGGTAAAGGATCCATTCGAACCTACAGTGCAGATTTGATTTAATGAAAAATCAACATCATAAATCTTTATTTTATTTATTGGAGTCCTTTGCGTAATGGTTGCTAGCAACAAATCACAACAAACGAAGCAGCTCAAGGTTGGGGGTTATTAGCCTAGCATTACCGTAGCATATTTACTTCTAACTAATTTAGCTCAGTTTTTAAAATTAAAAACATTCTTCACAAACATAGACCCTAATTTTAAAAACTTTATGCTAATACCATTATGGACAAATAATTTTAAAAATTATTAAAGTTCAAATAAAAGCCTTTTGGTCATTGTTTTTTTGGTGATTAGCAGCATAGAATTAGCAATTCAAATTTTAATTAGCGTAGAATAAGCATTTACTAACTCTAATTATGTTTTAAAATCAGAGTAGGAAGAATTCTCAGTAAAAATGTTCAAAAATCCTTTTCACCCAGGACCAATTCATGCTAATACCATCATGCTAATCAGTTCTTGCTAGTTTTCTAGCTAAAGGATTAATTTAAGCGGACAGTTCAGCGTGTCACTATATCTAAGTCTGTAACTCATTTCTGATCGGATACTGTTCAAGATGTCATTTGGTTGTTGTGATCTTGTGTGTTGTGTTGTGGAGAATTTGAATGTATTAGTGTGTGTTTGCTTTGTGGATGAAAGTCAAAGACAGGATCGAGCGATTGAGATTTGAAATGCAGATCTGGTTCTTTTTAAAAAGGGCAAAACAACACCGCTGGGAGCAAGGCAAGCTAACGTCTGTCTTCTGTCAGATTTTCATAAACACACACACACACACACACACACTTACACAGCTGCTACCACCTGAGGGGAAATGCTTCTTTTGTGCTTGTGTCCTTGTGTCTTTCCGCACTCTAAAGGTTACAACATTTGGGATAAGTGCAAAAGGAGATGAATCTCTAAACCCAGCTGTCCATCAGCCCGACTCTCTCCAGAGAAACCAGACTGCTTTTCTGATTTTCTGCTTTTCTTCCTGGATGAAAACCCATCATTTTAAACTGAACCTTGATAAAACAGAGCTGATCCACCTACTAATTACCATCTCCCCAACGCTGGAGCTGTCAATCACCAGTTCCTCCTGCACACGCAGCTAAATCCGCATTCGCCTGAAACTCATAACTTAGAATTTCCAACCTGAAAAACCAAAGAAAACGTCCCTTTGACTCGGAATTCCTACTCAGAAACTCCGGACGATCTGCTCAACCTCGAGTACATCAGGTGACATCAAACCAACATGGCCACAGCATCAGCAGCAAACACAGCAGCACTTCTTCCCTTTAAATGAGTTACACCGTATATACTAGTATTTGCTTTAGATTAATCAACATACCGACATGTTCACTTGTTAAATCTACAGCACTGACTCTACAGTTCACTGTTCTGAGGAGGAAAATATACATCGCTCATCAGCGTGGACATGGAGTCGGCCGTGTTTTTTCCCCCCCGACTTTGTAGCTTGAATGCTTGAGGCTAAAAATGACGTAATTCCAACTTCCCACTTCGGGGGTTAAGATGAACACAGTATAAGAATCTTGCTGTGATTCTGGATGACAGACTCAACAGCTCCAATCACATCACGCCGACCTGCAGGTTCTGCTCATGTCTTCTGCACAACATCAAGAATCCCATCGTTTCTGACCACAGAATCTGCTCAAATGCGCACACGATCTCTAGTTATTTCAGACTATGTTTAGAGTAGATTAGATTTTAGATTAGATTCAACTTTATTATTTCATTGTGAAGAGTACGAGTACAGAGCCGTATGAGTTTTTGGTACTTGTTCAATTCAATTCAATTTTATTTGTATAGCGCTTTTCACAATGCACATTGTCACAAAGGAGCTTTACAGAAATAAATAGATTCAAAAAATATATTGTAAATATGTGAATTTATCCCTAATGAGCGAGCCAGAGGTGACGGTGGCGAGGAAAAACTCCCTGAGATGATGTGAGGAAGGAACCTTGAGAGGAACCAGACTCAAAAGGGAACCCATCCTCATCTGGGTGCAACGGATGGTGCGATTATAAATAAATCCCTTCTATTATTGTGTACTATATGGACAAATAGTGCAAATGTGCAACCAGTAAATTCATCACAGTTTTTGCAAGAAGTCCGGTTGGTTAAAATCTATCCACCGTCCACTGATGGAGTCCTGAGTACGAAGCTGCTCGTGGCAACCGCCACATATTGTTGATATCAATACTGATACTGATACTGAGTGACAGAACAGTTTATTTTGCTCTGTTTATGTTTCCCTGGTTGAAATAGTTACTATGAAAAGCACATGTTCATGCACCTAGGCAACTAGGCTGATGGATTTTAAATGGAGTGCGTTAGCTAGCTGTATAGTTAGCTCGGATCGAGTAGGTCTGCAGTGGAGAAGAGTTTCAGAAGAACGCTGCTTTACCCCTGTGAGTAAAGTACGTGTTAGTTTTTGTCTCATCTGTAGACAGTTTTTCTCACCTAGCCCGCCGCGTTCGCCGTTAGCGAAGAACTCCTCGTGCTGAGTCTTGTATTGAATCAGACACTGTTGTTCCTCCTCTTGGTATTTTCTCAGAGTACAGTTTGCAGTCTGCTTTGCTTTGATCATTAATCGTGAAATATGGCCACATCTCTGTCACTTCATTGCCAGCTGTTGAATAGCATGACATTTACACTAGGGTTACGTTAGATGCTGGTATTGGGGCATTTTTTACAAGCGCGAGTAAATAAGCATGGTATCAGTGCATCCCTATCATATACTATAATGTCCTCTTCAGAGCATTCACGATGCTGCTCCATCTGGTTTATAATCCCCTGAAGTTCTTTCATGTGGCCTCCTTACTGAGGAACTCCACTGGCTCAAACCTCTTTTATTAACATTCGAGGCATCAGAGTTTCCTGGTTGTGAACTACACACCTACACAGCAACTCGGGGCTCCAGCGTGTTCTCTCGGAGGTCTAAACACGCTCGAAGTACGCGTTCTCGCGGTGTTTTAACGTTAAAGTGTTATCAGTGTGTGCCGGGCCTGCTTCTCTCTCAGTGACCTGATTTCCTCCCTCCTCAGTAACATAGCTGTAATTCAAACCGATGTAGAAATCAGCTTCCGGTCTGATCACTTCAATCACACACTGAGCTCTTCAGTGGCTCACCAGACATTGATTTATTGTGCAACATTGACGTCTGCAGATTGACAGTGTATTAGCTACAACAGAGGACTTTCAGGTGTCTTTCATCTAAACTTACCCAAAAATAGCTCGATGATCAGACGTGCCGAACTCAGGGTCTAGAGGGCTACAATCCCACAGAGTTTTGTGTTTACGCCCTTCGAACACACCAAAGGCTGTGAGAATTAGCTAATGAGTTGACATAGGTGTGTTAACTGACGGAGGAACACAGCCCTGATGTGCACCCTATAGAGCAGAATCATTCGTGATCACCGAATCTGATTATAATGCATACACTATTTTAACATAAACTTACCATAAGCATATATATTAAAAACTCCCTGTACTACCCTTCCCATAATCCTAAACCGCCACCCACCAATCAGAGATGACGCTGCAACCATGGAAAAGGAGCTAAATGCCTTTGTTTTGTAATAGGAGGTTCTGGAAGTTCCTCTCGCTAGCTAGCTAGCTACAAAACCTGCTAGCATAGTAGCCAGCTTAAACAGTGTAACATGAGGAACAACAGCATTAGGAGACTCTGATATAAAACTGTACAACATCTGAAGCCAGGAATTAGAACTGAAATGATATTTTAAACAAGGTAACAAAAAACACTCACTCATTTATTCATTTCGCTGGAAATGTATAAAAAAAAAATAAAAAAAAACACTAAGAATGTCCGAGGCAGCATTACGCTTTATACTATACACCTACTCCATTATAAACACCTCTCATTACTGTTTAATTTTTTATCCTTTTAATTTTTTCTTCACTTGTCGTGGAGCTGAGACATCAGGGACACGGGTACGGTTTATTTTTACGCATGGCTCGCGGACTCGTAGGCATGATTAATATCCAGCATCTTCGCAGAATCCGGAGTGAATTACTGACAGAGGTTGTGGATTCTGACGCCTCGGCCCTTAACGTCTCACCTAAGACTTAAAAACAACATGAAGAATGACAAGTGTGTGTGCGTGTGTGTATGATTAGTGTGGACTGTAGATTGGGACGTGCCCGGGGATGAGGAATGAGGACACACAGGCCCGCTCACTGATCCTACTTCAGTATGAGATGTTGGCTCCCTGAGCTGAGAAGACGATCGTGCCGTAGTAACGCCGGAGAGGGTTTCGTCTCCTGTGAAAGTGAAATGAGGTTTTTGATTCACACTGTGCACTTAAACGCTGGACAGGGCTTTAGAGGCCACACGCTGAACGCAGCCGCTCCAGAATAACACAATAACACACTCCATTAATACACACATACACGGGACTCAGGTCTCGGCTTTATTCTGTAACAAGAGTTATAAATCTTCCTCTTTATTTTAATTTTAACATTAAATCTAAAACATCTGTAAATGCACTAAAACGTACATTTCGCAAGACAGCCACTTCACTGTAAGCAGGAGAATTGATAATTACACACTCACTGGAAAAAAGGCTCTAAACTATTTCCACTCAGATGCCTTTCTTAGTGCTAGATATCTGACTGAATTCTGGATCCTGATTGGTCAGAAAGTGTTTTCTAGAGCAGCAGCTCTGACAGTAGCGCCGCTGCAAGTCACAGGTTTATATCAATGCTCTTGTTCCGATACGTTATCGTTTCTATAGTAACAGCTCATTCACTGGGACGTGTACCGCGGACGCTCCATGTAAACGGATTAAAAAATCGCTGATATGGTGAAGTTTTCTGTAATGAGATGATTTTTCCATGTATGGAAGGAGTCTCCAGGGTCAGCGCCATGCAACAGTCAGTGGTAAAGCTCTAGGTTTAAGTTTTCCAGTTTTTCCAACATTGTGGTTTCTCAGTATCTTGACAAGATGCGTTTTTTTTTTTGTGTTCTTATCTTCTAGAGGGAGAAAACAGAGGCTGGTGAGGGAACGAGTGTTTACAGGTGCTAGCGTAAATGAGAACAGGAACTAACATTAACATTAGCAACTATAAATGGATAAAAAAAAGTATGACGTCATTCTGTAATAAATAAGAATTGTAACGTTCAGCAAACTGCTGTGGTGTAAGAGGAATAAAATACTGTGGGATGTGCTGAATGATTAATGTTCCATGAAAGAAGTTACTTCCTGTTGTTAGCTATACGCAGTCGTTTCCTCATCAGCCTCTCTTATTTCTCTCTCTGGAAGTCAGGAACCATCCAAAGAACCCCTGAGGAACCCTTTTTCTCAGAGAGTGTGCTGCGTGCGCTCGCGACGCCGTCATCTTCAGAACACCGTACGCGTTTCACTTTGGTGTACTTACATCATCCTTACATCAGCGAGCGTCACCGCTTTACGCTTCATCCTTTTCATCCTGCCGCCGCTGGAGCTCAGAACCCGAGCATCAATTCTCAGTCACGTAAGGTGATCAGGGTTCACGCATAGCTCGTCTTATGCTAATCCACACACAAGTGGAGAGAGCTATCTGCTCATGATCCTGCACCCGTCTCAGGCTAACGAGTGGCGTGCAGCGCTTCCTCCTCTCTGAATAACTCAGAATAATGGAGAGGAGAGGAGAAGAGAGGGCTGTGCTCATGAATACAACATGCTGCTTTCAATGTCACAGAGGTCAGAAGTTTAATTATTAATGCGCTAATACATACACATACACTTAAAAAAAAACAACAAAAAAAAAACAGGAGGCCTCACTCATCCTCTAAACATTATGTTCCATACACTTATTAATAAAATTCATGTATTATTCAAAAGTGTGTTTTCTGAAGGTAGGATCAAAAAAAAAAAAAAAGACACACAGCCAAACGCAGACCTTCAGTATGTTGTCTTCACACACAGTACCAGCCTGCTTTAAGTCTTTAAGTAATTAACCCCAAGGTGACTTTATTTATTTTGTAATGTCATATCCACACAAAAAAAACAGCAATAAAATCCCAGTCATGGGTTTAGCGCAACAACAATGACATTCAGATGCTAATAACTCACCGAGTACAATGCAGGATACACACAGCTCGGCTTTAGCTGCTAATTGCTTAGGGAGGAAATCTGATCCCCAGCATCGACACAGATCTTTCAGGGCTTTTAAACTATATCTTATATGATCTAATCACAGGCTCAGTCCCAAACGCTAGCTTTCCTGATTTTAAGAAAAGAGTCTAAACACCACGGTGTGATGAAGTGGAGCTGTTATCACCGCACTGAAGTTCCTCCTCTCATACCATATTATTGGCTCACCTCTGAGATGAGATTGTCAGCAAGCACACGTGGGTGTGATGGTCAGGGGTGCACATACTTTTGGCCATGTGGTACGTATGATGTGACGGATGCTTTGAGGGAACAGGAACTTTCTGATTTAAAAAAAGTAGGGGGATTTTTTTTTTGTAAAAGTTTCCTGAAGCTATGGATTATGTTGTACCTGAAGGATTACGCGGTTCACTGGAGTTTGACTGGATTGAAGGTGTGGAAGATCAGCGTGTTGCCTGGAGCTGAATCGAAAGCAATATCTCGAGGGGCGGGAAAAAAAAAAAAAAAAAAAAAAAAAACACACGAATGAAATCCAGTTAGCGTGGGGGATTTGTGTTTGCTGCGTTACCTCATAATTCAGTAGGAAAATATCGTCTAAGTCCAAACTCTGGGCCAAACAACAGAAGTGAAGTCAGAGGGAGAGTTTCTTTCAGACGGCGGGTCGAATTGCTTTCAGCGAGGCTCCTGATTGCAAATTGCATCCCGTACTTCAGGAACGACGAGCTCCGATACGCGGACTGCAGTGTCCACTTTGCTGGAATGGAACTTCGATAAGGGCCTCTCGGGGTCTTTTATACGGCAAGTGCATGGTGTAAAAGGTATTACTCTCAGCGGAGGTGTGAAGATGAATTTGGTCATGAAGTTCAGCGAATAAGGAGGCGGCGAGCTGCACTGAGGTGCGTATGAAGTAGAACAAGCAGGGACAAGCCGATTCTCTTCTCCACATCATATTCCGGTGACAGACGGCTTGCATAAGTATTCACTCCCCTTTTGAACTGCTCAACGTTTTATAGGAACTGAAATGGATGTAATTTGGATTTTAGGTCATGAATCTACACAAAATAGCCCATAATACTGAAGTGGAAGGAGGCAATCTATATAGTTTGCAAAAGTGATTTACAAAATTAAATGTAACGGTTATGATTTTGCATAAGTATCCAATTGGCTGGTGTGAAACCGTTACATTAGTTCACATAATGAGTTGAATGGAGATAACCCATGTGCAGTATGAATACATCTGTTCCTGGAAGAACCCAGAGTTTGTTAGAGATAGAGCATAAAAAATACTTTTAAAAAAAAAGGCATCGTGAAGACCAATTATATCAAAATAATCTCAATCAGGATTTGGTTATAATAAAAAAAAAAATCCTAAACTTTGAACTTTAAATCCATTATTAAAAATGGAAGAAAAAAAAATACAGCTGGAGATTGTCCACCAAAAACAGTGACTAGGTAAAGAGGGGATTAGTCAGAGAAACAACCAGGAAGCCAAGAGTAATGCTGAAGACGATGCTACCACCACCACGCTTTACTGTGGGGCTTATCAGGGTGATTTGCTTTGTGCCTTATATTAGTTGTGGTCTTACAGTCATTGTGCAAGCAGATGAGCTGCTCTGAAGCTGTGTGTGTGTGTGTGTGTGTGTGTGTGTGTGTGTGTGTGTGGGTGTGTTAGATATAATGACGGAGTTGCAGAAAAAATGGTTAATTACGGCACAGGATGTCAAACATACCACACACACACACACACAGGTGTGTGTCTCGCTCTTATGATTAATTAAAGCGAGAGGTTTCCAAGTAGCCAAGCTTAAAAAAATGACCAGTGAGTAATCTGTGTGTGTGTGTGAGAGAGAGAGAGAGAGAGAGCAAGACTCCAAAATCTTAATAATGACTGTGACAAAGACTCCATAAACACCTCATTCCTCTTTGCAGTGTGTGTGTGTGTGTGTGTGTGTGTGTGTGTGTGTGTGTGTGTGTGTGTGTGTGTATGTGTGTACTGTGATGAACCACAGCGTGTAACTACCCTATCTGAACAGATCTGTCCTGAAGCGAGTGTGTTCACTGTAGGGGTGGAATGTCAGCCTGCAGGCTGTACTACACACACACACACACATGCACACACACACACACACACACACACACACGCCCAACAAAGAGTTCCAACTGTGAAATTAATCGAACTTGTGGTGTGAGAGGCAGGCAGCACAACCAACTCAAACGACCGTGTGTGTGTGTGTGTGTGTGTGTGTGTGTGTGTGCATGTGTGTGTGTGTGTGTAGTGTGTGTGTGTGTGTGTGTGTATGAAATCACACTCTCCTGTAGTGTACACATCTGAGTGTGTGCATCTTTTTGTTTTTGTGTACGAGATGTTAAACACACAATACACTTGCTGTTTAAATGGTTATATTCACAAGAACACTGTTGCTAGGCAACTGAGAAGGACAGACACTCAGTGTAAGCTAGCTAATTACTGAGGCTAATGATTTTTCTAGCTAGAGGTCTTTGATACAGGCAATGTGAATACGCTGTAACTACGGAAACCAGACCAAAATGTCAGGAACGGCAACATTTACCTCAGATGTGTAGATACATCACGAAAAAAAAAAACCTCTGCCTGACTAAAATCACACTAAAACCATCATTCGCTAAATATAATAAACCGCTAACTGGAATTTATTGATGGCACCTTCTTGTAAATATAGTAATCACATGACTATTTGATGAATAAATGAATAAATGGAGCTGATGTTGAGAGCAATAAAAGGGGCGGGGCTAAGAGAACATGTTAATGAAAGAACACGTAGCACTGCTAGCAAACACGGTTGATTACGCTAACAAGCTAACATCACGTAGCTCTTTTAACATCATTTCTGCTAGCACGTAGCGCACAGAAAACAGCCATTCCGAAAGAAGATGCTTAGTTTACACTCCGTTTTCCGTTTTTCTCATAACGCATCTGATATTAATGTTCAATTTCTGCTAATTAACCAGCGTCCTAGAAAAGTGTGTAAATAAACCGTGCTCTTTTTCTCACTGGAATGTGCTGAATCTTAAACAGAGGTGAGGAAGTCGTATTCGTGCGTGACATTTATTTCAGGACCGGGCAGCTCAAAAGACAAATTGCGTTTCCCTACAGAGAGACGGACAAAAAGAAAGAAGCACTGAGAGACGAAAGAGATGAAGTTATGAGAAGAGAAAAAAAAAAAAACAAAGGAGAAAAGATAGAGGGATTCTGATCAAGAAAATGATGCCGAGTGATGAAAAAAAGAGGGCACAGCGTCCTACAAACACGGCCCGAGGCTGCATGAAGACAATCTGCCCCACACACACACACACACACACACACACGCACACACACACTCACACACACACACACACACACACCCACCCTGTGTTATTGCAGTCGCACGCCATTGTTAATGTTATGGTTAAGTCCCGAAGCAGCTTTACAGAAATAAATACATTCAAATGAAATGAAACCAAAATAAATTATTGTAAATTATCACCATCTTCCGACCGATCACAAACACTGTGGAGTAAATAATCATCCGCAGCTCCTCCATCAGTCACGTGACATGCTTGCGTAATAATTATTGTCTCATTTTATGCTATTTAAACCTGAAACAGCTAGCCGAACAGCTTCTGTAGTCGAAAGCTAATTTAAACCCGAGTGGTTGTTTGCTAAGTGTTAGCAATAGCATTACAGTTCTTCATAAGCTGAAGCATTTTTTCCCAAAAGAGTACATTATTCAGGGTCTCATTCATATTTACACGGTGAAGCGGCTCAGAGAAACTGCTTGTTCAGCTCTTCACCTCTGTTTATGCCAGCGTGTGTGTGTGTGTGTGTGTGTGTGTGTGTGTGTGTGTGGGTGGTTAATTAGCCACTGAGAGGCTGAAACTGATCCACGCTCATCTGTGACACCTGCGCTCATGTTAGCAGGCTGCTGATTTAAACCCGACCCAGTTTGTGTAACTCCAGCACATGGGATTGGGAATTTCACTGTATTTATTCCCACTAGCACTGATTCAAGTACCGGGCCGATATCAGCAAAAGAACGCTGGATCGGATATCAGAGTTAAAACAACAACAACAACAAAAAACACACACATTCAGTATGATTCTATAACAAATAGAAAACATAGGAATTGGGTTTGGAAAAGACATTTCTGGATCTGAAAATATTTTCATTTAAATTGACGCAATAGTGTTGTTTTGTTAAACAACATACATATTCATTATGTCGTATATTTAATCTTTTATATTCTATTTATTTTGTAAAGTTTAACCTGCGGTTAAACCTTTAAATCCTGCGGTTTAGTGTAAATATTGTTTCAGCTACGTATTTTTTTCCTGTTCTTTTTTTTTTTTTAAGTGAACCACTTCCAAAAATGTCGCATTCATATCGTATTTAAAAAAAAAAAAATCAGTTATAAAGTTTAGTAGCTTTTAATGACAAAAATACAGAATTCGTACCACTACAGTGTGATAATCCCGTTTTCAGATCGACTGATCGGACGCAGGTTGCTCAGAGGTAAAGCTATAACCTTTAGCTTTCTGCCACAGGAAAGTTTTAAGGATTCATGTCATGTGCTTTAGTTTCATTCTTCTCCTCATCATGTCATTGGTTTGCTACCTTATTGTTTTCACCTGCCAGGTTTTGACTGCGTGCATGGATCATTCTAGTTTGTTGTAGCTGTTGAGTTTTTGCACTTGCATCCTGCCTTCACTCACCGCACCTTACAGCTGTTACCAGGAATAAGTTGCACAACGTAGAAAGTGGTCATCAACCCTGTTCCTGGAGATCTACCTTCCTGAGCCATAATCCGACCAGAATCGCTCCCACCTGACCATCTAATCAAGAAGCTAGAGATTAGAGATGAACAAGGAAGATCTCAAGGAAGAGGCTTGGTGACCACTGACAGAGAACTATCTCGTGTGTTTATTCTGATAGATCTCTCTTTCCTGGGATTTTGATTTTGGAGTTAGAAGAGAAAACATAAATCCTGGTATAAAATAAATGCACAGATGATGGTATCGCCGAGCTAAAATTGTCTTGTGTCACTCATCAGCTACCTCATGCTACAGACTTACCACCAGTGTCTAGAGCAACTAGAGCTAATCTCACAGAAGAAAACATAAAACACAGCAGTACAAATACTGTAGTGGCAGAACTAGCACAGAACAAATCTACTAGTCTTTAGCTCCGCCCAACGATGCTAGTTTCCATCTAGCACCTAATCCTGTTTCATCTCTTCAACACACAGAGTAGAGAATCATCTATATTTTCTGTTATTTAGCAACCATTTTGTGCCGATTACTGTGCTTCCACATGCTTCGCTGTGGTTTGCAGTTTTCCACACGAGCACACACCCCTCTTCCTGATATTCCACAGAGCCGAAATCCACGCCGTGCAACGAGTTACAAAAGAAAATCGATATAATAATGAAATATTTCCTAGCATGTCATGTACCACCTGGCTACACGTTGTCACTTGTTTCACTTCTTCACTGTTTATGGGAAACAAGCTGAATTCTTTTCTTATTAACTAAAAGAGAAAGTGAAGGAATGATAGTTTATAGGTGCTATAAGTGTTTATAAGTGAGAACAGGAACTAACTTCGACAGCAACTATGAGCGGATAAAATGTAGCTGTTTAATAAAATTTGGCAAATTGTGTTAACTGCTGTGGTATAAGAGGAATAAAACACTTCAAGGTGTGTTTTAGGAAAATAATCAACTTTTGGGTGCTAATAGTAATTCTGGTTCATTCGGTATATATAACAGTAACACACACACTGTTTTATTACTTACTTAGCAATCATGCTAAAGTTAAGCTAATTAGAGTCAAACTAGCTAGCTAGGATTAGTTATTAGTTATTATTATTAGACTTTTCGCAAATGGTCTCGCTCGGCACGAAGAGGTTTGTTTGGTGCACTGGAAGAGAAATCGCATTCCTAAACAGCTGTCCGAGTCTCGCAGCATCTTCTCCTGTTGAATTCGGTTCATTTTCTGTGGGTAAACATTTAAAATAGCAGTGAAGAGGAATAAACCTGACCTCTTCTCATTAGAGCTGTTTACATATTTACATTCCAGATGATTGCACTCTGTCATTTCATGCCCACCTCCATAATTACTAAAGTGATATGAAGGGGGCATGCGGCATTTTTCCCCCCCATTCGTTTCTATAAACCGCGTAGGCGGCGCGATTAGCGATATGTTTCATCCCGAATGTACGTTGTACAGTGGGATCTAGCTAACTGGGGAGGAAGGTAGCAGGGGAATCTATGGGGATCTCATCGTGCTGACCTTGCATGGGGAAAAAAAAAAAAAAAAACGGCTAAAACGGGACCTTAAGGACTTATAATTAGCATGCAGCTGCAGCGAGGAGAGAATTAGCGAACTGCACAGTCCACACAAACACACTCCGCCTGGTGATTCATCAGATTTAGCTTAATTATTCATTTCCTGGGAAAGGAACAGTAATTGGGTGAAAGCCGTGGAAGAAAGGCAGCAAAGTAACAACAAACGATGAATGAGGGAAGTGGATGAGACTCCCATGCTGCTGTTAGCATTGAGTGTGTGTGCAGTAGCGTCATTTAATACACAGTATTGAGCCATAAAGTCGACCTCTGGGAACAATAAACACTGTGTGTGTGTGTGTGTGTGTGTGTGTGTGTGTGTGTGTGTGTGTGTGTGTTCATTTGTGTTTAGATTTGCCTTGTATAAACACTACAGCTATTCATGCACATGGTTTTTTGTTTTCTGCCATTTTCTGAATCTTAAACTACAAATATCTACAACCAAATGTCTTATTTTGGATATTTTCATTCTAATAAATGGAATTCTGTTTTATAAGCTTCAGGTTTGTGAATATAAATCTGTGTATTTCTCTAATGGAAGCCTCAGTGGGACTGTGTGTAAAGTCACTTAGTGCTTCTTATTATTTCTGTTTGGTCATGAAATTAAGCCTCAGTGTTAAAATGTAAAGGAATTAAACAATATTCGTCAGCTTACTTTCGGGAATTGATGCTAAATTAGGGTTAAAGAATGAGTTAAAATTATGTTCAAGTTGAGAGGGAAAAAAAATGGTGAAAAGAAAATAGTAGTCCAGTAAACAAGGAAAATAAATAAATGAATAAATAAAAACTTTATTCCTATAGCATATGCAATCAAAAAGTCTGATATACCAATAGATAGATAGATAGATAGATAGATAGATAGATAGATAGATAGGTGGAATAAATGACTAAGTATGAATGGATAAATGAATACAAATAAAAAACAAATAAATAAACAAAAAAGGAGATAGATAGATGGCAGAAATAACCACTACTACTTAAGGTATAGTCAACTAAGTCAAATCAACAACACGGAAAAGGTGAACACATTAGGGTAATCAGCTAATGTCACGACAGGGGGCGGAGACAGGACTGGGACTGAAGCTAAAGTGAACTGGAAGCTAAACAACAGGAGAGCAGGACTTTTCTCACTCAGATGCTACATGTGAAGAGAGGAAATTAGTTACATCATCCTGAGGGTGTGCAAACTTTTGCACTTCACTGTATCATGGAATATAATTTTAAAATCTTGTAACTATGTCCAGAAGTTCAAGTTAAAATATTATATTTTCTGCACACCAAGAGTTAAAATAATCACCATTTTAGACGTATTAAAGTCCCGGGTTTTGTTATTGTTACTATATCAACCACGTCCACGTTTGATACGTTTCCTCATAAACGTCTTCTATTTCTGACGTGCGGTGGCGGATTAAACTCCTCGTCATATTGCACTTCATTAGAAAGATATCGTATTTGATCGAAGTCATATTAAAAAATTCCCGAAGAGTGATTTTAATGCAACAGCAGACGTTTCATTAGCATAAATGATATTAGCGTCCCACGCGTTAGGCTCTCTGCCTCCACGGCTATAATAACGCAAACACTAAAATCCAATCCAGTCACGTCTTATTTTCAAATCATCGAGTCACGGATGAGCAAACAGAGATGTTTCAGAGATTAAGGAGCTGATCTGGGATCAGACCTGAGCTGCGATTTTTGTCTGTTTAACTTGAGAGAGAATAAAGAGAGGCTGGTGAGGGAACGAGTGTTTATAGCTGCTGTAACGTAAGCGACAACAGGAACCAACTCGTTTCACTCAACATCGAATGTAACTATAAACGATAAAAAAACAATGATGTGGTAAATTCTGTGGGGAAAAAGGCTGAAAAACAAGTGTATATTAACAGAACTTAACAAAGATGATTTAGTTTCTTGGCAAACAGACAAAAGTAGTAAGTAAGTAAATAAAGAAATAAATAAAAAAGAAAGAAACATAAATATATAATTAAATATGTTTAATTCTATAGCACATGCACTTAAAATGTACAAGTCTAACAGAACAATTTAGATAGATAGATAGATAGACAGATAGATAGATAGACAGACAGATAGATAGACAGATAGATAGACAGACAGATAGATAGATAGATAGATAGATAGATAGATAGACAGACAGATAGATAGATAGATAGACA
>CM041003.1:1616832-1626953 GCA_022985145.1 Pangasius djambal
CACAAGACCCTGTGAATGAGCTGTTACTATAGAAACGATAACGTATTAACACAATGCATTATTTATAAGAAGTATACCGTTTTGTGTTCATGTTACTGTTCATATGAAACAGAGCGCTCTGCGTTGTCCCAGATGATCTCATACTGGTGCACTGAGTGCGCGCACACACACACACACACACACACACACACACACACACACACTGCTATCCACATAAGCAGCATCTGCTTCCACAGTTCCTCTCAGAGATGTTTGCTCTCACTGAAAAGGATGTATTTAATGCAATCTGCTGTGACGAGGATAAATATTGTGATGATTTATTCACCGCAGACGCTAAGGACGGAAATGTCAGCGCACACTTAAACGCTGACTTTAATTACCAGCTCGTTTTCCAGATCTGGGCCGTAACTTTTCCAGGCGATGGCGTCGACACAAAGCCAGACGTTTCCTCGGCGTTTAAGCGTTTAGTAGCATGTTACCCCTTTTAAAGCTTCCGCCTTATTCCACTGTTCTGCTTTAATTAGGGGGGAAAAAAACCCAGAAAGCAATTAATCAAACAGAAAGCAGACAGAGAAATATTTCTCTGTTCATTCGGTTTGCGTCTTTGTGTAATCAGGAGTAATTATGCGATTTGTCCCATTTTAAAATCTTTAATTAAAATCTGTGAGTTTTGACACATTTGTGTAATCAAACTTCATTTATTATTCATTTGTTTGATTCTTTCTGTGAACGAGATTCGGATTCAGGGTTTGTGAACGTTGACGAAAGTCTGATGGAAGGAAGGATGGAGTCGTGATGAAGCGGAGTTACTCTCACCACCCACAAGTTATTCTTTTTCTGTAACAGCACGCCCTGAAGTGTTTTATTCCTCTTACACCACAGCTATTGTCCAGTTTTTGATAAAGAATGACAGCACACTTTTTAACCGTTTACAGTTACATTTCATGTTCTATGAAACGAGTTAGTTCCTGTTCTCACTTGTGTTATAGCAGCTATAAACACTCGTTCCCTCACTCAGCCTCTCTGTCCTGAAGACGTCTGAAATCTTAAAGCTGCAGCTTTACCTCTGGCTGTTACAAAGCGCTGACACTGGAGACTCCTTCCGTAAATGTTACGTAAACACGTTTCTCCTAACGGAAAACTTCACCGTATCAACGACTTTTACAATCTGCTCATGTGGAGCGTCCGCTGTAACTCCTTACAGGTTTTATAAAACTGTTTTTATGATGGTTTCATTATTTTATTAGCGGATTTTTTCAGGCAGCTTTTTAAAGACTCTTTCATGTATTTTATGGAATTAAATATCTCAAAAGCTGCAGGTGAAAATGAGTTAATTATGGAATAACCGTAAGACACAATCATCGTCTTAAAGGCAGGGAAATGGACAAACACCAGATGGACAAATAATCAGCAATAAAAATGAGCTGCTGGTTACGTGAGCTAAGAGAGCAGGTTCACTCCTCTCACCACCTGTGTGTAAAACTCACAATCACTCATCACCATTGTTTCCAATGACCAATCAATGACCACCATTGTTCCCAACAGCCAATCACTAAACACCATTGTTCCCAACAACCAATTACTAATCATCATTGTTTCCAACGACCAATCAATGACCACCATTGTTCCCAACAGCCAATCACTCATCACCATTGTTTCCAACGACCAATCAATGACCACCATTGTTCCCAACAGCCAATCACTCATCACCATTGTTTCCAATGACCAATCAATGACCACCATTGTTCCCAACAGCCAATCACTCATCACCATTGTTTCCAATGACCAATCAATGACCACCATTGTTCCCAACGACCAATTACTAATCATCATTGTTTCCAACAACCAATTACTAATCATCATTGTTTCCAACAACCAATTACTAATCATCATTGTTTCCAACGACCAATCAATGACCACCATTGTTCCCAACAGCCAATCACTAATCACCATTGTTCCCAACGACCAATCACTAATCATCATTGTTTCCAACAACCAATCACTAATCATCATTGTTTCCAACAACCAATCACTAATCATCATTGTTTCCAACAACCAATCAATGACCACCATTGTTCCCAACAGCCAAAAACTGATCACCATTGTTCCCAACGACCAACCACTGATCACCAATGTTCCCCCTGACCTATCACTGATCACCATTGTTCCCCCTGACCTATCACTGATCACCATTGTTCCCTCTGACCAATCACTGATCACTTTCACTACTGCTGTTTCACTGTATCTGTTCTTGATGTATATACTTATGGAGTTTTGGAAGTATGTAAATGGTTAGTTTGTGGTGTCGTGACTAAAGATGACTTCTGTCTATTAGTAATGTTAGAATCTGTTATTGTCTCGTGATAAAACTCTATATTTCCTTCTCAAATCTTCCTTCTTCATGTAACATGTGTTGATATGCAAATGAGCATGACCATTCAATGAATATGCAAATTAGTCTTCGACATCATCCAGCAACTTCTAGTGCCTTTTTTTGTTACTGTGATTTCTTTCGGTTTTATTACGTCCTGCCCTGTTTCATGTTCAGAGTGTTTTCCTGTTGTTGTTTTTTTCCCTTTGTCATTCCGTAGCGTCGTTCCCGGGGGAGAGACGAGAACGTGAACATCTGCACACAGATGACGGCAGTTTTGAGTGATGTTACTTCTTTCATATTAAAGGAGACATCAGTTAAATCTGTGGTTATCTCTGTTAGCACTGACTGCTCGCTTCACTGAACAGGAGGATTATGGGTAAATCTTTCCATTGCCATTATTTACAGCCTGATGTATTATTATTATTATTATTATTATTATTATTATTATTATTATTATTATTATATTGTCTGTCAATGCTGAGAAACCGAACGTTATAAGGTGCAATAAGAACGTTATAACAGTAATCGTGTTATCATTTTGTTATTTAGTTGTGTGTGAGTTGTGTGTGACGCAACATTGTTGTTATTGTGTTATTACTTGTATTAATAACTGTAAGTGTTGCCTTGAAATGTTCAAACGAATTTGAATTTTTCAGTGTAATTATTTTTCTTTTAAGTCACCAAGTCATGGCGCCAAGTTCGTTAGACATTCGGGATCCGGGAGACTGATGATCTTCACACTCTGATGTTTATGCTCGCTTGAAGAATCATCAGAATAGCTTTCTGACAACATGCGCATGAGTTCAGAAAGGTTTCAGCAGCTCACTCTGAGAAAAGGAGAGGAGAGAGATGAGAGAGCAGCAGATCTAACGCCGTGCGTGTCTGAGAGAGCTATCACCTCTGACCTTGATGGGTTCAGTAGCAGTGAATCATTCCGAGACACAAGAAATGAGACATACAGCATCTTTAGAAACAAACATAATCATGCATAATATGGAAAAGAATACGTTAATGAACGTAAACGTTAAGAAATGATCATAGAATCAGAGGCAAAAAAATTTTAACGGATTTTAATGGATTCCTTTAATGGATTTCAAATCTAAATGGAATACACTGATATTAAATCTTGAAATTACATGAAAATACATGAAACTACATCTCACAGATTACTCCCGGAGTTTGTGTGTTTTTAAATTCGGCTGCTCTGGTTGTGCCCTGGAGCTACAAGGTTACTGTTGCTAACATTGTGTTTATCAATCAATGGCGTCTCTTTACTCAGCACTAAAGAGCGTGTTCGAGCAAGCTCTTAACATACACCCCAGCACCAGCGTGTCGCGTCTGTACGTCCCTTCCCTGTAAACAGACTCATAGTGCAATAAAAAGGCCGAATGTCAGGAGAACGAGGCAAAGAAGCTGCTAGACACTCGTGACTAGTCCCGATTTAATTACAGCCGTCGGGAAGGACGTTAAAGGAGACAGACCTCCTCCTGAAAAACAAATCCCGTCCAAGTGCGTCTTAGCCCTGATTCTTTTATTCTTGATTGTTCAGCATCTCAAACAGACTTGCTGATGTGCTTTCTGACGCACTGTTATCTAGAAACGCGTACACAAGCCTGTCACGGAGCTGAAAAAAAAAAAAAACGTAGCTCCATCAGTCCTCTTCAGTTACTCAACCCCAGCGTCAGAACTCAGGTAGGGAGTGTAGGCCTGAAGTCTGCGCTTCTGATGATGATGATGATGATGATGATGACATCTGATTAGTGATGATATTTAATTAGTTTGAATATGGATTTGTTCTGCCGTTCCTGCTGCTCTGTTACTGTAAATGACCGGAGCGTGGTGGTGTTTTTCTGGCCGAGCTTAAAGCAGAACTCCTCGTGTATAATTGATGAGTGCTGACGGTTTGAAGCAGGAAGGAGGCTGTGAAACCGCCTCGTTTTTTCGTCCCTGCTGAGGAGGTGTTAATGTAGGACAGTTTACATTTATAGAGTCCGTAGGGGGCCGTCACGTTTACAGCTCGCTCGCTCACTCGTTTTCCATACGGACGATTCATTAGCGTCTGATGGAGAATAAAAGGAAGAGAAAAATGTGTAAGAACTGGGGGATGAATTTAAAAAAAAAATGGTGGGGTTCCTTCTGTGGACACCAAAAACTGAGCTACGCAGGAAAAACCCTTATAAAGCAGTTAGTTACGTAGATAAGCTACGAATCCTAAGCCGAATTAATGCTATTTCTAAAAGTTATAGATTGTAAATTCAGTTACATTAAATACAAGAGAATCACTTTCACTCATTTTCCTTCTGAACTTTTTGGAGCGATTGAGACTTTTAGAGCACAGAACATCCCTCTGACATGATGATGGCTGTATTTAGGTCTCTCTCTCACACACACACACACACACACACGCACACACAGTTTCTGAAATGGCCGCCGGTTCTGGTGTTCATGAAATGATCTAAAAAAAGTGCTTCTGAATAACTCAATAAGATAATTGCATGTAGGTTAGCTGATTAAGAAGTGATCTCAGTGGGTTTTATGTCTCTCTCTCTTTTTTATATATGTGTGAGAGGATGGCGCTTTTTGATGACATCATCTCATCGCTCCTCTACGGGATGGAAACGCAACCTTTCACACATTAAGGGTTTAATTTAAAGCTGCTAATTTTACTGTACTATAAAATAGAAATTTTTTAAATGAATATAAAGTCTTCCAAAAAGTTCTGATTGATTAAGTTCAGGGTGAGGGGTGGAGTTAACGCTCGTATTAACCTAAATAGAGAAAATGTTTTAGTTTAATGAAGAGGCAAAGTAATATATACATATACTGTGTGTGTATATATATATATATATATATATATATATATATATATATATAGTATATATACAATTATATAATGATAATAATAAGACAGTATGTAGATATATGAACACTGACTACATGAATAGAATGGTGGGAGCGTGCGCGCGCGTGTGTGTGTGTGTGTGTGTGTGTGACTAAGAGAGAAAAGGTTTGAGATAAAAGCTGAAGCGTTGCAGGTGAGCAGAGTGCTCTGTGAAGTGGATAATTGGTCCCTTGATATAAGGCGAGATGATGGAGCCACTAGAGTCGCAGTCTGTGCACTAATCAGCCATGTTTGTTTGTTTCTTTGTTTGTTTGTTTTTCTAAATTTTCCTCTTTAACAAGCACTTCTACAAACTCTTCATTCTGTTCATCCTTACTGTGTGATACAGTTTCCTGGTTTACTTCCTATTTTCTCACGTGATAGTGGTACAGTACAATCTGGAGCTGTTTCAGTGAGATACACTCTGACAGAGGCCACGCCTCCTTCACTGGGACTGACAGGTACAGAGGCCACGCCTCCTTCACTGGGACTGACAGGTACAGAGGCCACGCCTCCTTCACTACACTGACAGGTACAGAGGCCACGCCTCCTTCACTACACTGACAGGTACAGAGGCCACGCCTCCTTCACTACACTGACAGGTACAGAGGCCACGCCTCCTTCACTACACTGACAGGTACAGAGGCCACGCCTCCTTCACTACACTGACAGGTACAGAGGCCACGCCTCCTTCACTGGGACTGACAGGTACAGAGGCCACACCTCCTTCACTGAGACTGACAGGTACAGAGGCCACACCTCCTTCACTACACTGACAGGTAGAGAGGCCACGCCTCCTTCACTGAGACTGACAGGTACAGAGGCCACGCCTCCTTCACTGGGACTGACAGGTACAGAGGCCACGCCTCCTTCACTGAGACTGACAGGTACAGAGGCCACGCCTCCTTCACTGGGACTGACAGGTACAGAGGCCACGCCTCCTTCACTGAGACTAACAAACTAATCTTAGCTAGTTTGCTAGGAAACATGTAGCTACTGAGAGATCAGTAACATTAACGTTAGTGAAACTAATTAGCTAGCTAATGCTAATTATTCTATTATGCTAATGTTAAATGCTAAAAGAGTGTGTGATTTAATGATGAGCAGTATTTTATGTAAAGCAGTATGTTGAACCACATCAATGGAAAAACCTACCGATGATGCCACAATATCATGTTAGCTGATTAAATTCAGCTGAAGTCCCGCCCCTGGTGACATATATATATATATTGGTGTATAAATTCAGTTTGATTCGTGTATGATTGTTTCTCTCTCTATTTCTCAAAACATTCTCCTCCAGCATTTATTGAAAGACGAAAGGACTCGCTCTCATCACGTCACACATCGTGTTAACTCTGCGGGAAGCTTTTCTTTTCTTTTTTAGCCTCCATGTCACCCAAAATTAAGAGCTGTGAAGCATTTTACTTGTGATGTTTATCATGTTGCCTTGTTCATCTCGTTTACCGGCCCAGAATGAGCTGATTAGCATGCTAATCAGGAGCGCTTATCAGATATTCACACAGCGGGGAGAGTTAGCGAAGCTGAGAGCTCATCACTGCGCTGGATAAGGAGACGTGATGGGGTTTGTTTCTCTGCTGCATTCTCATATACACCTCTCCCTCTCTCTCTCTCTCTCTCTCTCTCTCTCCCCCTCTCTCTCTCTCTCTAACAGGGAACCATCATCATGACTACACGAGCCATGTGGACCTCACTGGATCTCACACCCCTAAAATCGGTAAGAACCTTTCACCTTTTCACCATGAGTGACCTTTAACATGTCAGCAGGTCTCCATGTGTGGACTTGGTTCTGCAGCTCAGATAAAACACACACACACACACACACACACACACACACACACACACACACACAGGTACATAAGAGTGGGAACAGTATATAGCTATCTGGAAAAAAATGTAGTGTTCTAGTGCAGAATAGAGTAGACAATAGAAATATAATAGAATATAAAAGAGTAGAGTAAAATACTATTGGACCAGATTGGATTTGAAACAAATGCGAAACAATGTAAAAGCAGAATAAAATAGACTGCAAGAATGGAATAAGTACAAAAACAGAATACAAAATAGAATATAAAAGAATGATAGAATTAAGCAATATCGCACGAGCACGTGTGCCGCTGTAGCGGTTGTCAGCACGGCTGTGATTCGGCTGCAGTCACGAGGTTGCAGGAAGTCGCAGCCGCGCCGATCGTCACTACAGCAGCATGACTGCGAGTGTGATGTTGCTCTCATTCAACTGTTCTATTAATAACTAGTTAATATCACATAACTGACATTTCGGACACAATATGGCCAAATATTTATTTATATATTTTTGCACCGTCAATGAAAATAGCTCCCAAAGAAGCCGCAGCTGGATAGAGCATTGCGTGTTGCCATGCCAACGCACGGATTGACTGACAGCCCGACGGCCTGACTGTAGCGATCACAGACAATATACTGAATATCAGTGAATTAGTGGACCGTAACTGTTGTACAATAAAATATAAAAGAATGGGTAGAATAGAATAGAACAGAACAAATAGAATAGAATAGAATAGAATAGAATAGAATAGAATAGTGTATTCAAGGACTGAATAAAAAGTATAAAATACAATGGAACAAAACGGAACAGGGTACAAAAGTATAAATGTAGAGAATTTTTTTAAAGAAGAACTAAAATTAAAAAAAAAACATAGAATATAGTAGAATAGTATAAAATGGAAGAAAGCAGAATAGAATAGAAAATAATACGGTAGAATAGAATCCAAGATGAACATGTTTGGAACAGAAAATAATAAACGAAAAGAATAAAATAAATTGCATTCGTAGAATAGACTACAAAATAGAACGGGATATAAAAGATCAGGGCCGAATGAGTAGAATAGAATACAACACAATCAAGTGGATAGAAAAATACACTAGAATAGAACAGAACAGAATAGAATAGAATAAAGTAATGAAACAATAGAATAGAATAGAACAGAATAGAATAGAATAGAATAAACTAATGAATAGAATAGAATAGAACAGAACAGAAGAGATAGAATAGAGTAATGAAATAGAATAGAATACAGTAGAATAGAATGGAATGGAATAGAATAATGAAATAGAATAGAATAAAGTACTGAAATAGAATAGAATACAGTAGAATAGAAAAGAATAGAGTATTGAAATAGAATAGAATAGAATAGAATGGAATATAATAAAGTTTTGAAATAGACTACAGTAGAATAGAGTAGAATACTGTAGAATAGAATACAGTAGAATAGAATAGAATACAGTAGAATAGAGTAGAGTAGAATATAGTAGAATAGAATAGAATAGAGTATTGAAATAGAATAGAATAGTGTATTGAAATTGAATAGAGTAGAATAGAATACAGTAGAATAGAACAGAATACAGTAGAATACAGTAGAATAGAATACAGTAGAATACAGTAGAATAGAATAAAGTAGAGTAGAATACAGTAGAATAGAATACAGTAGAATAGAATAGAATACAGTAGAATAGAGTAGAGTAGAATATAGTAGAATAGAGTACAATAGAATAGAATAGAGTATTGAAATAGAATAGAATAGTGTATTGAAATTGAATAGAGTAGAATAGAATACAGTAGAATAGAATAGAGTAGAATAGAATACAGTAGAATACAGTAGAATAGAATAAAGTAGAGTAGAATACAGTAAAATAGAATACAGTAGAATAGAATAGAATAGAATACAGTAGAATAGAATACAGTAGAATAGAATACAGTAGAGTAGAGTAGAATAGAATAGAGTAGAATACAGTAGAGTAGAATACAGTAGAGTAGAATAGAATAGAATAGAATAGAATAGAATAGAATAGAATAGAATGTGAAGTATGGTCAGTGCTCCCGGCCTCGTGCTGAATGTCTCGGTGGGTTTGAGGAGTCGCTCTGTGAGGGAGGTGTTTACTGTGAGCTGTTTGTCAGATCAGGTCACAGCTGGAGCTTCAGAAGGTTCAGGCTGATTGTCAGTAATGAGAGTAGAATTGAAACGAGACCTGAGTGTTGAGGGAAATCAGCGAACGTGAATGAGATGAAGTGAGAGGAGGCATCGCCATGACGACAGGAGGAGAAATGAAAACAGCGGCACCGTGCTGATTGAATTACAGTGCAGAGTTCAGCCACAATTCCATTCACTGCACGTGATTCTGTAATTCTGTGGAGAAAAGGATTTTACACGCTGCCGTCACGCGTTAGTCACGTCTACACACACACACACACACGCACACGCACGCACACACACGCACACGCACACACGCACACACACGCACACACACACACACACACACAAACGCAGTGTTTCAACACAATAGAATAGAATGAAATAGAAGAGGTAGAATATAATAGAATACAATAAAGAAATATGACTGAATAGAATAGAATAGAACACAGACACACACACACACACACACACACACACACACACACACACACACACAGTCAGTGTTTCACCTGTTCTGGGATTTCAACTTTACACACTTGAACTTGGAAAGGTTTTTTTTTGTAATGTCTGAATGACAGCATTCAGTTAAATAAAACATAAATACCCCAAACCCTTTATAAACCCTTTATAAACCCTTTATAAACTATGTATATGCATGTAATTTTGGCTAATCCCTCTATAAACCCTTTATGCACTGTGTGATTTGGACTAATCCCTCTATAAACCCTTTATGCACTGTGTGATTTGGACTAATCCCTCTATAAACCCTTTATGCGCTGTGTGATTTGGACTAATCCCCCTATAAACCCTTTATGCACTGTGTGATTTGGACTAATCCCTCTATAAACCCTTTATGCACTGTGTGATTTGGACTAATCCCTCTATAAACCCTTTATGC
>CM041003.1:1641431-1656093 GCA_022985145.1 Pangasius djambal
AAAAAAAAGGAGAAGAAAGTGGAAGGTGGAAAGCTGTGATTGTGTTTTGGGTTCTGTGTAATGGTGATACTCCAGGCACTTGTCATGCTCACTTTTTTAACAAAACCTTGGACAGAAACATTGTCAGAAACACTGATGATAAAGAAAGGGGGAAAAAAGTCGCTTAGTTGAACAGAAATGTAGTAACCAACAACAGGATCAGCAGTTACTAACATTTTAGTAATTAATAACACAACACACCTTTTATCTATTTAAAGTTACATTTAATGTTGTGGAACATCCATGAAACAAGTTAGTTCCTGTTCTCGCTGACGTTATAGCCGCTATAAACAGTCGTTCCCTCACCAGCCTCTCTTTTTTCTCTCTCTTCAAATGAATAAGATAAAAAAAACGCAGCTTTTCATGTTACCTAGAAACCGCAAAAAGAAGCGTAAAACTCCTCTGTCCTTAAAGTTCCAGCTTTACCTCTGACTGTCACAAAGTGCTGACACTGGAGACTCCTTCCATAAAGTAAACATCTCCTTACATTAAGAAAGCTTCACCATATCAATGAATACACACAATTTTTAAAAAAAATTGTTTATATGGAGTTAAAACTTATAGGTTTAACCTTCCCTGTGAGCTGTTACTATAGAAATGAGAACGTATTAAAGAACACATTAATATAAACCTGTGATTTGGAGCTGCACTACTGACAGAGCTGCTGTTATAGAAAATTAACCAACACCTTCTGACCAATCAGAATACAAAAATCTACAAGACTGTAAGAGCTGACAGTGGTTTGTCTCAAAAGTTATGAATGCTGGGGTTAGTGTTGTATAACTTTATTCATCTGGAATCCAACAAAACTAAAATACATTTCTCTTCTACATTTGAATTCCTACAAAGTGTTCCATGAAATCAGGTTCTGGAGAGAGAGAGAGAGAGAGAGAGAGAGAGAGAGAGAATGGAGCAAAGGAGAAACGAAAACTTCTGAAGTTCACGCTGTTGTCATCAACACGAAACCTCACTGTGAACTTTAGCCTCTAGGACTGTAACACAAAGCATGGAACATCAGGGAGGCATTTAATTCTCCATTTCTGTCCATGTGTCTTTCAGCGAGAGTGACTGTTGTTTCATCATCTCTTAACAACATCTCTTATCTTCAAGTCAAGATAAACTTAACAACAAAACAATAAAAGAATCAAATAATAAAATAATTAAACTAAAACTATAGATTTTCACTTAGCTAGGATAGACTGATAAACACTTGTTCACTAGCTATGTTAGGCTGCCATGTTTGGACTCCTTTGCAAGGCAGAAACTCACAGTGCAAACCATTTATACATAGAATAGCAAGTAGAGAAACGAGAGACAGGTGTTAGTACTCAGAGGAGGTGGAGCACTGAGAATGGGGCTGCTGATGGTATTTCTCTGATGAGTAAAAAAGACATGAAAACAAGATGAGAACTGATAAGATTTTACCAGGTTAAAGTTCGAGACCTCCTTGTGGCAGCAGTTGGCATGTAGCTTTAATCTTGTACTCTCAAGGTGAACACAAGGCAAGGGCAAATTCCCTTACTGTGTCTAAACCATTCATCAACTCCCATGACTTACTCTCTTCTTGAGTTCCTATGGAACAGAGAAGGCCAGGAAATGAGGACACCCTGTAAAGGTGTCACAATGGAGGACATGTATATGGGGGAGTTTTGGAAATACCCAGCCCAAGGGAGAAACTTACTCCAGTTAAGTTTAAGAGATACAGGCTGAGCTTGCGATTCAACCTCTCCAGCTGGATTTCTGGATCAACAACCCAATATTGTAGGTGGAAAGTATAGGATGTATAGGAAAAGCATATCATGGTCTATGATATTAAGAATAATAAAAATCAGCAGCTTCAGTCTTGTCGATTATTGGTGTAGCATCAGCTTTGGTATTCGAAAGACTCTTTGGAGTCTCTAAGCCATCTGAATGAACTTCCAGTTCCCTTGACCTGCATACATCATGATCGGATACAGAGCCCATCAAATATTGTTAGTCCTTTAGGGCTAGCTTGATGACAAGGACGTCTCTGTGCTAGCTCTCTCCAAGCTCTCATCTCAAAAGTGATTACTAACACTTTAAATGGCAGGGATGGATGAGGATGTTGTAGAATATAAACCAAATGTTTAGATGTCATGGAAAGGGATTCATATTTAGTATTTTATGCAGCTGCTCCAGTGTTGTAGGCTTGTAGTGGTGTAGTGTTGAGAAGCCAGCTGAAACCAAGGACATAGAAATTTGGAAAACACCTGGCTAAGGCACAGACATACAAACTAGGTGCAAAGAGGGGTAGCTCTGTGGACTTACGGTACACCTTTAAAGGTCCTTGAATCCCAGGAAATGTGCAGTGTTTCTTGAGAGGACTGATTATATACACTGATCAGCCATAACATTAAAACCATCTGCTTAATATTGTGTAGGTCCCCCTTGTGCCACCAAAACAGCTCCGACCCTTCGAGGCATGGACTCCACAAGACCTCTGAAGGTGTGCTGGGGTATCTGGCACCAAGATGTCAGCAGCAGATCCTTTAAGTCCTGTAGGTTGTGGGAAGGGGCCTCCATGGATCTGACTTGTTTGTCCAGCACATCCCACAGATGCTTGATCGGATTGAGATCTTGGGAATTTGGAGTCCAAGTCAACACCTTGAGCTCTTTGTCATGTTCCTCAAACCATTCTGGAATAACTTTTGCAGTGTGGCAGGGTGCATTATGATGCTGAAAGAGGCCACTGACATTCACAGTTTGACCCTTGTCAAAGTCGCTCCGATCCTTATGCTTGCCCATTTTTCCTGCTTCCAACACATCAACTTCAAGAACTGACTGTTCACTTGCTGTCTAATGTATCCCACCTCTTGACAGGTGCCATCGTAATGAGATGATCAATGTTATTTACTTCAACTGTCAGTGGTTTTAATTTTATGGCTCATCAGTGTATACAGAGCTGGCAACCAGCCCACTGTATCCTAATCACCTGATCATTCTTTGATGGCATCAATATGGTGTGAACTTATATGCAGCTGTTGGGATTGGTTAGTTCTTGGACATCCTTAAGATGAGCAGAGCTTGCTGGAAGGATCTCACCAGGATATGGAGAGCTCAGAGCAGATTCAGATCTATAAGGCTCCCCATTGTGCCAGAATTGATTGTAGCTGAAACAAGGATGTTGTACTATTCCACTTTAGGTATAGAGCTGCATGCTTCTTCTCTGCTGCCAATCTTCTAATTGTTTGGTGATGTTGGTTAGAGCTGATGGATTCAGGAAAGATGGTGAGCATTATGCTTGTTCTTGTAGTATGTTAACCTACAAAATAGCCAGTGAGATAAGATGGTTGAGGGATGGGGGGTCAATAATAGTTCACTCTGCACCTCCTCCCTCGGGCTATGGTGGAAGGTAAAGCCATAATTAGGGCGTCCTCATTCCAGCAACTGTTGGCAGCATGGCAGAACAAAATCTGCTGCTGACATATTACATTTTGAGAGTCTCAAGAGCTGTTCGTCTGACTTCCTGACTTCTTTGGAATGCTCAAATATGGGCCTGGACAGGGTGATTAATCAGCCATAGGATTGTTGCCAAATAGTTGAGGCATATTCCATAGATCTGAGAGTAACTAGACTAATAACAAAAGACATCTTGGATGATATGGTAGGAAATGGTTGCAAGTGGTAACCCCCCAAAGACTGATGGGCTTCAGGTCAGCTGTTGGTTGAGGTCTTACTGGATGAGGTGAACTGGTGAAGCACTTGTTGTTGTTGCTCTTACTTTTGCATTTACATTTCGCAAATAGCACTTCTCCAGAGTGACTTCATCCAAAACATATCCTCATGCAAGCACAACAAGGTCTGTTTGAGAGGAGTTGGTCCCACAGGTGGGTACAGCAACAAAAACAGTACAAGTCAAGCTTATTTAGGTTCCATTATTGCTGATTTAAGTGCTTGGTGAAGAGATATATCTCTAGTCTTCATATGAAGACAGCCACTGACTCAGCCAGGGGAAGTTCATTCCACCATTTTGGTGCTAGAACAGAGTCAGCCCCACCTGGGGTTGAACTGGTAGTTTTGCTTTGGTTGCATCCGTAATTTATCCTTCTATTTCTCATGAGTAGTAAGGCGAACAAGATGGAACCAGATGACCTGCGACTATTGGACAGGTATTGCAAAGTAGTGAACAGAATATTACTATGTACATAAACTTCTCTCCCTTTATCCAGGATGAATGAGGACCGCTATGAATATAATCTTTCCCTGTTTCCTTCCACAGGTGATGACGAATATTACGGGAGGAAGCTCCACCTACCGGATGTGACTCCGAAGCTGGTGAAGTTGGCTCCAGAGACACCAGTGCAGCGAGGGAAGCCGCGTCGTGTACAACGTGCAATGTCTCAGGACCATGTTCTCTCACCTGTTGTCTCACGCCGTGACTATGTCGCACCCGCATACACATTTTCGCAGGATATGCTCTCGGCCGATCGCTTGCAATCCCGGGATCCTTTGCTCTCGCCAGACAAGCTGCTCTCTCTGCGGCGAGCCGATTTCCGTGAGAAGTCGATGGCTCGTGCCCTCTCGCACACGGACGTGTTTGTGCCTCCCACGCCCACCATTGAGCGACACCACAGGATGGGGAAGGCACACTCACACTCACAGCAGAGCGACGGTGCCAGCGACGATGGGTACAGGGGGAACGATGGGCTGCTGAGTGTCAGTGGCAACAAGAGGCAGGCATTCGCCTCAAGACGGACACACACAGTCGACCACTTGCAGTATATACCTGGACATCACCATCATCAGTACCGCACGGCCAGCAAGAATGAAGTGACAGTGTGAAAACAAGGACAGAGGCAGAGGGAGGAAGACAGAAGGAACCATCTTTATTACATGGCAATATTGCAAAACAGACAGAAAGGAGAGTAAAAGGAAAGACAAGAGGGAGCGATAGAGAAACAAATAAGAGTAAGGAGAAGGGAAATAGGAAAACATCGGTATCACACCGCCAGCAAAACAGAAGTGACAGTCTAAACATAGGTAAAGAGGCAGAGAAAATAACTAAGAGGAGAAGGTACGGAAATATGTGGGACATTAAGATTACGAAGCGATTTTCTTGCAGTTCAAAGTGAAAGAAAGAGAAAGACTGGGCAGGAGGTCACTGAACACTCGTTGTGGTAATATAAACAGTGTGTGTGTGTGCGTGTGTGCGTGTGTGCGTGTGTGTGTGTGTGTGTGTGTGTGTGGTAAGTGTGTGTTATCAGGCTGGATAACGGACACGTCCCAATTTTCGATTCTCTACTTCCTTCTGCTTTTGACCTTGACATGTTCCCAATTTCATCTCAAAGCTTCAGCCTCAACATCTTCTGGGTCATTTGGGGAAAAAAAGAGAGAATACACCTTCCTCCTCATGCCTCCGGCCAATGTAAGGGCTTGCACATACACACAAACACACACACACATGTACACACACACAAACACACACAAGAAAATGGGCTGCAGTCCAACAGAAACCAACAAAGACTTGAAAAAAAAAAAACAGGACTGAACAAAAGACCTGTATTAACTTTCTACAAATATGTAAAGAGACTTACGGTTTGTAATTCTAGCTCTCAGTTTAGCTTTAGAGATTATTCATAGATACGAGAAAAAAAAAAAAAAGGTCATGGGTGTGCCATGCAAATGTCAAAAAAACTACATTGCCCCATTTCGTTAGAAGTGGAGTAAGGGTTAAAAAAGCACAATCAATACAGTTAACAGTTGAAACACACTTTTTTTTTTGTTGTTTTCACACTCTGTCATTTCTTTCCTCTTTTTTTTGGTATATCAACCAGCTCCTATCAGCCTCTTAGAGGCGCTGTGCCAGTTTTCTTGCGTACAAGATTGTAAATAAGCTGTGATAGCTGTAGTTCAGAGAGTAAAGTTAGCTCAGATTTCTGGGTTGTTGTTTTTATCCAGACCTCAGTGATCTCAGTTTCATCATCCAGTCGTACAGTAAATGTGTATGTGTGTGTGTTTATATGGGTGAGTGCCTGTCAGTGTATGTGATATATTTTCTAAAATATGTACTGATTATGAACATGCGGTCGAGTCAGCCATGTGCTATGTGTTTTCAACGGCATAACGTTTTTAACTATCAGCAGCCAGTTACACACCACCTGACTGTTTTCTCGAATTTACTAGACAATTTGTTCTGCAACCATAAAACTCCAACCATAAAACTGGACTGTTTATCAATAACTTGATAACATGATGTCTGCTAAGCTTATTTATTTATTTATTTATTTTATCAGATCTTTATCTTCTGGTATTGATACTGATGTCTCAACTGAAACTGAAGAATACCTCTTGTGTTTTTGGTTTTGTCGGTCCACAGCTCGGGTTTTTGTATATAGCGTATGCTAGAACGGTGAAAAGGGTGCCACAAACATTTCCACCTGTTGCTGTTAAGCTCCGCCCTGTTTGCTAAGATCTCAGATAACATGAGCTAATTTCTAATGGAGTATGTGCCAAAAGTGGGTGTGTTTCCAAAGAAAGTTTGCATAAATTATGTCATGTGCAAAGTTAGGGATAGAAACTGAGTGGAAATTAAGTTCTGGTATGTGCTCGTTCGGTTCCGATCTCAAAGAACGAAGTGAAACACGAGTATAACGCCAAGTAAAAGTGATGGGATGTATTAAAAAAAACTACGCTACGAACGCAAAATAAAAGAGTGTGTATTCGTAAAGTATCTATGAACGAAGAGCTTTTCGATTTCCTGTAGCCATCAGAGCCATTATATCTAATGTGTCATCATTTTAAGAAACTGTCTGATCATTGGGCTTCATTTTGTTACCAGAAACGAATGAATTTACCTGTAAATTGTTCACAGGAAACTAGAGATGTGGTGTTATACGAAATTTGTTCGTATCCTACATTTCCGCTCCTGAATTTGTGTAAATTTCTGATGAGTTACTGTGATCTTATATATGGATTAGACTTATTTTCAATTACACCACCAATTTCATTATTAATAACGTGAAAGAAAGTGATTCCAAAAAAAAAACGAATCCATAAAGTAAGATGACTAAACCAGTCTTTCAATTAGGAAAAAAGTAATGGCACCCTATAAAAGGAGGAAGAGTTGGTGTGTGTCTATGGTAGCCGAGCAGCTGCAATGGCTAAGCTGCGTTATTGGAAGATTTAGCGCACGCCGCACTTAGGAGGCGCTCTTTCAACATGTAGTTGCCATTTTGGGTTTTTTTTTCCAGCTCTCTGTGAGTTTTGCCGTTGTGGAGTTTTGTGGGGGTCACTAAATGTAAACCAGCTGTGCTGTGAACGTATTATCAAAACTTTTGTAAATCCTAATTAGTTAAGTAATGTTTTTTTTTTGGTTCGGTTTGGCCGTGAAAACATTCACACACAGCTTTATTAAATGATTCATAAATGAAGCCCATTTTGACTAATGCCTAATCTTGGTAAACCTTCTAATTATTAAAACGTATTAAATGGTAATTGTGTTCAACTGGACTTCCACAACTATAGTAACTGCTTTTTTTTTTTTGATTGTTTTAATTTGCACCCACAACTTGTTGTACTTGGAGAGACTTTCAGGCTGCACATATTCATTAAAGCAAACATGCAAAACCAGACAAGATGTGCAATTTTGCTCGTGTGAAAGACACAATCCAATGTAGACCCTGCTAATAAATCATCTTTCAGATTTGCACGTGTTTTTACGCATATAAAAAATCAGGGCCTTGTTATACTGAAAAGTGGTTTGACATGGAAAGATTAAGGTTCTGCTACTCCGTAAACAGGTGCATCCAATCGACAGAAAGTGCAAGAGTTTATAAGAACAGCAAATAAGGAAAGGGGACAATGAAAGGAGTATCCAGTTACAGGAAGCCATATTGGGTCAGAGCCAAGGGGGGACTGTGACACTGAAAGTGATGCTAAAACTAACTGGATGTGAAATTTGGAGAAAAAAGAAAAATAATCACCAAGCAGCCAAACAAAATCGAAAAAAAACAAAAAAAAACCCAAAACGATTAAACAGCATTTAACTCGACGCTGTTTGTCGTGTTTTACAGCATTGTTACCATTGCTTTCTGTTTAACAATAATTACACACACTATACACAATACCATCACAACCTGATCTCAAGCGTAACTGTATGAGAAATCTAATGAGTGAGCGCGATTTTTTAAATTTTATTCAATTTTTTTTTTCGTTTGATTTTATTCTAGCCGACTCTGACTCACGACCTGATCGTTTTGTACCAGTTGTGTGAATTCTTACAAATTGGTGGTTCTATTAAAGCATCCTTATTAACTAAGGCCAAAACACACACACACACACACACACACTCACACACACTCACACACACACACACACACACACACACACATCCCAAACCTGGGATTCTCTGTGAAATAGTTTTGATTGACTGTAAAGGCGGTTGTCGGATTGCAAAGCGAGGCGGTGAATGTTGTGTGATACGTGGACTGTTCTGCTCTTTCTGTTCAGCTCTGTAACTCATCATCATCATCATCATCATCATCATCAGTCCTACACGAAGCTCACTGCTGTTTCTGATAAGGATCAATAAAACTGACCAATAAAAGTAACACGGCCCTGGTTTTCTTCCCCCCTCCCCCCTTTTTTTTCTGTTGTTCTCTGTTATGAATAAACATCAGTGTTTGGTTTCGAAGCTTTCATTGGACGCAGACGCACCGATTTCATGTGAGACGATTACATGTGAAATTTGACTTTATTACAACAGGTAAACAAATCCGAGACGTTGGGCAGAATCAAAGTCGACTAGTGACGTTCAGAGGACAAAACGAGAATAAAGAAAAAAGATCGAGACCGGGTAACGAACACAGAATAGAAAGGCTTAGCATTGTCACGAACCTGGAGACGCCGCAGTGAGTATGTGTGAGTCCAGGTCATTTATAGGTGTGTGTGTGTGTGTGTGTGTGTGTGTGTGTGTGTGTGTGTGTGTGTGTGTGATTGAGTCCTGGAGTGTGTAATCAGTAATCAGGTGAGTGTGAATGTGTGAGTGAATGTGCGTGATGGGAAATGGAGTCCAGATCCGTCATGCTGTGAGACTGTGGTGGATTCTGGGTTTGTGGGATTTCACGGCCGAACCCAATGCCGACGTGACGCTGTGTTCCACTCTCACTTCCCAACATCTCAGAAACACGCTGAACTCGGTGTTAATCAGCTTCACACCTTTATAAACGAGATTCTGACTCCACGGTTCTTCCATGTTACTTGTCAAACAGCTGTGAAAGCAGCCTTAATCCCTTCACTAGAGTCTGAAACTTTGGTACTTTGATATTTATAATCCGTTCAAACTCCATATTTGAGTTCGACCTCTGTGTCGTCTGAAAACTCCAAATTCAAGGTGCATGCTTTCATAACCTTGTTTATTTTAGCAAAATTATGTAGCATGCGTGACTAAAACCCTTAATAAATGGTAACGTATTCAAAGATCAGCTGCCGGAGTTCACACACACACGCCGAGTCGTCACATTATACACACTGAGACGCCAGCAGAGTTACACAAAGTTCCCAGAGTTGACAAAATTCCTTCCCGTTGTCTTATAACTAAATGCTGGAGTTGTCCTTAGATTGTGGGCTGTAATAAAATAAAATTACTTTAGAAAATGTTTCAATAAAATGGGCATTACACACACAATGATTCACATTTTCTCCTCTTTACCTTTTGTCTTTCATTTCATAAGAGTGTTCCTCTAGTTTCTCTTCAGATGTAAGGCAAAATTATTGATATTCTAAAAGAATCAGTGCAAATTGTCATCCTTGGAAAAAGCTATAATGAGCTATAAACATGAAGCTGCACACTGCTCACTAACTACAGAATTAAAACACAAACAGGTCGCAGTACAAGACGGACGGATGGATGGATGCCGAGGAAGGTAAGGGGTTTGAAGAAAGACACAAAGGGTTATGGTCATAATAAAAACATTCTGCTAAGCATCTGGACATTTTAGCCCAACACCGGGTTGCCTCTTCCGGGTGGTTCTGACTCGGCGTGATGGATGTTTCAACAGGAACATGACCCCAACGCACATCCAGATCAGCACGGGTGTGAACGCGTCAAGTGAAGTTATAGCAGCTGGCTTCAAAACAGCTTTCCTTTCCATCTTTTTATCTCTCGCTCTCTCTCTCACTCTCTCTCTCTCTCTCTCTCTGTCTCTCTCTGTCTCACTGTCTTAATGTCAGTTTGTCTGTCTCTCTTTCTCTGTCTGTCTATCTGTCTCTCTGTCTGTCTGTCTTTCTCAATCTGTCTGTTTCTCTCTGTCTGTCTCTCTCTATCTTAATGTCAGTTTGTCTGTCTCTCTCTCTATCTGTCTGTCTTTCTCTGTCTGTCTCTCTCTGTCTCTCTCTGTCTGTCTCTCTCTGTCTTAATGTCAGTTTGTCTGTCTCTCTCTCTCTCTCTATCTGTCTGTCTCTCTGTCTGTTTTTCTCTGTCTCTCTCTGTCTGTCTCTCTGTCTTAATGTCAGTTTGTCTGTCTCTCTCTCTCTGTCTGTCTCTCTCTGTCTGTCTCTCTCTGTCTGTCTGTCTCTCTCTGTCTGTCTCTCTCGCTCTGTCTGTCTCTCTGTCTCAATCTGTGTTTATCTCTGTCTCTCTCTCTCTATCTGTCTGTCTCTCTCTATCTGTCTGTCTCTCTCTATCTGTCTGTCTCTCTACCTGTCTCTCTGTCTGTCTGTCTTTCTCAATCTGTCTGTTTCTCTCTGTCTGTCTCTATCTGTCTGTTTCTCTCTGTCTGTCTCTCTCTATCTGTCTCTCTCTCTCTGTCTGTCTGTCTCTCTCTCTCTCTCTGTCTGTCTGTGGCAGTGGGAGGCGGAACAGGAGAACAGTGGTTCCACTTCTCCACAAACAGGAACTCACTCAGACTGTAAATAGAGGCAGATAGAGCTTCTGTTATCCCCAGTGTCTATTTGCATTTAGATGGAAAAAGAAACACAGCAGGTTAAACTGTCTTCTTTATCTGTCTCACTCTCACTCTCATTCACTGAGGAAGAGACAGAGAGAGACAGAAAGGAAGAGAGAGAGAGAGAAAGGAGGAGAGATACAGAGAGAGACAGAAAGGAAGATATATATATATATATAGAAAAAGAGACAGGTAGAGAGAGAAAGAAAGATGAAAGACAGAGCAGCCACCAGGTAGACAGACAGATACACTGACCAACAGACAGAAAGACAGATGCACAGAGAGAGAGACAGGCACCCACATGAACCTGCATCTCTCTCTCTCTCTCTCTCTCTCTCTCTTCATAGAGATAATGAGGCCACTCGTTTGAAAGACTGTGTCTTCTCTTTTCCACCATCTCTCTGTCATCTCCTCTCTTCTCTTACAGACATTCCCTCCTCCTGATAAAGCCTTTATTGAATTCTCTCTGCCTTCTTTTTTTAATCCGACCGTCTGCTTGCTAATTTCATCATTGTGTGCAGTTAGCCATTAGCGATTAGCAGGAGATAGACGCCTAGTGCTGCTTCTCACTGTATACGCTGCGAGATAATGGCTTCTGCACCACCGTAAATGTCCAGCAAGAAGCAATTTGGCCCTGAGCCACCGTCTCTGCATGTTTTATTAGCGGCTTAGCCGTGAGTACATTAAGGCCGTCCGCTATGCCTTTGTGTTCGGCGTGTTCACTGTGTCATTTCTGACAGTAATATCTAGCAGCATGAGCTCAGCTAATGAGATCCAGCACTCACTAAAGACTCCAAGTCATTAGAATAGGACCTCTGAATGAGACACTCTGATTCGCTGTGCTGCGACCTATCAGAGTGTAAAGATCCAACTCATCACAGTATACAAAGTTTTGCACAAATTCACACGTCATGCCGAACTGCTCCGATTTTTTTCAGTGATGTCACGGATTCTCTCTCTCAGTATGGATAAGGATAAGGATTCACCATGTGCTTGTGTTTTGGTTTTGGTCCTGTTGTTTGTTACCCTAATGTGCGCACCTGTACTATGTTGCTGAGTGACAGTGGGGTGTGATTTTCCTTTACCAGCGCATCCCTAACTGTTTTATTCCTCTTATACCACCGCAATTTGCACATTTATATTAATTAAAGAGCAATACGTCATAATTTTATCTATTTATAGTTACATTTACTATTTCACAAAACAAGTTAGTTCGTGTTGTCACTTATGTTACAGCAGCTATAAACATTCGTTCCCTCACCAGCTTCGCTTTTTTCTCTCTCTTGAAGTTAATAAGGCAAAAGATTAAAACGCAGCTTGTTACGCATGTTACCGAGAAACCGCAAAGAAGCGTAAACTCCTCTGTCCTGAAGACGTCGGAAAACCTAAAGTTACAGCTTCACCTCTGACTGTTACAGAGCGCTGACACTGGAGACTCCTTCCGTACGTGTTACATAAACACTCCTTTCTCCTTTCAGAGTTTTTTCCTTTCAGAAAACTTCACCATATCAATGATTACACATGTTTTTAATCTGTTTATTATTAGCGGAGCGTCCGCCGTGCACGTCCCCGTGAAGGAGCTGTTACTATGGAAACGATAACGTATTAGAACGAGCGCATTAATATAAACCCGCGCTACTGTCAGAGCTGCTGTTATAGAAAGAAATGACGGAAGACATGCATTTGGTTCGCATTTAATTCTGAGAGTGAGTTCTGAAGTTGCTTTAGGATGTATTTGCACCTGAGTGTGTGTGTGTTTGTGTGTGTGTGTGTGTGTGTGTGTTTTATCCTAAACACTTGTGCATGCACGGTGCCAGCAACATCAAAGTCAAAGTGTCTCCTCTTAAGCAAACAGAGCTTACTTCTGCTCCCGCTGGGCAAACAGCGAATGTTAAACACCTCCTGTCTGCAGAGTTTGTGGGCTGTGATTGGGTGATTACACACTGACAGCCAATCACAACACTCTCCTGTCTCCTCTCTCACAGCTCACACAAACACTCCAGCGCTCACACTGATGACTGACGAGACGACGTCCGCAAACATGAATGAGACGAAATCACACAGCGTCACAGAGAGACTGAACACACACACACGCACACACACACACACGCACGTTTAACTGTAAATGTTAATTCAACATTGTGCATAACATACTGTAGGTTTCAAATTATATACCACAGGGCTTAATAAATTCTGGACTCTGATTGGTCAGAAGGTGTTGATTAGTTTTCTAGAACAGCAGCTCTGACAGTAGCGCAGCTGCACATCGCAGGTTTATGTTAGTGCGCTCGCTCTAATACGTTACCGTTTCCATGGTAACAGCTCATTGTATAGCAGATGCTCCACATAAACAGGTTCGTATGGTGAAGTTTTCTGTAAGGAGATGTTTACTTCACGTTTAAGGAAGGAGTCTCCAGTGTCAGCGCTTTGTAACGGTCGGAGGTCAAGCTGCGACTTTACGTTTTCCAGACAGAGGAGTTTACGCTTTGCAGTTTCTCGGTAACGTGACGAGCTGTGAGGAAAAGGGAGGCTGGCGAGGGAACGACTGCTTCTAGCTGCTATAACGTCAGCGAGAACAGGAACGTGTAACTAGTAATGGATAAAAAGTATGACATTCTGTTCTTTATTACATTGTAATTGCTGTGGTGTAAGAGGAATAAAGCCCTTCAGGACGTGCTGGTACAGTGGAGGTACCACTGACTCCACTCCAGCGTTGATTATTTTCCTACAACAGCACCACACACAGTGTTTTATTCCTTACTCGGCAGGTGTGAATGATCGAGCCGTGGTCCTCGGCATGATTTATCTTTTCTAAAACATACTTTTTTTTCATCCTCGGTTCCTGTGTGATTGAGTTTTTTTTCCCGCCATTTCTATTTACACATAAAACACTAAAGTGATGGAAAACAGCTTCTTGATATTTTGTGTATGTGTGAAGCAATTAAGACCCACCCAGGCCATCTATATAGGTGTGGGTGTGTGGGTGTGTGTGTGTGTGTGTGTGTGTGTGTGAGACGCTTTGGGTAAACAGATCAATGGTTCAGCTCAGTCTTATTTCTGACAGATTTGTTTTCTCTCTGCTCTAATTGGACAAGGCATCACTGCTGTCTCTGTTTCTCCTCACACACACACACACACACACACACACACACACACACACACACACAAACCTGGACACACACCTGCCTGCTGCTTCTCTTCTCGCATCCCAATGATGGAATTGGTCGTAGAACACAACTTTCACTGGGAGACTACAGATCAGTGTCCTTTCACACACACACACACACACACACACACACACACACACACACACACACAATTCCACCTACACAATGATAAATAAATAAGGAGCTCCTGTCAAACACAGCAATGAAGACAAACTTCCCACAGTGATGTGTAAATTTTTTTTTAAAGGGGCAGAACTGAAAAGGGGCGTGGCTGAGAAGGGGCGTGGTTGGAAAGGGGCGTGTCTAAACACATGATCATAATACTCTTTCTCTAGTGACAAGAAGAAATCACACAAATCAGTTTAAAACTTCAGGAATTTCGTGTTCACATTTATTTACTTTCCTCTTGCTTTATTTAGTCCTCAAATCTTGAACATGTTTATTTATTTATTTATAAACAAATAAATGTTTGTTTGTTTATTGGCTTGTTCTTATTTACATGATTATTTGTTTGTTTGCTTTTATTTGTTTTTATTTATTTTTTCTATTATT
>CM041003.1:1670211-1683695 GCA_022985145.1 Pangasius djambal
CACACTCACACACACTCACACACTCACACAGACGCGACTGAAAACCTTCCCAAAGCAGAGCATAACGTTACAAAACTATAAGGACAAAGACTGCGTGTTGCCATGGCGATAGCGTCACACACTGCATATCTGTTGGTAAAACTATAAGAACAAAGTCTGCATGTTGCCATGGCGATAGCATCACATGCTCGATCTATAGCATATAGCTGATGTTGGAATCTATAAGAAGAAAGATTGCATGTTGCCATGGCGATAATATCACTCGGTGCATATCTGATGGTATAACTAATTTTTTTTTATAAGTGGTAGATTTCCATGGTGATAGCATTAGATGTTGCATAGCTGACGTGAGAATCTATACGAACAAAGGCAATGTGTTGCCATGGTTACATGTGTCTGTGCCACACAGCTGATGTTAAAAACTTCAAGAACAGAGATGGCACGTTGTCATGGTGATAGCATCATATATTGCATGTGTAGCACATAGCTGATTTAAAAAAAAACTGTAAGAAAAGAAGTAGTGTGTTGCCGCGGTGACAGCTTCACATGTTGCACAGCTGATGTTAGACACTATGTTCGTATATGTGTTGCTATCACCAGGGCAAAGGCTGTTTGTTGCCATGGCAACAGCATCACGTGGTGCAACAATAAAACACATCTGATGTTAAGAACTGTAAGAACAGAGGTGGTGTGTTGCCATGGTGACAGCACATGTGCGTGTGTGCGTGTGCGCGTGTGCGTGCGTGTGTGCGTGTGTGCGCGTGCGTGTGTGAGTGTGAGTGAGTGTGTGTGTGTGTGCGTGTGTGTGCGTGCGTGTGCGTGCGTGTGTGTGTGTGTGTGCGCGCTGAGGTCGCATTTTAAACACTCCTCTTTGTGTTTTCAGGTTAACTCCCTGCGTGGAGGCTCTCGTGGAGGATCCGATCCGCTCTGGATCACAGAACTCATCGTCACTTTACTTCACTCGGATATACACACGTCCACATCTGCTGCACGCTCTGTCTGTGTGTGTTTCAGGGGAAGCGTCTCGTTTGCTTCTCCTCTAAAGCTTCGTTATCCTTCACGCGTGTTTATTCTCTGAGCCTCAGCGGCTGACCCTGTGTTTGCTCTGCGGGTTTTTGCTCCAGCGAGAGGATTTTACAGTCAAACCGGCGCCCGAGTCTGGATGCAAACGCGTGTTTACATGAGCTTAACTTCCACTTCCACTCCCACACGAGCAGCTTTCCCAGCGATAAAAGACCTTTAGCTGAGAGAGAGAGAGAGAGAGAGAGAGAGAGAGAGTGAGACAGGAAGTGAGACAGGAAGTGAGAGTGGTCAGGCAGGTTTTAATGAAAGACTCGTCTCTGGTTTCACCGCATGCTGGAAAATCACAGAGGTCCAGAACGTCTCGCCTCCATCCATCGCTCACGTCTACTTCACGCTCTTTTACTTTATTTATTTATTCATTTCATTATTTATTCTCAGCTCTGAGTCACTGTCACTTTATCACTTTATCATCATAAACAAAGTGTGTATCAATAAAACACACACACACACACACACACACACCACCATGTTTCACTATACACAACATGCACCGTGATCATTTAATTAAATGTGCAATGATTTGTATAAATATACAGATGATTTGTGTCAATAAATATCTCATTGTTTACATCAAAAAATAATTTTAAAAAAAATTAATAATATTAATAAATAAATATTTCCACTTTGTTTTTTGGGGTTTGCACACTTTTAACATTTACTTTTTATTTTATAGACATTCCTAATTTTTTTTTTTAGATTTTCCTCTGTAATTTTTTTTTTAATTTTGAGACTATAACCTTTTCTTTTTTTCTTTTTAATTAAAACATGTAATTTTTTCCCCACTTTTAACACTTGCTGTATTTGGAGACATCTTGATTTTTCCTGTTACATTTTTCCTCTCCAGGTTTTTAATTAAAGACTTTATTCCCGTCATATTTGTTTTATATTTTGTGATTTTAATTATAACTTTTTTATTGTATTTTTGATGCCTTCATTTGAGACTTTAACCTTGCTTTTTTTAATTTAAAAATCTTTACCATTTTTTAAAAATTTTCTTTAATTTAAGACCTTCCTCTTTTTAATCGTGAGATTTTCCTCATTTGTTTATTTTATTATCTTTAATAGTTTTACAAGAAGATTTACGTCATTTTGGTCTCTCCTTATTTTTGTTTTGTTTAAAATTTCTTCTTTTTTTAAGAAAACGTGTGTGTGTGTGTGTGTGTGTGTGTGTGTGTGTGTGCGTGTGTGTGTGTAAGAAAGCTTAAGCAACTGATGAACACTCAAGTATTTAAATCATAAAATTGCACGGTCCTGTGTAACGGGATTTTCACAAAATTTATCGTTTGAAAGTTTCATGTGTTAAAAATACAAATCACAAACATTAACTGTAAAGAGGTGAAGATAATGTTCTCACACACACACACACACACAGGATTCACACTGCCACCTTGTGTGCTGTCTCTCATAAACACCTTACACCTTTACACACACACACACACACACACACACACACACACACAAACAGTGTTCGAGGTGAAGCTGTAACGTGTAATTCCCGCCTCTAACCGGTAAAACCCACTCGTCACCTCGCCGTAGTCTCCTCATCTACCACTTCCTTCCCCGTTTACGGAGTGACGTCAGACCAACATGGCCGCTCTCACTGTGAACAGCGTAAAGTTCCCCTTCTCTACTGTTAAACGGGTTTATAGCAGGATCGGCTTTAGATCAGTTCATACACAGACACGGCACTCGGTTAAATCTATACCACTGACCGCAACCATCACTGTTCTGAGAAGCTAATCATCACCATTAGAGTTATAGCGTTATCGCTAACGTTAGCTGGCTAGCTTGCTGCTAAGCTAATCACTACTGTCCGCTGTGCTGCAGTTTCAGTCTGAAATGTTGCCTGAATGTCTGAAGGTCACTACAGTAGAACAGGACCAGCAGCCACTCAGGCCCGTAACTGTAAAAGTGCGCTTAATGCAGCTTTTTATGAGCTTTACGTGCTCTGACTGAGCAAACAAAACACACTTTCATGGAGGCAGCCATGTTTTTTTTTTCCGTTAGGGAGCCGTTACGATATCACGATGGCTAATGTGTCTTATTTTGTGCTTCCTAACCGACAATACAGCATCAAACCTTAGTGTAATTTACGAATTTATTAATACCCAAGCATTTATATCAGCAGGCAAGCATACGTGCTGTATGAAACGGTTAAACGAAGGTAGGTCTGGAACCGTGCGCTGGAGGAAAGCAAGCTGTCGACGCTGTCATACAGAGTTACTCTAAAAAACGTCCGCTAGATCGGAGCCTGTAGCGTACATCCACTGTGAGAGGCTCTTGTTTAAAGCTAACGTTGTTATGATGTCATCATGCTACACCAATATCGACGGTCACAATCCACTGAGTGAAATGATGTTAAAATTCCCATAATGCAACAGATATTAAAGCTTAACAGTGTAATGTTCGGGTTTATTTCAGCTTCTTTTGTTGTGTTAGAGATTGTGTTACTCTAGTGTTTCTCAGGTTCTGTTCTTTCACGCCCTCTGTTACACAATAGTTTGGGTTTCTGCTCTAACACACACACACACACACACACACATACACACACACACACACACACACACACCCATACTACCCTCATGACAGGTGTATGGGTGTGTTGGTGTGTTTGAGCTCAGTTCAGGATTCAGGATTGTAAATCTTCAGGATTATCAGTCCAAGACAGTTTTGTAAGTCTTTTCCGTGTGTGTGTGTGTGTTAACGTGGCGTGATGTCATCAGACAGGGCGAGGACACCTCGCTGCACCGTGGCTGTCGGACTCGTTAAGCAAGCGCAGGAATGCGGCACGGCTCAGCTGCTTTCTGCTTTTTAACACACGCTGAGATCTCTGTGCCGGAGCCATGGACATCACCTCGCATGTGGGACGCTGCTTCATCTTCTTCGTCTTGGCCATTGCCCTGGACGTGGCCGGCCTCGTCCTGTTCCTGCTCGGCATCTTCGCCCCAATCAGCTTCTGGGATTTCTTCGTGCTCTCGGGGCCCATCATCATCTTCCTCAGCCTCCTCTTCTGGATCTTCTGGTACTTGGGGAACCTCAACATGCCCTACGAGCAGCTCCTACCCTGAAGGAATGGACGGAGTGGACAGGGCCAAGGGACTGGGGACTCTCAGAGTTTACGAGCAAAGCGGGGAAATCAAGCACTTTAGGGGCCCTGTGAAGAGTACTCCCTGGTTTAACACAGATGTAAGTCCCTGATTAACAGATTTCTGCTCTCAGATACTGTAACAGATATGACAATGTTTAGAACTCGGCCCCGTCCCAAATGAAGTGACGATTTTATTTTGAGAACTTTGTCCTGAGAGGTTCTCAGTGATTTTCAGTTTGAATATGTGCAACTTGTTTTACACCCACAATATTTTTCATGCCTCTTTTAAGACCTTGATGTGTCACCTGAGATTGTAAGAAATAATTTTGAGGTATTTATCGCCCGAAGTGAACTTCGCTGTAAGCTGTCAGGTGGTCTGCATTTTCATGTTTAGTAACACTTGCTTCATCTCCGTGTAGGGATCTGCTGTTGTTATGACGTGTCAGAGCCCTAGATGAGGAATGCGACTTACACAAGGCCGTGAGGAACTCCCCAGGACTCAGTCTGCAATCTGTGCACTTTGTTTAAGGGCACTTGTTCTGAAATGGGAATGAAGCCCCATCAGTGATGCCGCTGTTACTGTTCTGTATTTACATATGAGAAATAAATGTGATTTGAATGCCTGAAGGTGAGTTGAAGTGGATCGCAGGTATACAGAGGATTTACTCTAAACAATGTAATGACGTTCAGATTCCAGGCCAAAGCTGTCCAACTGGAAGATCCAGTGTGAGTGTGTGTGTGTGTGTGTGTGTGTGTGTGTGTGTGTTGTGCTCATTGACACACACCTTGATTATTTCAACACTCTGGAAACCTCTGATTCTGAAACTACTGTAGCATTAAGATTGATCATAGTAACTGCTATAGCTGGTAGAAATGTTCAGTTTACAGCACAGAAGAAAACAAGACAGAAACCAGGAAGTGTGATGATGAGGTCACTGTTTTGAAATGAGATCTTCATCTGTTCTCTCACTCTCTCACTCTCTCTCTCTCTCTCTCTCTCTCTGTCTCTATTGTCTGGACTACAGGTTGCTTTAGAATAAAAGACACACCTCCTAAATTCAACATACAGTACATTACATCCTTGTGTGAGTCACTTTATCCTACAGCGGTGGTGAATTCTGGATTGTGATTGGTCAGAATTTCCCATAACAAAATTCAATTCTAGTTCAACGTCTTGATTAGGAAAAAAATACCGCTTTCAATTTAGCGGCAGTCCGATTACATTAAAGTCTGACGTTTACTCTCAAAGAGCTAGCCGAGTTCTGTAGCAGGATAGCGCCCGGTAGATAAACAGACTTGCTGCATGATTAAAAGCAGCACTGGAGTTCAGTAGTAAGCTAGCTGATGTTAGATAAGCTAGTGATCAGGGCTGTGATTGGCTGCTTGAACTTACGCTCCACCCTGTGTGACCTGTCGCTCGACAGAGTCAGATGCGGGAAACACAGAAGATAAGTAGGAATGTGCGTTTCTCCTGAACACGCTGTTAAATGTGATATTGCAGGGCTTGAGTAAGGCTGGTGCAGAGAGCCGTAGGGTCCCTATGGAGTGATCATGTTGCGGTTTAGTGCACGCCCTGAGCTTCACCCAGGCTTTCAGGCAGAAACCACTAAAAGCTTCCTGATATAATTACAGGCTACATAATGTGGAGTGTTAGACATCGATCTCTGCCCTTAATCTCTGCTTTTAATAAACCAAAATCTGCTTCAGCTACTTCTGAACCTACACCGCAAAAATATGCCACATCTCCAACCGGGAGAGATAACTTTACTTTCATTTTAAAAACACTTCATACAATAGTCTGATGATCCGAACTGATAGAAAGAAAAGAAAAACGCTCCCAAATAACCTCTTTTCCCTACATAAGAACACTACAGGAAGTAAGATTTGTTATCACGCTGAAGTTAATTATTTTCCTATAACAGCACCTGAAGTGTTTTATTAACTCTTACACCACAGCGATTTGCCCACAAATATCATTTGTACTTATTAAAGAAGGATGTATCGTACTTTTTTAAATCTGTTTATAGTTACATTTAATGTGAACATTTAAACAAGTGAGTTCCTGTTCTCACTTACACTACAGCAGCAGTAAACAGTCCGTCTCTCACCTCGCCTCTCTCTATTCTCTCGCTCTTCAAGCTAATAAGACAAAAAAACGCGGCTTGTCGTGTTACCGAGAAACCGCAAAGTGTAAACTCCTCTGTCCTGAAGGCTTTTCTACGTCGGGGAAACGTATTACCAAAGCGCTGACACTGGAGACTCCTTCCATAGTTGTTAAATAAACGTCTCCTTACGGAAAACGTCGCCATATCGACGATTTTTAATCCGTTTTTGTCGAGCTGAATGACCTGTTACCTGTTACCACTTTACTAGATAGATAGATAGATAGATAGATAGATAGATAGATAGATTTTAGCCATTTCCTACCTCGTGTATTTTGTAATAAAGTAAATTATAATAAAGTTATAATGTGTATTTCTCCAGCGGAGCATCATGCGAAAAGGACCAGCATGCAAAATTATCTGTTGTGTTTTATTTACATGTTTAAATCCTTTAATATGCTCCCAAGGTGACTGTTTCTGTTGTATATGAGACCATAATGGGCCTATTGATAGATATAATGGTGGAGTCAGAACTTAAATCTGTCTTAAATATAAAGCTGAATATAAAAAAAGCTAATACAGAGTCAGACCGTAATAATTCTTATAACTTGTGTTTAACTGTCAGCCTTAACCATCTGTTTAGACCTAACCTCAAGATGCTCCAGTATCCAATGTCTTGCGTGTGTGTGTGTGTGTGTGTGTGTGTGTGTCACCTCTGGATTGCTCATTAGGGATAAATTCATACATTTACAATTTACATCCTGAATGTATTTATTTCTGTAAAGCTGCTTTGTGACAAAAGCGCTATACAAATAAAACTGAACTGGACTGAATTGAATATCTGCACATCACATTACCCCATTTCTCACAAATATCACCTCTCTCTCTCTCTCTCTCTCTCTCTCTCTCTCTCTCTCTATCACACACACACACACACACACACTTTTCTTTTTGCAGTGATACACACAGACGCTTGATTTTTTTTTTTTAGGCAGTCATTTCTGAAAGTAACGCATTACTACACATTTTTGTGGTCTTTGACTGCCATCTAGTGGCCAAATAATGTAACAACTTTGCAATTTACTCTTGAGATTAAAATAAATTAAAAAAAAACAACAACAACCACCTACCCACATCTTAATAATCTGGATAAAGTTCCTTAAAACAGCCAGAGGAAGTCTGATACCATTTTCCGATCTGATCTGGTTTATCTGATCTGATCAGGTTTGTTCAGAGCACCTGTCGATTATCATTTATCATTTTTTTGGTAATAACTGACCACGCTGTAAGACTGACCCCCCCAAAAAAAGGTCAAAATGATCTTATCATTTACAGTACAACACTGTGTGTGAGGGTTAGTTTCGGTTTGTCCTCGTTATCTGAGTGATGATTACAGAATCCTCCAGCAGGGGGCGCTGTGCAGGTCCACTGCAGAACCGCGGTTGGCCAGAACAGCTAGCTCACCCTGCTAATCCCCTCTACAGGAACGTCTTTCTGAAGGGGATTTGTAGCGATGGATGGTGGTGAAGCTTTCGAGGTTTCTTCATGACTGTAACCTGTACGTCGGCTGAAGCTTTAAAAACAGAGATTACAGCGACATCTGCTGCTGGTGTGAGGAAATTACAGGTAACTGAACTCTCAGTGAAGACTCTTCTACTCTGAGCTAATCATCCATCCATCCATCCATCCATCCATTTCTGTCCCGTTTATCCGACACATGATCGCAGGGATCCTGGATCCTGGATACAGTGCATGTCTTTGGACTGGAGGAGGAAACCGGAGTACCCAGAGGAACCCTCCGAAGCACGGAGAGAGCACGCAAACTCCGCCCACACAGAGAGGAGGCGGGACTCAAACCCCCAACCCAGGAGGTGCGAGGATGGATCCAGAACCAGTTAACTGAGTAACAATAACCGGTTGCTTTACGAAAAAGGCGTATCCACTGTTTTTATAGACTCACACACGTATTCCCGGTAAGAATTATAACTGTATATGTAATTACTTTTGCGTATACGCTAGCTAATTTCACCTCCATTCACTGACTATAGAAACAAACTATTTGTCTTGGGCTATAGAAATGAAATAAAATGATTTGATGAGTGCCTCACAATATAAAATAAAAATACATTCTACCACAGCGCTGTTGAATGCTGGACTCTGATTGGCCAGAAGGCGTTGATTAATTTTCTCTAACAGCAGCTCTGACAGAAGCGCAGGTTTACATTAATGCGCTCGTTCGGATACGTTATCGTTTCTATAGCAACAGCTCGTTCACAGGCAGACGCTCCACATAAACAGATTAAAATTGTGTGTAATTGTTGAGATGGTGAAGTGTTTTCTGTAAGGAGGTGTTTATTTCACATGCATGGAAGGAGTCTCCAGTGTCAGGGCTTTGTAACAGTAACAGAGGTAAAGCTGTGACTAAGTTTTCAGGACAGAGGAGTTTACGCTTTCCGGTTTCTCTGCACTTTTTGAGAGAAGAAAGAGAGGCTAGCGAGGGAAAGACTGTTTATAACTGCTGTAAGTCAAGTGATAACAGGAACTAATGTATGTATATACTGATAAATATGGTGACAGTTTATATGAATACACTGAAAACAAGAGGAATCAAACACTTTGGGACATGCTGTTATCGGGAAAATAATCAACTTTGGGGTGGTAACAGTAACTCTGATGCGTCACGTCGTATCACAGCACTGTATCATGGATTTTTTTTATTTTTTATAACAGCAGGTCTGGTCTGGTCTCAGGTCTGAGTACTCCTCTCATTAGAGGTGAAGCTGGAGGTGAAGCTGGAGGTAATCTTCTTTGCACTTGGGTGATCAGGCTACATCTCCGTACAGGTCCATGAAACATTCAAATTTTTCAACTTACAGTGACATAAATAGAATGTACATAAACCAGCATTAATATAAAAATGTAAAAATATAACATAAGGAATACAACGATCGGTGGCAGAAACAGTACAACTGTATTTTGAATAAGGTTGTTTATGTCGAATATGTGCGGTTGTTTGTGCAATAGGAAGCTGTGCAACTTCAGACTGAAGTAGTGGGTGTTGTGAAAGCAAGTCCAAGCTCTAGTCCCGGGTGTGCTCCTGGTTGAGGGTCTGAAGAAGCTCTACCTCGTTCTGTCTGTGTTGGCCTCCAGAGAGCGCGAGCGCTTCCCCGACAGCCACAGGGAGAAGAGTCCGTTGTTCAGGTGGTTGAGGTCCTTCACTCTCTTCCTGGCCTTGGTCCAGCATTGCTTCCCTCAAGCATCTAAGGTGGTAAAAAAAAAGCTCATGAGCCTTCTTCACCATGGCAGGCAAAACATCACACCTCTCCCCGTCGGGGAATCGAACCCCGGTCTTCCGCGTGACAGGCGGAGATACTGTCCACTATACTAACGAGGAGGACATGAGCACTGTTGAGTCATTAGATCATGAGTGTGAGTCTCAGAAAGTGTACTGTGTCCCTCTAGTGGCAGCATTCTCTAATAATAATAATAATAATAATAATAATAATAATAATAATAATAATAATAGATCCCATCTGTCCATTCTCTGTCCCGCTTATCCTACACAAGGTTGCGGGGAGCCTGGAGCCTATCCCAGGAAACTCGGGGCACGAGGAAGGATACCCCCTGGACAATCGCACACACACACACACACACACACACACACATTCACACACTATGGACAATTTGGAAATGCCAATCAGCTTACAATGCATGTTTCTGGACTGGGGAGGAAACCAGAGTGCGTGGAGGAAACCCTGAAGCACAGGGAGAACACAAACTCCACGCACACATGCAGGGTGGAGGTGGGATTCAAACCCCCAAACATGCTAACCATTAAACCTCCGTGACCCATGAATAATAATAATAATAATAATACTAATACTATAATGGTCTTTCATGGTTTTTGTGAATACGTTAAATTATTGTTGAGAGTATTATTATTATTATTATTATTATTATTATTATTATTATTATATAACAGGTAGATACACTAAGTGGTAGATGGATCGATGGAAATCTATGGTAACTGTGGTATCCTGTGGTCACATGATATCTTGACGCACACTGTTTACGTATGATACGGCAGTGTGCAAGCTTGGGTGCGGCATTTGTGAAGTGTTTAATGTCTGTATTCAGCAGCATGAGTGGGTCTTATATCATACTGAAGCACTTCAACGTACCGTGTTTGACTGCACAAGTCTATCAGTCACTGAATGACGACGCTTTAGTGTTTACTGTTATCGAGTTGCTGTGGTTTACATCACTACACTCACTACACTGTGTTTATTGGGAGTCTGTTAGAAGAAAGAGAAAGTAAAGTGTGTGATCCTGCAGGATTAAACTGGATATTATAATGAACTACGGCTATTCTGAAGCTTCACACTTTATATAATATATTAATTAGTGGTTTAATGATGAAACGTGACAATGTGCATTGTGGGAATGTGTGAGGAACATCATACATCGTAGAATTAGTCAATATTTTTGAATGTAAGGTCAGACTTTTCAATTTGAGACAAAAATATCAATCACAAAAATAGCAGAAAGTTTTTTTTTTTAAGGAAGACAGTGTGTGTGTTGTCAGTGTGTTTAACGTCGCTGGGCATAAAATCGCTGAACATTTTGCCTTTAAACCTGATGGACAGCTGATGCCGTCTAGTGAATGTCTTGGTTTTTTTTCTTCACTTATTAATCTTATCATTTGTTCTCTGTTCAGGTTTTGTTCCTTAACCATATAAATGCTTTGGCAAGACATTGTACAATTTGTCATGCCAATAAAGCTCATTTGAATTTGAATGTCACTTTTAAATCTTCTGGAAGGACATAAGAGCCGCTGCGAGTGTAGAAACAAAGCCATCTGTGCAGCTTCACACACACACACACACACACACACACACACACACACACACACACACAATCATGATCCAAGTATAAATCAGACCACCACAGCCTGGTAAGTCAGTTTACAGAATATTCTTTCGGTTTTTCGTCACTTACGTTACACATAATGTAAGTATGTTACTGACATAATAAAATGTTCAGAGGTACAGTATATTATACTGTAATTTTACATCTGTAATTTTAAAAAAATGCGGGGGGTTGGTCATGGTTTGGGGTCGTAAAAAATGTATAAGGATCATCTTGGGTCATTTGGGTCATAGAAACCCTCGGGTTATACGGAGAAACCGCCGGGTTACACAGCCATGTGATATCAGTTAAAAAGAGCTCTTCAGTAGCTTTTAAACGACACCAGCAGAGAAGGACGTTACGGACGTCTGGCATTTTAGCCGACTTTGGAGCTCTATTTATAGTTAAAACGATGCCTCAGGCTCTGCTACAGAACTCCAGGTCAGAGTCTTTATTTATATTCAATTTTTGGGAGAATTTATAAATGTATTTATTTATTTTTAGTGAACCTGTAGTACATTTTGTTTACAAAATTAAACCTCTGTTTAATATACATCATTTTTGATTTATTAAGTTTTATACAGACAAAAATGCACATTGTTTTGCATTGTTTATGATTCAGAAATAAAAAAGGATTTTTTTCAGTCATAATTTTCCTTTTCATAATCTTCATTTTCCATTCAAATTTTGTTCTGAGAGTCGAATCGTGACCGGAGCGTATCGCTACACCGCTAATATTTATATCAACACAATCGCCTGACCGCGCTAGGAATTGTGGGTAGCGAGGTGTGAGGTCCTGTTCCATCCGCTGCAGAGGAAGTTGGAGGTAAAACGCGGAGCGGATTTCCAGGAAGCGGCCCAAATCCTGTAGAGGAGGAATTAATTCACCACAATAATGAGGTTTTAAACAGACATGTTTAATGTGGTGACGTCATCCGCCATGATAAATCAACATAACATTCAGTATATTAATGATAAAAAAAAACACATTTATTAATCTCTGTATAAAAATATATATATTCATTTAAAAGTAAACAATCACATTTATTAAATGTCTGTATAACAATAAAAAATATTTATTTAAAAAGTGACAAAGATCTGGAACACAACCAATAATCATTCACCAGACAAACAAACAAACAAACAAACAAACAGCTAAAACCTTTTTATTTTAGCTTTTATTATCTCTTGTTTTTACTGCCGTGTTACTTTACAAGTTTAATTGTTGTACATTTATTTATTTTTTTTTTTACATATTTTTAAAAATATATTATTTTATATTGCTATTGTTTTCTTCTTTCTGTCATGCTTTTATTCATTTCATTATTATTATTTGCGTATTTTACTATTTTTTATATTTTGTTTATTTTTGTTTATACTTCACTCTGTGAGCTGCAGTTTAAATGTATAAAAGCTGCTGTATAAACACAGTTCACTGTTATAATCTATTCTTGCCACATTTATAATTTGAAAAACATTATTTTCCCAAATATAATGAAATGACCTTGAAGATTTTTGTCAGTGTTTCCGTTCCGGTTCGTGTTCCGCTTCCGTGTTTTATTTACACTCTCCCAGTGTGTCCGTCGTGTTGTTGTACGGCGCAACCGACCTTTACCCAAGCAACCGCCCGTGTTCTTCTCTCCTATTGGCTCTCATTCGAATTACCGCATCGCCGTTATCAGGGTCTGATTGGAGCGCGAGTGTGTCAATCACGCAGACGCGTCTTGTGATTGGTTCTTTTTTCTTTCTCCGCCCCTGTTAGTTTTCTCTGAGCCGCTGCTCTGCGGTCTGGCACGTTTACGGTTCTGCTGCTTCGGTTTTTATTTGATTTCGGCTGTAGCTTTTTGGACGTGCCTTTAAAAATATAAATTTTTAAAGCCACACCGGGTGTAGGAAGGCAGCAGGAGGGAGCAGAGTGTGTGTTTTGGGCAGTAAGTGAGGATTAGACGCCGTTGTTTGGGGAAACATGGCGGCGGTGGGGGTGAGCGGGCTGTCCGGACCGGCTGTGGCCCGGCTGGAGGGCCGCGAGTTCGAGTACCTGATGAAGAAGCGCTCGGTGACCGTGGGTCGGAACTCCTCTCAGGGATCCGTGGATGTGAGCATGGGCCACTCCAGCTTCATCTCCCGCAGGCACCTGGAGCTGTTCACGGCCGGAGAGGAGGACGGGGCAGGGGGAGACTTCTACCTGCGCTGCCTCGGGAAGAACGGCGTGTTCGTGGACGGTGTGTTTCTGCGCAGAGGAGCTCCTCCGTTACAGCTGCCCCGAGTGTGAGTGCATCCACCAAACACACACTTACACACTT
>CM041003.1:1718929-1731429 GCA_022985145.1 Pangasius djambal
TTTGACCTTGCTGTGACCTTGACTCTGTTTGGATCAGTTCATCTGTTCGTTACGATGATAATACGATATAAATCCTACAAACATTTAACCACTCGCTCCTGAGATATCAAGCTGATGAGTATCTCGGATGGAGGCATAAAATGTTAGCTGTAACGTCAGCTACTTATTTATATACATAATATATGTTATATAAACATTATATAAACCTTCACAGATCACATTAAAAAACCTTTAGACATTAAATGGTCTAGGAACCAAATGTGTGTCATTTTTATCAAATGTATAAAAGATATAAACTGAATCCAAACTTCAAGTTAAAAAAAAAAAAAAAAAAGCCAAATTCAAAGACAAACTCCAAACTCAAAACTGAACCCAAACTTAAACCCTAATTTAAAGCTAAACCTAAAGATAAACTCAAATCTGAACTCAAACTTAAAGTCAAATTTAAAGCTAAACCTAAAGATAAACTCAAACTTAAACCCTAATTTAAAGTTAACCTAAAGATAAACTCAAAGTTGAACCCAAATTTAAACCCTAATTTAAAGCTAAACCTAACTCAAGGCTGAACCCAAACATAAACCCAAATTTAAACCTTAATTTAAAGCTAAACCTAAAGATAAACTCAAAGTTGAACCCAAATAACTAAAGGCTGAACCTGTATTAAAACATTTCAGGTGGCAGGAAATTGCATGAGGCCTGACTGTGGTGTGACAGTGCGATGTGCATCAGGCTTTAAGGACGGCTTTAAGGACGGCTTCATCATGAGTAGCTGCTGGTTTATTTCTCTCTTTTTTCCCACTTTAAAGGTAATTACACATAATGCCACATAATGAAGCTAAAATGGAGCCCCAGCTACGAATGTCAGACAGTGAAGCTTTGTGTTTTTACCACGTTTCTTTTATCCCTGCAGCCGGTTACACTGTGCCTGATAAGATGAAGAGAGCTGAACCTTTTATGTGTGTGTGTGTGTGTGTGTGTGTGTTTCTTGCTGCAAGAGTCTTTTAGAGCTTTTCAGGGAACACTTATTGCCATGGCAACTGTCATGTGCTTTTCTTTTTTTTTGTTTTGTTTGTTTCAACGCCAGCTGAGATGTCTGGCTCTGGAGTCTACATGTGTCTGTACTAGAGTGTGTTAATTTGTGCAGACTTGATGTCAAGGATGTTGCTGTGGTTTCAAAAGTGTGTGTGTGTGTGTGTGTGTGTTTGCACTATGAAGTTGGAGCCTATATTACCTAGTATTTAGACAATTAAAAATGAGTATAATCCATTTATCGCTATAACCAATTATCATTGGTGTGGTCAACTTATTTAGACGCTTATCGATCCATTACGATATCCAGGCAACCCGCATTCACCACCGAACCACAGGGTTGAACCAGCAGCAGATACTTTTCTACACTATTGTTCACTGAACGGCATAGCTAAGCCAAACTAGCAAGTGAGCCTCGGTGGCTAGCGAGTTAGGAGCTAAGAGTTAGTCGCATAAGCTAGATAAATAATGTTGTCGTTCTGTTAGCTACTTAATTCTAACCACAGAGAAACTTCTGGCACAGAAAAAAATTAAGAACGTAAAAATGACGGTTTTCGTAGTTCATTTTTGTAAACAGTTTCTCATTCGTAAGGACCACATTATCAATCATTAGCTAGCTAAACGATGTCACAGTCAGGCAGCTAGGTGTCTTCGTTATAGTCCAGTCGCCTAGCTTTACTGTCTAACCTACTACACGTCATTCAACGTGAGACGGATGAGTGAAAACCACAGACGTCTTATGATCGACTTGTCTACCCTCTCACTCCACAGGATCATCTGTTCGACAACTGGATCCCATCTTGAGTTTAATTTCCCCACTCTTAATTTTAATTCCCATCAAGTTCCCATCAAACCTTCGTGCAAACGCAATAAAACGCTTCTGGCGTATCATGAGGGGGATTTCTGCAGCCGTTCGGTTATTCACTGCGGCGAGAGTGATGTCACTATCACAGCAGGTCTTCATGTCTTGTGATGTTGTTAAGAGTCTCAGCGTGTCTTGTGATGCTTTTGGAAATAAAATGACCCTTGAGAGAAGCTCAGAAGCACTTTATTCACCAAAGGTACTGGGTACAAAAAAAAAAATCTCCTTTTGTTAACATTCTTCCTTGCATCATCATTGACGTCTTGGAGGTTTCATTTAAAAAAAAAACATGTAGCTAGAAGTCTAGAAGTGACAAATTATACAAGCTAACACTCTTTCTATCTCATTAGTGTTCCTGTTTTCTCCTGGTAGTTGTTCAGCATTTGGTGTAAAGACAGAGTGGGCGGAGCTTATTATTAACATTCCTTATAATTGCATGATAACATAACAGCCCAGATTTGGTTCATCACTAACGTAGCTAAGCTATCGTAGCTATATGATATCCTAGGATGCATTTTTATTTTTTTTGCTAATCACAACTAGACTAATATTTGCTTAATTACGTAACTAGCAAGTGAATCATAGTGGCTACAAAGTTAACTGCATAAGCAGTGAGTTTGTATTCGGTTAGCTTGCAATCTTTGAGCACAGATATGAGCACAGTGATTGTTTTCGCTACAAGGTGAGCGTTTTATTTTTCAAAAGACTGTTCGATCAGAGATTTATTTGTCATGTTTGTCAAAACGTCATTAACATTAGCTAAGATAAATAGCTAGCTAGCTTTGACCTTTGACCAAGCAGTAACCATACCAGGCAACCATGTCGTCATCTTCAAGGCATTGAACCTCTTTTGTGAAATCGCTAATTAATCTCATACACTGAGTACAATGAGCATTCTCTTTTATTGTGGTTGCACAGAGTACAAATGCTAGTACAAACGAAATGCAGTGTATTCGTAGGTATAAGGTGTGCGCTAAGTGTGTGCTAAGGAAGGCGTTAACGTTTGGAATCAGCAACATGGAGCTGGAGTTCAGTCAGCCATGTTTTTTTTCCCCATACAATGCTTGTTTTGTGAACAGAATTGTAGGATTGCCTTTAGCTATGCTGCCGAAATCAAGGAGCCTTCAGAAGATAGCTGACACATGGATAGATGTTCCACAGTATCAAGACTGTGCTAGAGGTTATGTTCTGCGGCGAATTAATGGCTTAAGGAACATTTGGCAAAAATCATTTTAACAACATAAATGGAGTCTTTGACTAAATTTAGGGGACATGTGCAGTGTCTGAAGTAAATTTAGTCCTCTTCCTCTGGTTTGAGGAACTAGGCAGAACGTTTTACATGCAACACATTTTTATCCTTTATTTCTGCAACTTAAACAACCGCAGAGCCTGAGAAGGCAGGATTTACTTCTGTTTTCTTTCAGGCATGCTGGGAGAAATGCTCACACAAGGAAACTACACAAACCAAATTCAGATATCCAGCAGAAATCAAAATGCTGTCCTTCACCTATTTCTCTAGCTGCATGGTGGGACAGGGTTCCTTTACGGGCAATGCATCATGGGTAGGAAACACTGTCTCTCAGCCACGGGGAATAACATGATACTTGAAAATAAAATAACGTCAGTCGAGAAGTAGTCAAATCAAGAAGTGGGTGGAGTTAATGTTTCAAGTTGAAGTTTATTGTCATGTGCATAAAGAGTGCTTTAAGCATGTATATACAACGTTGTTGTGCTACAGTTGCACCATGCAAGATTATGAATGTGCTCTAAACAAGTGAAAATAATAATAAACAGTAAACATTGTAAACATTGTAAGCAGTCAGAAAGTGACACAGTGGGAGATATTGCACACACAGTACAGGGGCAGTCTGATAGATGTCAGTCAGAGTCCAGGGAAAATGATCAAGTGCATGGAGGATGGAGCGGGTTGTGCTTGTGGTGATGTTATTGGTTAGAGTTCAACAGTCTGATGGCCTGCAAGAAGAAGCTGTCCCTCAGCCTGCTGGTGCAGGGTCTGATGCTGCGATACCGAGATCCGATGCTGCGATACCGAGATCTGATGCTGCAATACTGAGATCTGATGCTGCGATTCTGAGATCTGATACTGCGATGCCGTGATCTGATGCTGTGATGCCAAGATCCGATGCTTTGATACTGCAATCCGATGCTGCGATGCCACGATACTGTGATGTAATTGCTATAGTGTTTTTACTAGACTTCATCATTTGCAGAAAGCAGGGTACTGAGAATGATGAAAATAAAATAACCTGAATCGAGAAAAGTTAGAACACATTTCTGTTCTAGTATTTAAGACGTTTCTTAAAATGGCCACCTTTCTAGTAAAGAATTCTAGCGTTTGGGACAGAGCAAGCAACAGGTTTGGAATCAGTTTAACTGCTACGACTTGGAATAAAACTGACAAAATTCTAATTAGGACAAAAGAGATGTGTTCACTGGGTACAAAACAAGTCATAAATCAGACGTCAGGTGTGTTTGTAATGTAGGCAGCATGTGTCCTGTTGTATAGATTTGGTTTTAAACTCCACACTGATTTTAAGGGACTTTTTTTAATTGACACATGAATCACACATCTTGCTGTGGTGTCATCAGAAGACCCTTAGCAGCACTAACCATTTCAGCTGGGTGGTCACTGCAGAGCAGGTGTTAGCATGCTGCATGTGTTGCTAACCAATAATGTATGTACAAACCGTCTGCATTTTAATGAAACTGCAACATTTGCATTTAAACACCAGGTGAAGGGTCTGAAAAATAGAGAGATGAAAGAGAGAAAGGCAGAAAGGAGGAGGATGTGTGTGTGTGTGTGAAGTCAAAGAGTGAGAGCTCTCCATTAAACATGTAGATAAGTGCTGCTGCAAAGGGGTGTGTGTGTGTGTGTGTGTGTGTGTGTGTTATGGTGGCTTTTTGCATAGGCTGCATTTATAATTTATTCAAATATATCAATGTATGTCATCAGTCATGACCCTTCTGGATCTCCCTGCAGGATTTGACGCAGATAACCACAGTGTTGTCCTGTCCATCTTCTCCTCTCCTACCTGGAAAAGCAGATATATCAGTTGAATATGGAGGATCCACAGCTACTTCATGCATTCAGACTTTCCACTTGTGTATCTCAAGGCTCACTACTCAGTCCTCTTCTTCTTCTCTGATTGCTGCAACTCACTCCAGGCTGGCTCACTTCTGCTTCATTTTCCTGCAGATTCTTCTACACTTATAATGCTCAAGGTCACTCAGGTTGCTACTTATATGTCAGTGTCTCTTAAAGACATCTCAGCTAAATCCCAGAAAGACCGAGCAGCTACATAATTCTGCAAATGCACGCCCATGCCTTGCTATCTCCTAGCTATTATTCTCAGCAAAGTTAGAAGCTTTACTCCATCCTTCAGCTTTCTCCTGTACAACATTAGAAAGATGTGTCTGATTCTCACCAACAGGCCCTGCAGGTGCTTGTTCAGTCCCTTGTTATCTTGGTGTCCCTTGTTAACGTGCTACTGGCTGGCTCACTTCTGGCTGGTTTTTCTGCACATGCTTCTCCAACTACAGTCATAACACCCAAAGCTAATAAAGGTTGATACTCATATCTTAGCATGTCTGAAACTACATGTCCATGTCTTGATTCATCCATCTCCTAGCTATCATTCTTGTTACATGTTAGAAGCCTTACTGTGTCATTCAGGTTTCTCCTGTACAACACTTGAAGAATTTCACTCTTTCTTTCCAAGCAGGACATTGAGGTGCTTGCTCCTGGCTGGCTCACTTCTGACTGGTTTTCCTACTTGTGCTTCTCTGACTACAGTTATAACAACTAAGGTTACCCAGGTCACTACTCATAGGATAGAGTGTCTGTCATCTCTGTGGATCACAGCAAGACCGGGCAGCTGTTTATCTTTAGAAATACAAGCCCACGCATTGATTTTTGGCATCTCCTATCAACTATCATTCCTGGCATGTTAGAAGTTTTATTCTGTTGTTCAGGTTTCTCCTGAAATCTGAACATTTCTGACCATTTCTCCCCAAACAGGCCACTCTGGTGCTTGTCCAGTTGTTATCCCAAGACTATTGACAATTGATTCAAAATGCAAATTCCTGACTTTTTCTTCCATCTTGGTCACTCCACTGCTGCGTTTCCTCCACTGCCTTCCTGTACCTGCCCACATTGCTTGCCTACAAAAATGAACCGACCTCACCCTGGTTGCCAAATCCTGCATCATCCATACCTCAAGCTTGACCTGCCAGCCTTCAAGATAAGTATAAGGAAAACTATCATCAAGAGCCTTCTGTCCATGAAATGATGGAATAAACTTTTTCTTGATGCCTTCAAATGCGGGCTATAAGCAGCTGAACAAACACTAATCGTGTACAAAAACTGTTGTATTTTTATTTTCTCACATATTTATCCATTTATCAGCTCTGGCACTGTTTCAACTACGCTGAACAGCAACAGCACAAGAGCATAACTAAGTAAGCCATATTGAAAAGAGCGTCTGCCAATTAAACCATCCATCTGTCTGTCTCTTCTCCTTCCTATCTGTCTCTCTCTGTAGCTCTCCCTCTGTCTCCTTCCCTGTCTCCTTCCCTCTCTCTCTCTCTCTCTCTCTCTCTTTCTCTCTGTTTCAGAGTGTATCCACCCTGTTCCATTCCTCAGGGGACAATAACAGCAGGGCGGTTGCTTCCTGCAGGATCCACAGAGACAAAACACACACACATTGGACTGAAATCTTAATGAGATTTATTCTTTGACTCCTATGGTACTGTAACTACACATTCACACAAATGACTTTACTCAGACTGCGCTCTGAATCAGTGCACTCGGTGCGCAACAGATCCGCTAGCTACTAATGTCAACTGATCTGCATTTCTTAGTAGTATTATCTTGTTATTAATTTATTTCAATTATCAACAGGCTATTCTCCAAGATCATACATGATTATTACGTTCCTAAAATAACAGCGTGGTTTCATTTGGCTTTTGGTTTGCCTTTTCGAAAACGAAGAGAAATTAGCATTAGCGTTCCTAGCAATCTAATAGAAGCGCTAATTAAGATACGATTTGGACTAGTTTATGCTCAAAAAATCAGGAAAAATGCAGGAAACCTGCCAGCCTATCCAGCGAACCTGTGCTTAGGAAAAAGTCTTTACTACGTATGACTATTTTTTTTAATGTATCCGGCATGGTTTGACTTTTTCGGTGGGTAACTGATTCCCTGCCTCCGCACACTTCCTCTGGACAAATCCACCATTGAAAATCAGTATCTGCTGGATTATTGGCAACATTTTTAGTATTCAATATGAAGCAGGTTTGGATGTGTTTTCAGTTCTGGAGTTATATAACAGCCCTGCAGTCGCGTTAGCTCCCTAAAGCTTTTCCTCAAACGCCTCTTCTTCTTCCACCCAGGGATACGAGTATAAATACACTCATAGATCCACACACACATTCATTTTCCTCAATGTTTTTTCCAAAGCTCCAGATTACAGGCTGCGGCCTGCTGCTATTGCAATACACAATGTTCACTTTAGGGATCAGTTACTTTGAATTTTATGCTTTTATAGGTAGTGGATTAAGACGGCTATTCATTTAAGCAGCTGTTTATATTACCCATAATGCACTGAGAAATGGCTATGAGCAGTGAGTTGGTTGACAAATTTGACATTCCAGTAAGTGTGTAAAGTTAGATACCTTACGTGTATTGTTTTATTACGTTTTAGTATTTTAGACAGCGTGTTATCTCACGTGCTAATGAATAATTCGAGTATTAGCTACTAAGTAGGCCAAAACAGTTCCAAGGTATGATGGTATATCTTTTCTCGATGACCCTTATATGTTTAGAATGACCTCTATAAGGACAAGCATTTGGGATACAGCCCAAGTCAGTCACTTTCCTTGCTCCCCTTCCTTCTTGGCTCTTGGCATAAACAGTCCTTGTGTTTGGAATGTAATCACATTTGGCCGTCTGCCCTCGGAGGTCAGCCAGTTCAAGCCACTTTTAGCCAGTCATGTGGTCTGAAAATGCTAAGGCAGGATTGAACACACACTCTGGGAAGAAATTGTTAATAAATGAGTGATCATAATAAATAAATGATATTGATTGTATCTCAACCACAATTCCATAATTATATTTTCTTTAGCATGTTTTCAGCACCATGTGGGTTTTTCGGTCATTCTGGTCATTCTCCAGCAGATCTAAACAAATCTAAACCCCAAATCGTTCTTCTTGTTCTGTCTAGAGGAACCCCTTCTAGGTTCTATGTACAACTCTACAACAGTGATGGTTCATAGTTGAACCAATTCAGTACGCAAAGCACCTTTTACTACCTTAAGAGCCCTCGGGGAACTCTTTTTTCTAAGGTAGCAGCTTACAAAGCTCTCTGAAAGAGGATTAACGCAATCTGTTGGGGGATTTAAAAAAAAAACAGGCACACAATGCAGGACTCTTACTTCTTCCCTTATTCAAAATAGAGACATTTTATCTCATTATTATCAAACCTCAAGCACATCTTGGAGGAAATCCTCATACTGCCAATCACTGATAGATTCATTTTATACATATATAAGTTTAATAAAGTTTAGAATTTGAGGCTAAACTTTATTATACACTTACACACTGTGGTTGACATTTAAACTGGATATTCCACACAGTGCCCAAAGTGTAATACAGACATATGCACATATTTTGGATATTTCTAATGTTACTTTCTGGGATTTAAAGTGACTGCTGAGACCTTTGTTTAAGTTTTTATACACCTTTATCAGTGTGCCTTGGCAGCTGATATGGACAACACAGCAAATAATCATCAAGATGATCAGGATTGTTGTATATAGCAGGATCCTGAAGATAATGGAATTCCAAAAATGTTGGCCATTGAGAGTTTATTCAAGATAGACGTGTGTAAGCTGCTATCTGTGTGAATCAAAGTGTGTGATAGTACATCACTTCTTCTTTTCACCTGATACACAGGCTGTATAAACATGGTCATGACTCTCTCTCTAATCACTGGAGTGGAAAAAGTGCTGTGTCTTCTGTGAATGAAAAACAACAACAACAACAACAACAACAACAAAAACCGGATCCGAGGTCACTGCGGAATCGGAAATTTGCGCTTCCCAAGAACTGTGGGTGTGATTTTAAGTTTATTAAGCTGTAATTAAGCTGTAAATCATCACGAGCATAATATAAAGCTCCCACTATTCCGTGTGTCGCCCACAGGAATTCTCTTGAGGTTCCTATTGAGGTTTCAGTTCATGAAATTGCTTCGTGAACTACACTCTTTGATGCTAAATGAACTCTGTGGGTTCTGAGGAGCTCAGGCATTTTGATGGCTGTCTTCCAGCTCATCATTTGGCCCATGTTGGAAATTGATGGCTTATAAAGGACACACACACACACAGACGTCCACTCCAAACGCAGAGATAAGAGGAGCTCTGATTGCGAGCAGCAATCGCTGGGAACTGGTTAACCAGTTTTGAGAACAGCATCCTTGGACGATGGTGCTTTCAGCCCTCTTTCAACTCTAGCCTTTCAAATGTGCTCCACACATAATTTCTTCCTGATAAAACAAGCTCATTTTAGATTTTTAAACTGATGGTTAGATGATTCTATGGTTTCATGTAAATGAGGTTCGTGAATTCAAACTTTCGACATGAAACATTCACAGCTTCTGAATGAGTTGTTTATATATTAACGCTAAACTCATCGATCTGTTGAAAATATCCATTTACATGGATGTTACATGTAAATGGCAATTATGGTGTGTTTAAGTGGAACTCACAAGAGTGATGAGAACACTGTTGCCAGGCAACTGGGAAATAAGTGCTCCAACCTTTAGCTAGGTAATGACTGAAGGTAATGATTTACCTAGCTAGCACTTAGCTGTTTAGTCTTTTATACAGAAAATCTAAAGGCACAGTGACAGTGGAAAAGATTCCACCTAATTGTTGGGAACATCAGTAGTTCCCTCAGATTCCTGGTAAAGACAATGTAAAGGCGTAGCAACAGTGGATATGAGACTAAACCATCAGGAACATCAGCATTTGCTTCAGATTGGTTGAGACAATGTAAAGGCATAATGACAGTGGAAAATAAGAACAAATTGTTGGGAACTTCAACATTTCCCCTGGATTTGTTGGTAAAGACAATGAAAAGCTGGGATATGCGAAAAACTGCATTTCATTGGCTCTGTACTCGTATTCGAATCTTAACAACTGATCTAGCTAGCACCTGGCTGTCAGGTCTTGTATATAGACAATGTACAAGGCACAATGAGTGTGGAGAAGAGATCAAGTTGCCAGGAAAATTAACATTTAGGCAATTGTTTACAAAATGAACATTTAGGCAAACATTACGCAGATTTGTTGATAAAGGCTATGTAAAGGCACAGTGAAAGTGGAAAGTAGGATTTGTCAGGAACGTCAACATTTTTGACAGATTTGTCCATAAAGGAAATGCAAATGTACATTAGGGTGGAAAAGAGAGAGCACACTGTTGGGAATATCAACATTTCCCTCATATTTGCTGCCAACTGTCTAGCACTTAGCTGTTACATCCGTTGTACAGACAATGTAACGGAACAGTGAGAAAGGAAACCTGATTAAACCATTGGGAATATCAAGACTGTCCTCAGATCTGTTTGTAAAGTCAATGCACCGTAAATTCACAGTGACAGTGGAAAAATTGCTGCTTTCCCTCAGATTAATTACTGAAGAAAGATTTAAATTACAACATTGAGAAAAGTCAATATTCCATTATCTGAGAAATGAGTTAACAGAAAAGTATACCGCAAAGAATACCACAGGAATGAACTGTTCCTATGTAAAGCTTTGGTAAATGTGGTGAAAAAGTCTAATAACAATGGCTCACACACAGCTCCTTCATTAAAAAAAAAGTCTATATTACAAATAACCATCAGTGCATTCAGAAACCCATTAAACAAGGCTGCAAACTGACTCATCAGAGCAGTTAGGGGAGAGCAGAACCACAGCAATGCCAGCCCACACAAGTCACTGCTAAAGGGCTTGACAGAGTAAATCCTCATGGGCCACATTTACATTAAACCTTTACATTTATTCATACGGAACATGCTTTTATTTTAAAGGATATCCAATCAAAGTATGGAGCAGATAAAGCAGAATCCAATCTAGAAAAACATCATTGAAGCTTGCTTGCTCAAGGTCCCAAAAGTGGCTCTCTGACAGTTCTGAAATTTGAACTCCTTTCCACCATTAAGAAAGAACCGCTGAGCTACTTCTGCACATAGATACATTCAGATAACATCTTGAGAACATCTTGAGAACTGTGTTTAGAATACTGAAGAAGACCATACACATACAATGAGCAAGCAGGGGCGCAGGGTGAACACCCTGAGGGTCAGCTCAGGTTCAGTTCAGCCGAGGAACTGGGATTCAGCAGTCATTACTAAGCAAATATAAACAATCACAAAGTTGTTGAGATCCATTTTGGGCAAGTGCTTATGAAACTGAAGGAGATCTAACTTGATTATGTATTTTACATATACATATATACATTATATTTGGTATAATATTTCACAATATTTTAACAAGGTTTGATACAGTAACTAATATAGAAGTATCTGCGTACCATTCCACACAATACTGAACCTGTATGTCATGCTAAGATGAATCTCAGACACGTTGACAGATAATCCCCAGGGCTCTTGAGCTCTTGTTCTTTGACCTATAGAACTTATGATGTGCCCTGTTGGTTAGTGTACATAATAGTCATGTTTACATGGCCTACAGGTGGCTTGTGGTGCAAATGTGCAGTGGTGAGCGATGTGACTGAGAGCTTGCCTTGAGCTGCAGCATGAGATGTGTGTCAAGATGCCTCAGGACCCAACAAAATAGTTGTGGGAGCAGGTGTTTTTTAATTTCATATTGGCAGGCAGATATGAATCTTGAAGCCATGTTAAGTAAAATGGAAGCATGTGGAAGTGGTGGGGATTGGTTCAACTTTCAGTGGAGTGGTGGGGATTGGTTAAACTTTCAGTGGAGTGGTGGGGATTGGTTAAACTTTCAGTGGAGTGGTGGAGATTGGTTAAACTTTCAGTGGAGTGGTGGGGATTGGTTAAACTTTCAGTGGAGTAGTTGGGATTGGTTAAACTTTCAGTGGAGTGGTGGGGATTGGTTAAACTTTGAGTGGAGTGGTGGGGATTGGTTAAACTTTCAGTGGAGTGGTGGAGATTGGTTAAACTTTCAGTGGAGTGGTGGGGATTGGTTAAACTTTGAGTGGAGTGGTGGGGATTGGTTAAACTTTCAGTGGAATGGATGGGATTGGTTAAACTTTCAGTGGAGTGGATGGGATTGATTAAACTTTCAGTGGAGTGGATGGGATTGATTAAACTTTCAGTGGAGTGGTGGGGATTGGTTAAACTTTCAGTGGAGTAGTTGGGATTGGTTAAACTTTCAGTGGAGTGGTGGGGATTGGTTAAACTTTCAGTGGAGTAGTTGGGATTGGTTAAACTTTCAGTGGGAATGGACAGAACTGGTTAAACATTCTGCAGGAATGAATGGGATTGATTAAACTTTATGCAGGAATAAGCAGGATTGGTTAAACTTTCTGTGGAGTGGTTGGGATTAG